>JAHRHZ010000139.1:6144460-6173939 GCA_024137785.1 Ginglymostoma cirratum | reverse complement strand
GTCCGTCCTCCCTGGACTGATCTATCTCCTCCCTACCCCCCTACCTACACTCACCTTTACTGGCTCCATCCCCGCCTCTTCGACTTGTCTGCCTCCTCTCCACCTATCCTCTCCTCTATCCATCCTCTATCCGCCTCCCCCTCTCTCCCTATTTATTTCAGAACCCTCTTCCCCTCCCCCATTTCTGATGAAGGGTTTAGGCCCGAAATGTCAAGTTTTCCTGCTCCTATGATGCTGCTTGACCTGCTGTGTTCATCCAGCCCCGCGCCTTGTTATCTCGGATTCTCCAGCATCTGCAGTACCTTTTATCTCTAATAAATGCTGCCTGGCCAGCGATGCCCTCATGCAGTGAATGAATTTAAAAAAAATATAGGGGGAATACCACCACCTGCAAGTTCCCCTTCAAACCACATGCCATCCTGACTTAGGAATATGTCATTGTTCCTTCTGCGTCTGTGGGTCAAAATCCTGGAACTCCCTCCGCAACAGCATTGGGGTCCACATACACCCCAACAACTGCAATGGGTCAATGCAGCTGTTCATCACCACCTCCCTCAGGGCAGTTAGTGAATGGGCAATAAATGCTGGCCTATCCAATGAATAAAAAGAATTTTGATCTGAGATTGTTGCATGGAAAACAGAACATTTGGGAATATATTGCCATTCCTTCAGTGTCACCTGGTCAAAATCTTGGCATTTCCTATCCAAGGGCATTGTGAGTGTCTTTATCCCACATGGATAGTCGCAGTTTAAGATGGTGGCTTAGTGCCACCCTCTTGAGGCTATTTCGCCATTGAAAAGAAATGTTCTTGTAGTGATTGGAACAAGTTCAGCCAAATGGATCTCATAGAATATGAGTTCCCTCTTTGGAGTTGTAAACCTGGTCTAATCAGGGAGCTCTGGCTGACAGATAAAGAAAGGAATGCCATGGGTTTTGTTCATTCTGAGAGCTAGCTCTGAGCTAGCTGGGTCACTGTCATGCACTATGCATGGATAAATGAATGGTGACTTGGTGATGGGATACCAGCTTTTGTGGGGTTATGTCAGTTCTTATCATTGCACACATCCCTGAAATAATTTTTAAAAAATTATAGCTCTGCGTGATCCTAGCCTTGCTTGTTATGCATACTTTATCCTGCTACGTCAAGGGCTGGAACATTATTCGGACAGTGAATCCTTCCTATCCCCTTCCCTTACTAAGGAAGAGCAATCCATTTTGGCATGTCAATCTTCAGACCTCAGCTGAGATCAGCTATCCCCTGCAGAGTGAGGTACAGACCCAACTCTTTTCACAACAGCATTATTCATTGAAACCATGATGCAAGTATTGTTATTTTAACCATTCTTAAAGGCTGTATGGCATGCTGTTTTTTATATCAATGAACTTGAAGTCTGATCTTTAGCAAGATACTGGATAGGTTGCCATGGAGCCTGAAGTGTCATAGCTGACAGCAACAGCTGATGTGTAGAGGTCACTAAAATATTAAATTTACAATGTAGTCATCATAAAATTATGACAATTTAATCTGTATTTGATTGCAATGGAATAAAGCAGCCCAGTGTATTTCAGAAAAATGCAAATCTTTTGTTTGCTTTTGAAGTGCACTGGAAAATTGCACAATGACTCAAAATTGAGTTTCTAATTTACATATAAAATGGATCAACTCAGAGATAATCAGCCTCTTTAATGAAGTTATTGAGAGGCTCTGTTTCACTGAATCCTAAAGCAGGATGTTTGCAAAACGGACTTGATGATGCTCTCATGGTCGCTCAGTCGCTGATCAGTATGCAAATGTAAGTCAGCATGTTCAGCACATGGCAGAAATGCAGGGGAGGGGCATTGATAACATAAAGTGTAAAATTCTACACATTATGGTCACTCTTCCCCCTAAAGGCTCCTTTACAACAAGATTATTAATTAGCCATTTCGAATGCAAAATACCAAACCTAAAATAGCACATTTTTCAAAATACACCTCCAGTTACTCATCACGTACGCATTCCAGGAATCCATTCTCATACAGTTTGTGCTAATTAAGGTTCCCAGTGCTGATAGAAAATTTCCCATGATTACAGTATTACCTGTGTTGCATGCACCTCTAATTTCTTGATTCATACCATATATTACATTACCACTGAATAGTATCAATGCAAGAATGAACAGTTGTTCCACTTCTCTGCTCTTGCTCTCTTACCTTTTCTTGTCTAGTTAGACAACCCCGACCAGAATGTTAGGAGTGAATTTGTCCAGGTGTCCCACAAAACCAAAACAGTCGAATCACTACAAACACAAGCCCATGCCAATGCAAAACAGTCCCAACTTTATTAGGAAACAAGTTACAATAGTTTTTACGACAAAACTATCTCTAATCCTATTCAGCCCATGAAGTTTACAATACTTCCCAAGTCTTCAGTAGATTTGTGCAGTCTCTCTCTCTCTCTCTCTTTCTCTGTCTCTCTGCCTCTGTCTCTGTCTCTATGTCTGCGAAGCTGCTTCCTCTCTTCCTCTGGATGGTCAGCGGGTCTCTACCTCTTGCCATGCTGGTCTCCTCAGAAGGCCTCCAAAACATTCAAACTTGTTTTTGTACCATTTTTAGATTTTGCTTGGAACTTTCTGTAGTTCTGGCCTATCAGGGAGACTCACCTAATTGTTTGAAATAGAATTAATCATTTAGATGGCTTGCCACTGTTTGTTTTTTCGTCTAGCAGGACCCAGTGCCTTTCTGTCTGGGCCCTCCTTTGATTAGTCAATAAGCTGTTGGGGGTATGTCTGTCCAGGATAACTGTTGTCTTTACATTTATATTAATGTCATTAGCACCCAGCTGCTGTATTTGCACTGTGTCTGGTGTGTTGGTTTTGTTTTACTTGGCCAATGTACCCAGCATTCCTTGCTGTTTGGCCAAGTTAGCAATCTATCTGCGTTTTAGCAGCCAGGAGGCTACTACGTCTTGCAATCTTTTCCCCTTCAAGCATTTATTTAATTCTCTTTTTGAGAAGTACTATTGGATCTGCTTCCATCACCATTTTAGACAGCGCATTCCAGACAATAGCAATTGCTCTGCAAAAAGGTCTTTCCTCACAGCACCTTTGGTTTAAATCCCTCATCATGTTGGCCAGTTTGATTAAATCTGTCTTCATGCTTATCTGCTCTAACCCCAACTTCTCCTATTGTGCTACATAACTATCAATTAAAAATGTTCACTCAGTTCCTGAGGAGTGGGGCCAGTTTTAGGATGCAATTGCTTTTGATTTCTGAACAAACCCAATCACATCACCACACATTGGCCTTAAAAGGACAGATTCTCAGCAAATGAAAGATGGGTATACAGATAGGGCTTATACTTGCGTAGCGCAAGGTTGGAGTTTTAATTCCCACTCCAAAACTGGAGTATAATATATCCAGGCTGATGCTGTCACTGAGATAAAAGGTACTGCAGATGCTGGAGAATCCGAGATAACAAGCATGGGGCTGGATGAACACAGCAGGCCAAGCAGCATCATAGGAGCAGGAAAACTTGACGTTTCGGGCCGAGACCCTTCATCAGAAATGGGGGAGGGGAAGAGGGTTCTGAAATAAATAGGGAGAGAGGGGGAGGCGGATAGAGGAGAGGATAGGTGGAGAGGAGGCAGACAAGTCGAAGAGGCGGGGATGGAGCCAGTAAAGGTGTCACTGCTGTTCTGAGGCAGTGCTGTACTGTCAGAAAGTAATTTACAAGCATAAAGAAGCGGTTTGCAAGAATGGTACCAGGAATGAGAAACTTCAGTGATGAGGAAAGATTGAAGCAGTTGAGACAGTTCTCCTCAGAGAGAAGAAAGCTTAGAGGAGATTTGATAGAGGTTTCCAAAATCATGGGGTGGCACGGTGGCTCAGTGGTTAGCACTGCAGCCTCACAGCACCAGGGACCCGGGTTCGATTCCAGCCCCAGGTGACTGTTTGTGAGGAGTTTGCACATTCTCCCCGTGTCTGTGTGGGTTTTCTCAGTGTGCTCCAGTTTCCTCCCACAGTTCAAAGGTGTGCAGACTAGGTGGATTGGCCATGCTAAATTGCCCATAGTGTTCAGATGGGTCTGGGTGGGATGCTCCAAGGGTCGGTGTGGACCTGTTTCCACACTATAGGGATTCTAATTCTAATGAGCGGGGGCTGGACAGAGTGGATAGGGAGAAGCTGTACTGAAAGCAGAAAATACTGAAAATCACAGCAGGTCAGGCAGCATCCATGGAGAAAGAGCAAGCTAACATTTCCAGTCTAGACGACTCTTCTCCAGAGCATAGGGAGAAGCTGTTGATGGTTGTAAAAAGAACAAGAGTTTGGGGGCTGGAGGAGAGGCGAAATTTACGGTGACCTACAAACAAAGCAAAGATAATGTGAGAAAAATCAGTTTCACACAGTGAGTACTTAGGCTATGGAATGCCTTGCCTGGAAATGCAGTTCAGTTGAGGTATTCAACAGACCATTGGATGGTTATTTGGGTAGTAATGGTGGAAAATGTAGGAGATTGGCACAAGATAATAGAACTAACGCCAGGCAAAAATGGCCTCTTCCTGCACCATAATTTTTTTTTTTCTTTATTCATTCATGGGATGAGGGTGTCGCTGGCTAGGCAGCATTTATTGCCCATCCCTAATTGCTCAGAGGGCAGTTCAGAGTCAACCACATTGCTCTGGGTCTGGAGTCACATGTAGGCCAGACCAGGAAAGGATGGCAGTTTCTTTCCCTAAAGAACATTAGTGAACCAGATGGGTTTTTCCTGACAGTTGACAATGGATTCATGGTCATCATTAGATTGTTAATTCCGGATATTTTATTGAATTTAAATTCCACCATCTGCTGTGGTGGGATTCGCACCCGGGTCCCCAGAACATTAGCTGGGTCTCTGGATTAACAGTCCAGCGATAATGCCACTAGGCCATCGCCTCCCCTAATGCTGTGAATTAGAGGCACCATCTTTCACATGAGGTGTTTTTGTCTCCCTCTTCAGTTTGATGTAAAAAATTTCCATGGTACTAAAGGAAGGAAAGCAGAGGAGATGCCCTTGAAAATATTCTCACCAGCCCCTACCATTACTAGCAAAGTAAGGTCACTGACCTGATTATACTCCATGGCACCTTTATGGCCACAAACTGGCAGCCAAATTTGATGACATCACAGTTGAGCATGTTGCCAAAGTAATTCACTGACTGTGAAAAGCTCTGGGATGACATGAGGATGAAGTTAGATTGCAACAACCTAAAATTACACGCAGGATCAGTACAGAATATTTACTTTAAAATGAGTGACCGACGTGGAAAGGTCCCTTGGACTCACTTTGTAAGCCATGGGAAGCGCTTCAGATACATTGTGCGGTCAGTGCTGAATAGGCTAATCTCGAATAGTTTAGGGTAATAAAGGGTACTTTTGAAAGAAATACCAGAAATCTGAAACAAAAACAGAAAGAGATGGAGAAACTCAGCAGGTCAGGCAGCATCGGTGAAGAGAGAAACAGAGTTAATGTTTCGAGTTCACTGTGACCTTCAGACCAATGTCTGCTTCCACTCTGAAGAAGGTTCACTATCATGTGGTCCCCAGTGGAAAAATCAATTTGCTAAGAAGTTATAAGCTCAGCTACAGGACAATTGTCCTAAAAGGTCCATGCTGATAGTTATGTGCCCCACCAACCTCATGCTGAACTTCTAACTCCAATCGCACATCCTCCTTTTTCTTCCACCTTCATGTGTGTAACTCACTTTCCCTTAAACGCATTAATGGCATTCCCATCTATAACTCCATTTAGTAGCAAGTTGAACATTCTCACCACTTCTGCTGAAAGGAGTTTCTCCTGAATTCCTTAACAGATTTCGTAGTGATCATTCTGAATTTATGGTCTCTAGATTTGGTTTTGCGTTGCAAGCAAAAATATCTCGATGTCAACTCTGCCAAGCTCTTTCATAATTTTCAAGACTTCCATAAATCATCCTGCAGTCTGTTATTTTCTATCTTTCCCAGAACAATTAACCTTGTGGTTAATCCCAGTAAATATATTTTGAAATCTTGCCAATGACACAATATTCTCGAGCCAAGTGCTCCTATAGTGGTCTAACCAAGATTGCATGTATATGAAGGTGAGCGAAGGACACAGTGGAGCTGTGCTGATTCGGTATATTCTGCTGATGTGCACTGTCTGGGCACAGGAGTGAAAAATGGACTCCCTTACGTCCCTCTCCATAATAGCACAGATAGTGAAGCAGAATTAGGCTTTTCGGCCCATTGAGTCTGCTCACCTGTATCGAGTTTTGATCATTGCTGATATGTTTCTCAACCCCATTTTCCTACCTTCTCCCTCTCACCCAGTGTTCTGGTGCTCACTGAAATCCATTACCTCCATATTCCCACAGCACTCCAATCCAGAAATCTGTTCTTATGGTCACATCCTTGTCAACAACCCCGACCCACCCAAATGTCACACACACACACACACACACACACACACACACACCCCCAAAGGTGTTGACAGTCAGATGACAAGCAGTCGACCTGGACTTTACCTAAACAAACCCTTCTTTATTGAACCCTTTCGTTATCAGTACTCATAAAACATACATTTGGTACAAGTTACATTTTACTTCATCTAACATAACTTTGACTTTAACTCACTGCATTTAACTTCACTTTATCTTCAACTTAACCGACATTTAACCCAACTCTAACTTTAACTCTAGGCTCAGCTTGAAACAAATACTACCCGAACTGGACTGAAGCAGCCAATTTTGCTCTTGGTGTAGATCTTGCCTCATGGGTCTTTGTCTTCTCTGAAGATAATTTCAGGGCATGTGCTTCTCAAATGTTGGTCTTGAGGCTCAATCCTGCAAAATCCTTTGTTCTGCTAATTTTTGTCACAAATTGTGCTCATCCTTCTAGAAGATTCTCTGGCACTCAGCCATGAATTGACCAAACTGATCATAATGTTCAATCCCAGCCAATGGAGTTTACTGGTAAACAACCCCCAAATGTTTATAACACAGTGTGGAGCTGGATGAACACAGCAGACCAGGCAGCATCAGAGGAGTAGGAAAGCTGATGTTTTGGGTCTGGACCCTTCTTCAGACCCAGTTTCAGGTCCACACCTGATGGTATAAGGTGGTGGTATTGGTGCCAGTGTGTCTAGCAGACCACTATGACATCTCCCATATTTGGTAAACACAGGAAACTGCAGGTTACAGCTTACGGGATAAGACCCAACATATCCTGGCTGCAGCTTTAACCAAGGTCACAGTTTAAACTAACTTGACCAAAGTTCCCAGCATGCTTGATTGTAGCTCTTAACCATATCACCTGCTGCCCACCTGATCATACCCCAGGGCTGATATCAGAGGCTGCCCTTAACTGTTTCAGGAACCCCTGACTGATAGGTACCTCCGCTGACATCTGTTGTATCCTCCACTCCTTTTGGTGACCACTGATGTCTGTCAGCTGTCCAAGCCTTTAAGCTCTAGCATTCTCTCTCTCAACCCATAAGACCTTACTCTTGGATCAAGCTTTTCATCACCATGCCTAATTTCCCCTTTTGTTCAGTATTTATTTTCATCTGATTGCACTCTGTGAAGCAACTTAGGGCTGTTGAAGCTGCAATATAAATTAAGTTGTTATAGAATTAGTGGAAAATGATTGTTGCTGTTGGAATTGTACCCAAGAGTGAAGACGGATGCAGAAAAATAGAAGGGGAAGGTAACAAATAATAGTTCTTCATTTTTAATAGCTACAGTCTTCTAATCGAGGAGTCTTTGGAGCTCTCTTCATGTAAAGGGGTGGAAGCAGAGTCCTTGAATATTTTGAAGACAGACGTGTTAAGCACAGGGGTGAAAAGGTATCAGAGATAGGTTGAAATGTGGATTTGAGGTTACAGTTGGATCAGCCACGATCTTATTGAATGCTGGTGCCGGCTCAAAGAAGCAACTGGCCTACATCTTGTCTCTATATCGTTTAGGTTGTTTTATTGGCAAACTCAATAATATTAATGCAAAATGGAACAGGGAATTATCAGTCATCCATACACTTTTGATAGTATTTTTTAGCCTTCCTGTTGGTTCATACACCTATCTTAGAATTTTATTTTAATGAATAGCAAGCAAATATTGCAGATTTGGAAATTGCTTTAATGTAGGGCAGGCAGGATTTGCAAATAAAAATGCATGAGACATTCGGCTTCCTGCTACAGTGAGAATAATTCGATGCAGCTCACAATATTGAGCTGAAATAGAAACTAAACAGCTGCAGAATAGCAGCAGCAACAATGCTTGTTTGAACCAACTGTGTCAGTGTTAATCTGAAATGCACATGACAGGCAAATAAGATTGGTTGATTTGATACCATTAAAGGTACACTGTTTTCTTCAGATGCCATCTTGTACCATACGACATTTGTTAACAGTTGATTTTGCGCTTCCTTGCTCATATTTAACCTGATGCCATGAAAGTTCATGAGGTCTGGTGTCTATGTTCAGGACGACGCCCTCCTGATTGTAACCTATTTTCCAAAATCTCTGTGGCATCTACGCGGCTGCTATGACAGGACATACTCAGGGTAGGTGACAGTATCTGGGAAACTACCTGTAAGGTATCATATAGAGTACTACCACTATACAGTGGGACATCTCTCCCAATTTTGGCACAAGCATGCAGATGCTAGACCATAAGATGTAGGTGCAGAAGTAGGCCATTCAGTCATCAACTCTGCCTCTGGTGGCCAATGAGATCGTTGCTGATCTGATAGTGCTCAATTCCTTTCCTGCCCTTGCCCCATAGACCTTGATTGCCATACTGATTAAGCATATTTAAGGCTGAGACATTTTTAATGACCCAACCTCAACTGCTCTCTGAAATAAAGGATTCCACAGAATCAGTACCCTCAGAAGAAATCCCTCCTCATCTCTGACTCAAACATGCAACCCCTTATTCCGAGATGATGTCATCTGGTCCTGGACTCCCCAGCAAAAGGAAACAACCTCTCTGCATCTAACTTGTCAAGTCCCCTAAGAACCTTGCTTGTTTTAATAAGGTCACCTCTCATTCTTCTGTATTCGGACACAAGCCTAATCTATCAACCGCTCCTCATAAAACAGTCCCTCTATACCTACTGTCAGTCTAGGGTATCTTCTCTAGACTGCCTTAAATGCCAGGATATCTTTCCTCAGATATGGGGCCCAAAACTGTTCACAGTATTCCAGCTGTGGTCTGAAGTGCATAAGTAAGGAAGCCTTTGCACAAATCAATAAGGTTGGGTTTGCTGCTGTTGTCGCCACAACCAAGGTTGATGCCAATAGTCTAACGTTTCAAAACCAAGACTTCTACCAGCCCATAATGAGGGGATGCTGCATTGCCAAAGATATCGGAGTGTGGTGAGATGTTAAGCCCGGGTTCTGCCTGTTGGTGTGCTGTTGAGGAAGGAAGATTGAGGTGGGTAGTTATTCTACATTCCATCAGATTATCATCAATAAGGATTGAAAAATCCAAATGACAGTCAGACTGTTAGTCAGGTCATGGTCGATGACAGGATTTGGCTTTCCAGCCTGCAGAACCTGGGCCAATTACTTTGCCATTCCTACATTTAGCATGATAAATGAGTTAATGGCACAAATAAAAATAAATGAATATGATCTGACAGTTATGGCAGAGACAGGTTTGCAGTGCGACCAAGATCTCAAACTCAATATGGAAGGTTATTTGATGTCCTGGAAGAACAGACAGAGGAAAAGGGACTGGGGTAGCTTTGTTTATAAAGGAGGGTAACAATGTAGGCAGTGATATAAGTGCAATAGACTGTGATGTAGAATTAGTCTAGGTGGAAATCAGCAAAAGAAATAAGTTGCTGGTAAGGGTCATCTGATGTGGACAGCTCAGTTACAGATACTGCTGCCAGATAATATCTCTGTTCAGATACAGGTGCCCTAAGACCTTAATGCAATCCTCATCTCTGCGCATTCTTGACTAGGGTCTCCCAGGCTCACAGCTCTGCCTCTGTCACCAATTCCCCATCACCAAAGGATTTGATAAATGACCCCTTGTAGAAGCTTGGTGTGACTTGGTTTAGCATGGGGACCTTCTACATCACCAGAAAGATCTGGTCATTTATCTCACTGCTACTCGTGAGAGTTTGCTATGTGCAAATTGGTTCCCACATTTCAATACTTAAGTACTCCCTTAGCTGTAAAGAAGTCTAACAATATTCTGAAGATCTAAAAGGTGCTGTATAAACAGGGAGGTAGTGGTGTAGTGGTAATGTCAATGGCTTCACAATCCAGAAATGCATCACTGCAGTTTTGTGGAATTTATAGTCTCTTCATAAACCTGGAATTGAAAGATGGCTTCATGATTACCAATGGAACTATCGATTGTTAAAGAATCTTGTTCACTTGTGTTATTTTGGGGATAGAAATGCTACACAGGAATCCAGATCCACAGCAATGTGATAGGACTCTTAACTGCCCTCTGAAATGGCAGAGTTTAGAGATGGGCAACAAATAATGGCCTTGCCAGCAGCATCCACATTGTATCAAAGAATAAAAAATAAAGAAAACCTTATTATAATAGCTAGGGGGCTAAGCGCCATGATTCTCACCTGGTTTCAGTTTTCTTTGCAATGCATTTAGTTTCTATTTAATAAATGTTTAATGGATAACAGTTTTGGTGAAAAATGGAACTCAAACTTGCATATCTGTTATGTGGTGAGATTAGAAAACCTGCATTGCTCATTTTAGATCAGAGGAGATCAATGGGTGATTGATCAGAGATGTTTTAATAGGACAAATAATCAAAAACTGTTTTCAATGGCTGGAGGGTTGATAACCAGGTTTAAGGTAATTGGCAAGGGAGCCAGTGAGAGATGGGGGAAATTGTCTTTATGCATCTGGAAAAGCTGATTATAACTTCCGAAAGGGAATTGCACATATTCTTAAATAAGGAAACATGCAGGGCTATGGAAAAGAGCAGGGAAAGGTCATTCAGAATTGGAGATAGGTTCGAATGATTCTTGGACAGTGTCGGACTTGGAATCCATTTACTTTGCCTATTCACAAGGTTACACCTGTGCCAATGCGTTAGTTTCCAGTAGAGAACAGGTTTACCGAATCAGAGCTCATAGTGATGAGACCAACAAATGAAAATCTGAAATTTTCATTTTGTAATTTACTTCAAAAATCTAGACGAATGTACATTATTAAATAGATTCACCGGTGTATCAGGTCTGACCAAGCAATTAATACAAAACAAAGGAAATAATCTGAATATCACTCAATGAATACAAACATTCAATTGTGATTTATCAGATACGAATTAACCAGTCTCATGACTCAGCAGAGGGACAATCATTCCAGAACTTTAAACAATGAATGTTAAACCTGACTTAGGTTGAACTTCAAGTGATATGAAACCTGCATTTGGCTTGATTGGATACAGTGTGCTGCCCAGGCATTGGCTATTCATTAACCTGCAGCATGTTTACAAATGAAGAGAGGTAAACTTTGAAGTTAAAATCACCTGGAAATATTTTAGGCATCTGTCAATTTTATTCCTTATTGGGTTGCCAGCACTAGGCTGTCATGAAATGTTACAAAGCTGTACTTTGGTCTCTTACCAGCTGGGGACAGGAACAGTAATCTTTGGATACAAAGCTCTGTCCTATCAATCAGTGAGACAAAATTATCAGGCCGACACTGAGGAATGATAAGCAGCCTGTTTGGAAGGAATGCCAGTGCAAAACTGGAGCTGTCAATTATGGATTGGAAATGAATGCTAGCTTTGCCAATGACGTTCATAACCCCAAAGCAAAAAAAAATCAAATAAAATGCACTGTTTTGCTTAATAATTGCATTATATGATGTGCTTAGATACAATATTAAAAACAATTCAATCTTTAAATTTTATCCCACATGCTAGAATACACACATATAATTCAATTAGAGCAAATCTGTTTGATTTTGAGTCTTGGTTACAAGACTGAAGGGAGCATTATATAATGCTGGAATACATGTAAATGAATGAGTTAGGCTGAGTTAGATGCTCAGATACATTTCAGTTGATTGGACTTATATTTTATCAGTATCAATACACTGACAAACATTGGAATTTATCTTCCTTCCATGTATTTTCAAATGCTATTGGGTGGATACCCTCAGTAGAACACAGTTCGAGGTTTGGTGGAGGTAGAGTCTCACCAACAATACACTGGGTTAAAACAAAATAGCAATCCATTGCATTTGCTAATACAGTTCACCAGTAGATGTTGTGCTGCCAAATGAGACTTCCACTGACAAGCTTTCAAGCTTCAGCTCCAAACTGAACCATTAACAGAACTCAATGACTGGTACTGCTACTTTCTTTGGGCTGTTACACAGCAGATGTATGAGATGAATTTAGGTTACCCCCAAAGGAACATGAGACTTTGGAACTAAAGTTCAAGATTGCCTACTGTTGGTCAAGAAAGAGTCAACATGAACAGTGATCATGTCCTTGGAGAAGCTTAGAGCTTATTAATGAGATACGGTTCAGTGGGGTGTAAATTGGGAATAATAAATTGAGTTCAATATTGCTTTCCTTTCTTCTCCTTCCCCATTATCTTTTTGCTCCTGCAGTCTGTGATTTACAAAAGGATATTCATGTGTGTGTTTTGACAGCAGCCATTAGAAACTGCAGAGCACCACAGCTGATGTGAATGCAGTCTTCTGTTGATTATTGCCTAACAAGCAGGAACCACAGCATTTGCTACCTCCAACTCACTTCCTAGTCCAGAGTTCCAAGTCCAACTGTATTGCTACCAAATGCTGCTCTACCTGGCTCCGCAGTTTGAACCGTTCTCATCTGTATAATATTGGACTATGTCTGGTAATTTGTTTATCAGCTGGGGGAGTTTCCAAATTGCCTGCAGCTGAACAACAGATCTGTGTGTTGACTGTTTGAACTGGTTTCCAAAACAAAGCAATTGTAGAGGTTTTTCCTCTTGTCTGTACAAGATAACTCAGAACTCCATATTTGGGTCTGATGGCAGTAGGAGTGTAATGTTACTGCTGCACAGATTGGTAGGATGAGGACATTTTCTAAGTTTTGAGGGGGTCAAGGTCAATAATCACAGAGTGGCAGAAAACAGCAGTTTATTTTCCCACTGGAACGAGGCGGGTAGGGGAAGAAAATCAGAGCCAAGCTCAACTTTTGTCACTTGTACACTTTGTACTGGGTGGAGAGTGAGTGACTGTCATTTCAACAATTTCCCATGTCCCTCACAACTGAACAAAATGACGAAGAAAAATATAGCTATAAAAAACATAACTCTTAAGAAAAATTATGTTCAGCAGGTTTCGCTGCCTTACTGTTGAAGGAGAAATGCACTGCAAACACTAATGGCTTAAAACAAAGGGAAATTATTTAAATCCAACCACGCTGAGGAAGGAAATAAAGTCAAACGACACCGCAGTAAAATCTTCAATGACTATTGTCCAAAGCCATTTTTCTGAAAACGTCGCCACTGACATCGGCAGATCCAGTGTATTGGTGCAGTCATGGAACAATTCTCACAGGAGAGTTACTGACAGTGTAACAGGAAGTTTCACACAGGTATCCATTGCAACAGGTACATTGGTGGAATGTGTGCACAGCCTGCCTATGTTGCTGACAGGAGTTTAAATTTGTTGCTGAACTGTGACGGCAGAGACAAACAAACATTGAAGGCAGTAGTTCACCCAGTCCTGCCTCTTGTGTAACGACAATGCATGAAAAGTTCTACGCAAGGAAGGATCAAAACTATAAATTGCTGGAGAAACTCAGCAGGTCTGGCAGCATCTGCGGAGAGAAAGCAGAGTTAATACTGAATCCAGTGACTTCAGTTTTATTTAGGAAAGAATTATATCTTAACCTCAGGATGTGTCACAGCAGTTTATAGTTTTTGACTTTTTTGAAATGAGATTGCTGCTGCAAAGTAGGAATTGTGGGAGCCAACTTGTGCACAGTGAGATCCCATAAACTGCAATAATTAGAAATTTTTGTTTTTTTAAAAAAGTGATGGCACTTGAGAGATAATTATTGGCCAGGACGCCAGGCAGAGTGTACCCACTTTTTAAAAAACACCACTGTGATTTTTAATGTCCATTTGAGGGGCTAGATGTGTCCTCAGTTTAACATATTTCATTCAAAATTATTCCCCAAGTATTGCACTACAGTGTCAGCCTGGATTATGGACTCAAGTCTTTGCACAGGGATTTGTACCCACAACCTTCTGCGTCAGTGGCAACAATGGTCTCGACTGATCAATGCTCTGACTTAAAACCTGATGTCCTCCCAATCGCTCCCAATAAAGGAAGATAGATAATGTGAAATGCTGTAGTACTCCCGGTGTGGAACTGTGACTGCTAGGAAATCTCCCTGGTGGTCTCTATATGGTGTGGGTTTGTTCGCTTGAATGATGGTAGGTGGCAAACTAGCTATGGGAGACAAATAGTGAGCTCCAGGTCACAATTACTCTCGTAGTGAGGTAGTGGGAAAGACGGGGGAAGACAAGAATCGTTGCTCAGCTAACTGATGGCTGTATTATGGAACAGGACATATTTCCATCAACAGCGCCCAAAGCCAGGTAGAGAAACAGATGGAGAACAAAGGCAGGAACATACTTTAATCTCAACATTAAAATGTCACCAGTACAGCTTATTCCCTACAGTGCACATTTCAACAGCGATAACACTTCAACATTTCTGTGGAGTGTTTTGGAACACCTTGAGTACCTGAAACATGTCATTTAAATGCAGGTTCTTTCACTATCATTTCTACTTGATAATCGCCAACCACGAAGTTTAATATTGTGGACATAACTAGTTACAGTGCAGCTGGATCACAAGTGCCCAGGCTCATTTCACACAGGAGCCTTACAGAACAAACAACCTCATCCCATCTTCTTGGGTTGCATTCAGAAACTTGAGTCAGACCCCCAGACTTGAGTACAAAGATCTACCGCTGAGGGAATGACTTTCAGATGCGACATATTAATTCAAGACCCTGTTTACTTTCTCAGATGAATGTATAAGATACCATGATCCTATCTTAAAGGACAGCAGCGGATTATCCCGTTTCCTGGTAAACAGTATTTTTCAATCAACCCAATTAAAACTGATTACTTGGTCAATACCATATTGCTATTTGTGAGATTTTACTAAGCACACACTGACAGCTGTATTTCCAAGGTACTTCAATGACTAGGAAGCATATTGGAATGTCTCAGGCTCATGAAAACGGCATTGTTAAGTCCTTTGCTTTCGTTTAGGCTCAGAAAAATGCTCCAGCACGCACATTCCTAAATTAGAAAAATCTTTTGTTTAAAAATAAGAGACAAACATTCAATCATTTGGTCAGCAATAATTTCTCTAAAAAGTGCCCAGCTCTTTGAAGAAAAATTACCCACAATTTAGCAGCAACAGTAACCCCAAGTGTGTAGCGTTATCTCAGATCACACACGCACAGGGTTCAAATCAAAACAATGGAGCACTGGATCTGTAAACGTCTTCCCATTCCATCACAGGAAATTTCAAAGTTAACAACAGCTTCTGCGATGTGACATTTTGAGCTTGAAGTAGGGGAAATCATTTGACCAAAAAACAATGCACAACCGTCCTGTCAGGGTGTGATAACCGCTCTGCAAGACTGTGCTTATGTGGGTCAGAATGATTTCCAAGAATTACATGGCAATAGTTGAAGGGAATGCCAAGCACTACATTTTTCAAATTTCAAGCAGCTGGTAATAATTCATGCTGCAAAAGCATGTGACACTTGGAATCGGAGCACAGCAGACAAACAGCGAGCCCACACCCCTCTCTCAGCCTCTGCCTCCTTCCAGCGTACATCTCTCCTGTGGTACCTTGGCAGTGACGAGGAGATGAAGCCTAGGCTCTTGAATTACATAATGCTTCCAAGCACAGAATTCTCACCTTCAACACAGAAATGGAGCACAGATCAACAGCAAATGTATGTGTTCTTTGATACGCAAGAGAAAGTTACTACAGCCATCTACGTTTGAGCGCCTGTGGACTGTAGCAGTTCACCCAATGAGCTAATTTTTTATTTAAGTTTCTTGCAACTCAGGCACTGTTTCAGCATGGAGAATAAAATCTGTTTGGTGAAAATCCAGGTTTAATTTTCAGACAGCTCTATGCAAACCTGTAATGGCCTTCAATAGCGCTGCATTGCTGGACTGAATGGCCCAGACTATGGTGGTTTCAGCGGTTTTCACCAGGAGTTAGGGGATCATTTTGAATTATTCTGTCCTTTAGACCTCCTCATGAAAATCACAAATCAGTGGTTTTATTGATCATCTATCCCAATTCAGGGGAGGCAATGGCCTAGTGGTATTATCGCTGGATTGTTAATCCAGAGACCCCAGGTAATGTTCTGGGGACCTGGGTTGGAATCTTGTCCTGGCAGATGGTGGAATTTGAATTCACTAAAAATCTGAAATTAAGAGTCTAACGATGACTGTGAATCCATTGGTGATTGCGGGAAAATCCTATCTGGTTCACTAAAGCCCTTTAGGGAAAGGAACTGCTACCCTCACTTGGTCTGGCCTACATGTGACTCCAGGCCCACAGCAAAGCAGTTCACTCTCAACAGTCCTCTGGGCAATTGGGGAAGGGCAATAAATACTGGCCCGTCCAACGATATCCTCATCATGTGAACGAGTAAGAAAAATTAAGTGAAAAACGTCAGTTTGCTTTCCCATTTGAATCCATGTTGAATGGCTTCTTCCTTCTAGCTGCATTGTATTCACTCTTAGAGTAGATGCTAGATGGCTTTGGCTTGTTGAGCCTGGCTCAGTTTATAGCACTGATTTCTGAGAAGGTTGTGGTCAAACCTCACTCAGGTACACTATCTCAGCTGATTTTTCACTTCCGAAATGAGGGAGAATGGTGGCAACAGGTCATGGGGAGTGTTGCAGGAGGAGAGAATCCCAAAAGATCAGGACTGCTCCCGCTGCCTTCCCTGGAGCAATACTGGAGGATAATTAATGCAGGCAGGACCCAGTATCAAGACATCATATAAATCATCACAATTTCAAATGTATCACTTAGCACCCCAACATCATATGTTTGACTACCTCCAACTTCAAAAAGGAAGACAGAGGGTTGGAACAGGACAAAGTTATCCAAAGGCAGGAGATTCCAGACAAAACAAATAATTGAGGTATCTGAAAGGCTTCTGCCCACGGTCTACTTGAAATTTGACCTGGAATATGCTGAAGAGGATGATGGAATGTTTTCTGATCGATGAATCAGAAGCACCTCGCTCACTGTGTTGCAAGTCAGAGCCCCTCAGTCGATGAATTGCCCTCCTCCATCCACAGTAGCTCCCGCTGTGCCCGCCTGTGAATCCGCCGTAGCCGCAAGATGTACAGGGCAATGGCGAGCAGGACCACAAAGAAGCAGGCGAAGAACAGGTAGTGGTTGTAGACGAAGGAGATACGCAGCCAACTAGAATGGTTTGCTTTTCCGGATTCTCGCTGGAGGTCCCTGTCATTGGTGGAGGGGATTAAGGGGAAGAGAGAGCCGGGAAAAACACCATTATCATCATTTTCTACAGAATCTTCTAAGTTCTTCCCATGTCTGAGCAAATTTCAGTCAAGGAGACACGGGAGAGAGACACAGAGACAGACAGACAGACAGAGAGAGAGAGAGAGAGAGAGAGAGAGACAGATACAGAGAGAGAGAGACAGATAGAGAGAGAGAGACAGAAACAGAGAGAGAGAGAGACAGAAACAGAGAGAGAGAGAGACAGAAACAGAGAGAGAGAAAGAAAGATGAGGGAAAGAGAAACGAGACAGATTTTGCCTTTTCTTTTGCAAGAGGGAGGGGCACTCAGGTACTGAAATGGAATGGGGAAATGGTATTGGTAATTTTATCTGCATCTTTTAAGGTGATCAAAAGTTAGATTTAAAAAGTGGACAGCTTCTACATTCAGGAGATTTATTGTGCTAAAGTACCATCCAAAATGAAAACTATCCCATTGATACCCCAAAAAAAAAAAACCAGGCTGTTGCTTTGATTTGCAATTGCCCATGGACTTTTGGAATGCACCTTTTCACTGTCAACTAGTCACATGGGGCAATGGCTTCTGCAGGGCATCTGGGAGCTCTACAAATGGAGCAAACAACAGTGTGCTCCCTTAAGAAATCAGATTTAACCACTGTTAATGAGCAGCTCACAGTCCGAACCAGCAAGTGCTTGTTAGATCAAAGAGAAGGAAATGGAATTCAGGGAATATACGAGAGACACTACGAAAAAGAATAATTATTAGTTTTCTTTTAAATAACTAAAATTTAGAGGAATGGCCCTCTATAATCAGCAAAGCTAGTTTTCAGCACCAGAGAAGTTCCTTAGCAGTAAAAAGGTGCTTAAACTGGAACGGACAAGCCCTAGCTTTCGCTGGCAAGTTTAGTATGCATCAATGAGGCAACTCTCACACTGTTCTGTGTGTTTCAATGGTGAATCTCTCACCAGGTTTGGAAATAAAGGGTAGCTCGGACACCAACTTCCTTACTTCCACCATTAGCAGTGCATATATAGTGACCAGAAGTTACTGCCCTCTTTCTACACACAAACAGTTAAATGTTGCCATTTTTACCACAAAGTTTTGCCTGTAACAACACAACTTGCACAGAAGACAATGCAATTCTCAAATTCAGATTTCTCAAAAGTCCCTCTGCGTTTTGCTAACCATTCTTTTATTCAGAAACTCACCTGAGAGGTAGAAAGCGAGTTTTATAAAGAATTGCTCCCAGTGTCCATTGCACCTCCTTGTCATACACCAGTTGAGCTGTCTTCAGGTTGGAATAGTCAGCTGGGAAATTAAAACCACTGTGTAATACCTCATGCATCCATGCAGATTTAAAACACTGATATCTGCAAAGTTATGGAAGAAGGTCAGATCATGACAGACCAAAATAAACTGTACACCCCAAAAGAGCAATTTGCCTTTAAAACAGTAAAACATGCCATGATACGTCACAGCAGAATTTTAGATCCAGACCTCCCCCCCATCATAAGGTCAGAAGTGGGGATGTTCAGTGACTGCGCAATACTTAACGCCATTTGCAACTCCTTAGGTGAGGCAGTCCATGTCCAAATGCAATAGGACCTCAACAATATCCAGACTTGGGCTGAGAGGTTCCAAGTAACATTCGCACCACAAATGCCAGGCAACAGCCATTTCCAATACAAGATAAGCTAATCATTGCGCCTTGACATTCAATGGTGTTATCAACACTGAAATCCCAGCTATCAACATCGTGGAGTTGTCATTGACCAGAAACTGAACTGGATTTGCCAAGTAAATACAGTGGCTACAAGAGCAAGCCAGAGTCTAGGAATACTCCCCATTTGCCTAGATGAGTGCAATTCCAACAACACAAGAAGCTCGACACTGTCCAGGAGAATGCAGCCTTCGATTGGCACCACATCGACAAACATTCAATCACTACACTACCAATGCACAAAATGCATTGCATAAATTCACGAAGCACCCTCAAAAAGCTCCTTGCAAACCCACAACCACTTCCATCTAGAAGGACATGGGCAGCAAATACATGGGAACACCACCATCTGCAAGTTCCCATCCAAGTCACTCACCATTCTGACTTGGAAATATAATCGGCATTTCTTTGCTGGGTCAAAATCCTGGAGTTCCCTCCCTAAGGGCATTGTGGGTCTACCTATAGCACATGAACTGCAGCAGTTGAAGAAGGCAGCTCACCACCACCTTGTCAAGGGGCAACTAGGGATGGACAATAAATGCTGGCCAGTGAATAACGCCCACATCCTACGTGCAAATGAGAAAAAAAGACACCGTGCCACATAATGAGCTATTTAGGGCTTGTTCAAAGGGCCAGGCTTCAAGGAGTTTTTTTAATGGAGGTGAGCATGTATTACGGAAGGAATTCCAGAGCCTCAAGAAACAACAAAATAAAGGACTGTAATCCTCACAGCTCTAACTTTTAGAAGCTGATAATTTTATTTATCTAATTATCTCCTTTGTCTCCTTTACAGTTACTGAATTTTACAATATATTTTAAAACAATAGTTGTCTATATTGCAAAAGGTACTCTGAGCTGCTATATAAATTTAAGTTCGAAGTTAAATTTAAGTTTAAAAATGCAAGATTGGTGTCATACTCCTAGCTGATTTATTTCCTCTCACTCTCTTGAAAGGGTCCCACACAAAGGGGGCCTCACCCTTTTATCTCTATTTCTTAGGTTTGAAAATAAACTCAGTACTCACGATTCCTTTTGCCATTTGCTCAGTGCATACTTCAAAATATTCCATTCAGTGATTAATTGTTCTTCCTTTGCTGCTATCAATCTGCTTGCATTAATGGAATAATTACAAAACAAAATGCTATAGCACAGAGATAATCTCTGCACCAATGTCATTCTCCACATGAGTCATTGACTCTTTTCTTATTCTACTGCGTAGAACATTACTGCACAAAGGCAGAGAATTCAGTCAGCGTACAGCCTTATCTCTTGTTAAATCATTTCAAGGCACTTCTATAATGCAGTGCAGGGACTTGTAATCTGAAAAGATGTGGCAGCGTTTCAGTGTCAGCAGGCATTAGATGACTCACCAATGCAGTGTGTACTGATGGAGAGCGGATATTGGCTAGGAAACTGGATGGAGTGCCTGGAGACCTTCTAAACTAATTAGGCAGACAGGACCTCAGTTTAAACTCTCTCCCAAGTAATGGCCCCTACAACAGCAGAATGACTGCCACATCTTGTATTCAGATTGTTCTGATTTCCTGATCAAGCCAAAGAATTCTGGACACAAACCTTCACCTGATGTCCTTCTTTTAACTTTGATAAATTCATGACAGATTTGGCTGAAACATACATTCTTCTTTATCTTAAAAAGACATAAATAAAATCCATCTCTAAAACTCCAACAAAGGGCGTGATCATTTAAAGTAGTGAGGTGGCCATGCAGTGGTAACTTTACTGGATGAGTAATCCAGAGTCCCAGGCTAATGTCTGAGGGACACAGGCTTGAATCTCACCATGGCTAATGATGAAACCTGAATTTAATAAAATCTGGAATTTAAAAAGTCAGACTAGTCTAATCGGAACCATAAAACCATTTTAAAAAATTCATTCCCAGGATGTGGACAGAGCTGCCGATCCCTAACTGCAATTGAGAGTCACATGTAGACCAGACCAGGTAAGGATGGCCGATTCCTTCCCTAAAGGACATCAGTGAACCAGATGGGCTTTTCCTGACAATCAACAATAGTTTTATGATCATTTGAGTTTTAATTCCAGATTTTTACTGGAACCAAATTCTTACCATCTGCCTCGATGGTACACAAACCCAGGTCCCAAAACATTGCCAGTGTCTCCAATTTTTAGTCTAGAGATAATACTACTAGGCCGTCATCTCCACTTATTGCCATGAAAATCTATCTGGATTTACGAATGCCCTTTGGGGAAAGGGATCTGTGTTCACACCCAGTCTGGTCCCTATGTGACTCCAGACCCACAGCGATGTGGTCGAATTGGAAATAGCCCGGGGAGCCAATAAGTTCAAAGACAATTAGGGCTGGACAAGAAATGCTGGCCTCATTAGTGACACCCACTTCCCATGTAAGGGTTAAAAAAATAGGCACAGTATAACCAAGACAGGAGCTGTGTAAATATTCAGACAATTGCCCATCAGTCTGCAGACAAAAGGAAGGGACCAGGAGATTAGTGCACAATTGAACAGTCACTTTGTGCCAAGCTTTTGAAAGCCTGTGTATTTACAATTGCTTGTAACTGATGCGGTTTTATAATGGTTCCTGCTGTGAGACTGTCCTTCACGTGTCCAGTGTGTTTCTCAAATGGTAGGCCCAGCAAGACTGAAGTTGCGGGTCACACTTTTGAGCTTAGCTGCAAAGAAGGTCACATGTACGTTCAATCATAGCAGGTGGGAAAATCTTCCAAATAACTAACCTTTCATGTTAACAAGGAGCACAGATAGAAGTTAGACGGTTAGCCTGACTGTCGTACAGAAGTACAGTAAACAGTTACACCTGTAATTGCTTCGTATTAGCCTGAAAGTATTTGTCTAACTGTACTCCGAGAAAAACAAGAAAGTTTTAAACTGTCCCACTCTGATTGCAGAAACGAACTTGTCTGTGATCAAGATCAGCTAATTAATTAGAATTAGAATCCCTAATTAGAATCCCTACAGTGTGGAAACAGGCCATTCGGCCCAACAAGTCCACACCGACCCTTGCATCATCCCACCCAGATCCATTCCCCTATAACCCACACACCCCTGAACACTATGGGCAATTTAGCACGGCCAGTCCACCTAGCCTGCACATCTTTGGACTGTGGGAGGAAACCGGAGCACCCGGAGGAAACCCACGCAGACACGGGGAGAATGTGACAGTCACCTGAGGCTGGAATCGAACCCGGGTCCCTGGCGCTGTGAGGCTGCAGTGCTAACCATGATAGGTGTGGCAAAGATTCATGAGAAAGGTTCAAGGGATGAGGAACTTTAGTTACATGGAACTGGAGAAGTTGGGATTCTTTTCCTCAGAGATGAGGGTGCAAGGAGATTTGATCAAATTCTGTGGAAGCTCAACAGAAGGACAGTGAAAGATTTTTCTCATTGACGGATGAATCAAGAGCAATGGGGCATGGATTTCAGGTAATTAGCAAAAAAAGCAACTGAGATACGAGGGAAAAACTTTTTCATGCAGTGAGTGGTTATATCCAGAAATGCACAGCCTGCAAGTGTGGTGGAAGGAGGATTTGCCATGACATTTTAAAGAGAGTTATATTATTACCCAAAAAGGAAGAGAAATGCAGGGCTATAGCAAAAAGGTAGGGGTCAGCACCAGGTGAACTGCTCTTTCAGAGACCCAGCACAGAACAACAGGCCAAATGGCCACTTTCTGCATTATTATTTGATAAGCACAGGATAGCCTTTTGTCTACTCTATAATTTGTCAACAGGGAATGACTTAATGCATAAATGAGGCAGATGTTCTAATAGTTTCATCCTCCTCACGACCACAAAAAGAAAATCAGTTTTTTCTGTCTCCTTTCTCCTTCTATAAGAGGCTTGGGGCAAACACAGTGGAAGGGGAAAGGACATATTTAGAGCATTTTGTTGGTACTTGTTTCTGGGATGTCAGCATCATTGGCAAGTCTTGCATTTATTGTTCATTTTTAATTATCCTGTCAAAGAACTTGCTACTTTGCTCACACTAACCTTCAACCCCAAAGTCTCAATTACTCGACTGCTCTCCAAAATCGCCAACACCATGTGAACATCGAGCTATGTAAAATTCACTTAAGGCAGTATCTCAGTTGACCTACTGGTGCATACACATCAGT
This sequence comes from Ginglymostoma cirratum, assembly GCA_024137785.1. Taxonomy (NCBI): domain Eukaryota; kingdom Metazoa; phylum Chordata; class Chondrichthyes; order Orectolobiformes; family Ginglymostomatidae; genus Ginglymostoma; species Ginglymostoma cirratum. The sequence goes on along the minus strand of JAHRHZ010000139.1, from coordinate 6,150,563 downwards.
CACAGTCCTTGAATGATTACTTGGGCAAAGATTTATGTGGTTCTGCTCAAGCTTCTGATGTGTTAAGATAAGTCTCTGACATACTTACTTCAATCTGTGAAGGTCAGCATGCGATGAAAACAGATTGAGATCAAACCGTTCTTTTAACGTTGTCCATTTGGTAGCACAGTAATCCTAACAAAAAAATTTCAATGCAATAAAATTAGTCTTAAAGACATTTGTAACCACAACAGTCTCTCATGGAACACTCTCATCAGGCCTGTGTGATTAATTCCGATATATTCAAAGTTGCTGCATTGTAAATAGCTGTTTTCCCCACTTTTCTCAAAGATGAAACTAAATTCTGGTAACTTAGAATTTCTGAATTGTAGCTAACAACCCAACTGGTTCATTCCCAGTAGTCTGGGACAAATTCCCAATTTGTTTTTATATTAAAACCAAGTCACAGAAAATAAATGTCTTGCCATTGTCAGCCACATCTAGAGAAAGAAACAAAAAGTATCTGGTCAGCAGAACTTGGTAAGGTGACTGCATCCTGCATCCCACCAGTGTTGCAACGTGGGCTAAAAAGAGGCTTTGTTCAAATGGAATGGTATTCTGACTTGGGAAAAGGAACTCGAAAAAAATAAGTGCTCATTTGATGCAGGTATCAAAGATCAGTGGCAACTGCAGAATACCTTAGTCATGCCGTGAGTTTCAGAGTTTAACTGTACTTCCTCATAAATGGTACCTTGGTAAACTCTCCCAGATTGTATCAAAACTCAGTCTTATGTGAGAAAGTCTTCAGCAACTACTGATTTATAAGGGATTTTATCTATATGTTAATTTTTTTAAAAAAAACCAAATTAACTTTTTGTTTCACGCCTAATCACTGTTGCTGTGTGTGAGACAATGAAGATCCTGTTCAGAGACCAACTCAGAGCAACCACATCTTTGACCCTGTATTTCTCCAGTTACTTGTGATGCCAACATAAATAAACGTGGAAGTTGAAAGAGACCACAAGGTTTTTAGCAGATGAGACAAATCACGCTGAAGTAATGAACCACAAAACAAACAGCATGCTGAACTGCAACACGAAAGTACAAGCCAGAGAAGGTTATCCTCAAACTGTACAGGGCTTTAGTTGGATCACTTCTTATGCAGTGTCCGTTTCTGGTCACAAAAATGCAAGATAGTCACTCAAGACTTAGAAATGTTTCAGTAAACACTTCGAACATCACAGGAACACAGAAAGCTAGCACACTGGTGCGGCAAGTAATCAGTAAGGCTAATGGAATGTTGGCCCTTATTTCAAGAGGGTTGGGGTATCGGGGTAGGGAAGTTTTACTGCAACTGTACCAGGTATGGGGAGATCACATCTGGAGTACCTGAGCAGTTCTGCTCCTCTTATTTAAGAAAAGGTATTATTTTATTGGAGGCAGTTCAGGAAAGATTCACCAGGATGATCTCCCGTAAGGAGGGACTGTCTTAAAAGCAAAGATTGAACAGGTTGGGACACTACTCATTGGCGTTTAGAAGAATGACAGTTGACTTCATTGAAACATATAGGATTCTTAAGGAGTTTGAAAGGGTAAATGCTGAAGGATGTTTCCTCTCGTTAGAGTGTTTATGACCAGAGGGCACAGCTACAGCATTAATGAGGCGCCAACTTAAGGAGGAGATGAAGAGAAATTCCTTCTGAGGGTCGAGCGTCTTAGGAGCTCTTAGCTACAGACAGCTGTGGGGCAGAGTCTAAGTGTATATTGAAGGCCGAGACAGCTAGATTCCTGATCAGTAGGAGAATCAAGGGTTATGGGGAAAGGGGAGGAAAGTGGGCGTGAGGAGTGTCTGATCAGCCATGAATGGCAGAGCAGGCTTGAGGGGCAAACTCCCGTTATTATTTCTTGCGGTCTTATAGCAAATCAACATCAGAAAATGGGACTTTTTAAGGTTAAAAAAAAGAGGTGACTGAAAGGTGATCTTGTACAGGCTTACAAGATGATCAACTCCCAGCTTACTGGAAGAACACTAAATGTTTGTCAAAGTGCTGGCCAACAAACCACCTTGATCAACCATGCCAAAAATCTGCTTGTGGGATCATACTGGGTCCATTTTTGGCTCCTACACATATCCATATAACATTCACTGCACATCAGAAAGTTTTCCATCAGGTAAAGCACTGATATCCTAACAGATTTTTAAATAATGCTTTCTTTAATAACACTGCAAAATTGGATCCAGAACACTACATCAAACTAAACTGTGATAATAGTTATAATTAAATTTGTAAAAGACAAATTTAGCACTGGTAGCACAAATGAAAGATTCAACACATGGAGTAGACCTATGGATTGCACTACAGAATGTATAAGAGTCTTCAAATCATTTTATCCCATGACAGGAAAGGAAGGCAGTAGAATGGGAAAAATAATTTGCTGCATCTTTCTGGATGAACGAGTCAAAAAATGCGATAAACAATTTTACATGTGGAAGGTGAGCACTTCTTATCAAGGAATTTGGAACTCCACACAAAGTCTAGCTGAGGCAAATGGCACTGATGTATTGAAAGGAAAACCAGATAAACACAAGGAAGGAGGAAGAGAATATTATACTGAAATTGTGAAGAAAGGTGAGAGAAGGCTCATGTGGACAATAAACACTAGTGTCAATCAGTTGAACCAGATAGATGATCCATCTCAGCCTTGACACAAGGTCCCCAACAGTCCAGAGGCCAGTCTTCAGCCAAGTCAATTCATTTCACAAATGCATCAATACACAGCTGTAGGCATTGGATATTGCAATGGTTATGGGCCCTGACAACATTCTGGTAACAGTACTGCGGACTTGTGCTCCAGGCTGCAGTCTATGTCTAAATGCAATATCCTGGCCTGGTCTGGAAAGTGGCAAGTAATATTTGCATCACACAAATGCCAGGCAATGACCATCTCCAATAAGAGACAAGCCAACCTTCGCCCCCAACACTGAATGGTTTACCATCCCTGAATCCCCAACTATCAACATCCTAGAGGTTATCACTGACCAAAAAATGAACTGGACTTGCCATATAAACATACCGGCTATAAGAACAGTTCAGAGGGTAGGAATACTGGAACGAGTAACTCATCTTCTAACCCACCATTTACAAGGCACAAGTTAGGAGTAAGATGGAATACTACCCACTTCCCTGGATGGGCACAGCCCCAACAACAAGAAACTTGACGCCATCCAAGACAAAGCAGCCCACTTGATTGGCACCACATCCACAAGCATCCACTCCCTCCATCACTGACACTAAGTAGCAGCAGTGTGTACCATTGACAAGATACACTGGAGAAATTCAAAGATTCTTAGTCAGCACCTTCCAAACTTTCAATCAATTCCATCCAAAAGGACAAGGGAACCACTTGCAAGCTTCCCTCCAGGCCACTCGCTATCCTGACTTGGAAATATATCACCATTCCTTCACTGTCACTGGATCAAAATCCTGGAATTCCCTCCCTGACAATATTGCGGGTCTACCTACAGCACATAGTAGTTCAAGATGAGAGCTCACCACTGCCTACAAGGGCAACTAGGGATGGGTAATAAATGCTGGCCCAGCCAGAAATACCCACATCCCATGAGAGAACTTTTAAAAAAAAGGACTGGCCATGCCGTATTCAAGCTGTTCTAACAACGGCTGCAACAGTGACATCTATCTGGCAATGTGGAATGTTTCTCAGGTGGGTCCTGTCCTCAAAATGCAGGACAAATCCAATCTGGCCAATTATTGTCCCATTAGTATATTCCCAATCATCAGTAAAGTGAAGGAAGTGGTCGTTGAGTGTGCCATCAAACAGCACTTGCTCAACAAGAACCAACTCACTGACACACTGTTTGGATTCTGTCAGAGCCACTTAGCTCATGAGCTTGTTACAGTCTTGGCCCAAATTTGGACACAAAAGCTGAACTCCAGGTGAGGTGACAGCAGTTTGCCCTGGACATCAAAGGCAACATTCAAGGGCATGTGGGATCAAGGAGTGCTAGCAAACTAGAGTTTATGGGAGTCAAGAAAGAACGTGGGCTGAAGTCAAATCAAGCACGAAAGAACACCGTGGTTCATGGAAGCCAATCCTCTTAGACCAAGGTCATCACTGCAGCGGTTTCTCAAGATAGTGCACAAATGCAAACATTTTGACCAGCTCCACCAATTACTTTCAGAAGGTCAGAAGTAGGGATGTTCACTGGTTGTTGCACCATGTTCAACAATATTCAAAACTCCTCGGATACTTGAAAAGTAGTTCATCTCCATACGCAACAAACCCTGAACAATATTCAGGCTTGTCCTAATAAGTGGCAAATAACATTCATGCCACACAAGTGCCAAGCAATGGCCATCTCAAATAAGATATTCAAATGGAATTCCTATCACTGAATCCTCCCCATTATATCCTGGGGGTTAGTGTTGACCAGAAACTTAATGAAACTGAACATATAAATATTGTAGTTACAAGAGTAAGTCAAAGGTTGGGAATTCTGAAGTAACTCAGCTCACGACTCTCCTGTCTACCATTTACAAGGCACAAGTCAGGGGTGAGATGGGATACTCTCCATTTGCCTGGATGACTGAAGCTTCAACAATGCTAAAGAAGCTTGACACCATGTAGGACAAGGCAGCCCGCTTGAGTGGCATCCACCTTCAACACTAACTCCCTCTACCCCTGATGCATAGTAGCAGCAGTGTGTACCACCTACAATATGCATTGTAGCATCTCACCAAGACTCCCTCCAGCACATCTACTGGAGTCGCTATCTCTACCAACTAGAAAGACAAGAACAGCAAATGGCTGGGAGCAATACTTGTATGTTCTCCTTCAAGTCTCACACCATCCTCACTTGAAACAATATCACTATTCCTTCACTGTTCCTAGGTCAACATCCTGGGATTTCCTTCCTAATAGCATTGTGAATGCACCTATGCCACAGAATACAGTAGTTCAAGAACATAGTTCACTACCAACTTCTCCAGGGCAGTCAGAGGTGGGCAATAAATGATGATCTAGCCAGTGATGTCCACGTCCAGTAAACTGTAAAAACAAATGGCCTCTATACATTGGATGTTGCCAAATGATTTTATGACCACGTAAAAATATATTAGATTGCCATACCTTCGCTGCTTTTGTGTATTTAACGCCATCATAGTGACCTCCCATGCGCAATACGTCTTCAGTACAGTAATAAAACTCAGAGAATCCATAGAATTCACTATTATGGAAGTCAATGGGTGACTGATAAACCCCATTGAGGGATGTGTTTGCCTCATTCCCTTTGTTCAGGAATGGTTTTATTAGTTTGCAACACTCATCAAAGTTCCCGGCACCTTTCAAGTGCATTGTCTGTTCATCCTTTTGAATGATGTCGGTTGTTTCAACTGATAAGCAGGGATCGAGGTAGGGGGTCTCTGTGCTGAAACCCATATATTGGCCAAGCCGCCTGCAAAAAAAGTAACCACTTTAATATTTTTTTAAAAACTCTCAAGTTAGTTAAATCATGTTTCCTCGCTCTATCATTTATTCCATTTGGACTGTATTCCAAACATAGCATCCATCTAAATTTCAAAACCATATTTAATTTCTTTTGGTATTAGACTGAAAATTTGGAATAATTTTTGTGTGTCCTTAGCTGATGACCTGATACCGTGAGTAATCATTAAAAAAAAATACAAACCACCTAAACTGTAATTACAGTGCTGCCTTTTAAGAATTAATAAGAATCCACTAAATTCTTCTCAACTAGATCACAGCCTGTATGTCGGTTCAACTATTTATTATACACTACATAAAAAGACATTGACCCACTTGTCTCCTATTATTTGATCTGTCATTTGCAAGGAAGACAGTGAGAATTACTAACTCAATTAACTTTATTCACTCATGGTATGTGGATGTTGTCAGCTGACCAGCATTTATTCCGTCCTTAGTTGCCCTTGAATGCTGAAGTGCAGAATGTGGTGTCAACTTCAAAATACATAGTTTTGCAATAAACAGTTACTATGAAATAGAGATAACAAGCATGGGGCTGGATGAACACAGCAGGTCAAGCAGCATCATAGGAGCAGGAAAACTTGACGTCAAGTTTTCCTGC
>JAHRHZ010000139.1:6118561-6144060 GCA_024137785.1 Ginglymostoma cirratum | reverse complement strand
GCAGGAAAACTTGACGTCAAGTTTTCCTGCTCCTATGATGCTGCTTGACCTGCTGTGTTCATCCAGCCCCATGCTTGTTATCTCGGATTCTCCAGCATCTGCAGTACCTTTTATCTCCTTAACTATGAAATAGAGTTTTGCTGCTATTTGGAGAAGCAGAAATCGAATTTAAATAATACCCACTTAAGAGTACAGATTTATCTTTGGCTTGTACAAGTCAAAATATATTCTCACATTAACTGGATTGAAACTAACATAAACTGGAACTGCCATAGTGTTAAGGGTTTAGCCGGGGTGGTTTGTTAAATGTGTTCAGGAAAGTTTCCTCAAGCGGTAAATAGAGGGTCCTCCTACTCAGGAAACGGCAAAACTTGACCTACTCTTCGGAAAAAGGGCAGGACAGGTGACTGAGGTGACAGTGGGGAAGCACTTTGGGAACAGTGACCATAGCTCGATTAATTTTAAAATAGTTATGGAGAAGGACAAAACTGGTCCACAGGTTCAAGTTCTAAACTGGGACAAGGCGAATTTTGATGGAATTAGACAGGAGCTTGCAGGAGTTGATTGGAGCAGTTTGTTTGCAGGCAAAGGGACCTCTGGCAAGTGGAAGGCCTTTAAAAGTGTGATAGCTCGAGTTCAAGGCCAGGAGTAGGGAATTCTGGATGACAAGAGATATTGAGTCTTTGACTCAAAAAGGAGAAGGCATGGCTCAGGAACAGGCAGCTAGGATCAAGGGAATCCCTGGAGGTATATAGGGGATACAGAAGTTTACTGAAGAAGGAAATCAGAAGGGCAAAAAGGAGGCACGAGATAGCTTTGGCTGAGAAGAATAGGGTGAATCCAAAGAGATTCTTTAAGTATATTAAAGGCCAAAGAATAACTAGAGAGAGAATAGGACTACTCAAGGACCAAAGTGGACATATATGTGTGGAACTGCAGGAGATGGATAAGGTCCTCAATGAGTATTTCTCCTCTGTGTTTACCGTGGAGAAAGACATGAAGACTTGGGAACTAGGGGAAGTTAGTGGCGAAATCTGGGGACAGTCCTTATCACACTCGAAGTGGTGTTCGAAGTAGTCACACGTATCAAAGTGAATAAATCTCCTGGGCTTGATCAGATATATCCAAGGACCCTGCAAGAGGCTAGAGAAGAAATTGCGGGGGCCCTGGCTGATATATCTGCATCATCATTAGCCATAGGCGAGGTCCCGGAAGACTGGAGGATACCAAATGTTGTGCCCTTATTCAAGATGGGTTGCAAAGAAAAACCTGGGAATTATAGACCAGTAAGATTAACATCTGTGGTAGGTAAGTTACTGAGAAGATTCTGAGGATAAGATATACACGCATCTAGAAAGACAGGGTTTGATTAAGAGTAGTCAGTGTGGCTTCGTGCATGGGAGATCTTTGATAAAGTGACCAGAAGGTTGATGAGGGCAGGGCGGTAGATGTAGTCTAAATGGATTTCACTAAGCCCTTTGATAAGATTCCACATGATTGGCTGTTCTGGAAGATTAGATCGTAGGGAATCCAGGGAGAGCTGGCAAATTGGATACACAGTTGGCTTGATGGTAGGAAGCACAGAGTAATAGTGGAAGGATGCTTGTCGGACTGGAGGCCTGTGACTAGTGGCGTGCGTCAGGGATCGGTGCTGGGCCCGTTGCTGCTTGTTATCTATATCAATGATTTGGATGAGAATGTACAAGGCATGACTAGTAAGTTTGCAGCAGTATCGTGGATAGTGAAGAAGGTTATCAGAAATTGCAGCAAGATCTTGATCAGCTGGGGAAATGGGCTGGGAAACGGCAAATAGAGTTTAATGCAGATAAGTGTGAGGTGTTGCAGTTTGTAAAGTCAAATCAAGGTAGGAGTTTCATGGTGAACGGTAGGACCTTAAGGACTGCAGTGGAACAGAGGGATCTTGACGTTCAGGTGCACGGCTCTCTGAAAGTGGAGTCACAGGTAGACAGGGAAAGGAAGAAGGCTTTTGGCACACTGGCCTTCATCAGTCAGGGCACTGAGTATACAAGTTGGGAAGTTATGTTGCAGTTGTACAGGATGTTGGTGAGGCCGCACATGGAGTATAGTATTCAGTTTTGGTCATCTTGCTATAGGAAGGATGTTATTAAACTGGAAACAGTGCAGAAGAAATTTACAAGGATGCTGCCAGGACTCAAGGGACTGAGTTATTGGGAGAGGGTGGACAAGCTAGGACATTTTTCTTTGGAGTGTAGGAGACTGAAGGGGGTTCTTTTGGAGTGTATAAGATCATGAGAGGCATGGACAGGGTGCATGCACTCAGTCTTTTTCCCAGGGTTGGGGGATTGAGGACTAGAGGGCATCAGTTTAAGGAAAGAGGGGAAAGAATACATGGGAACTTGAGGGGCAACTTTTTTTACACACAGGGTGGTATGCATATGGAATAAGCTGCCAGTGGAAGTCATTGAGTACATTAACAACATTTAAAAGGCAGTTGGACGAATACATGGATTGGAAAGATTTAGAAGGATACGGGCCAAGTGCAGGTAAATGGGGTTAGCGTGGATGGGCATTTGTGGGGATTTTGGTCAGCACGGACCAGTTTGGGTCGAAGAGCCTGTCTCTGTGCTATCGGACTCTCTATTACTCTACAACTACAACAGGGCTCTGCAAAAGCCTGTGTGTGGGGAGAAATACCATTTGAATATAAACTCCTTTCCCTACAGCAAGATATAGCATAAACATTACTCTGCTTTTCAGTGGGGTTTGTTTATGGATTCCTACATATTTCTGCCCATTTTTTCACCCCTGCTCCTCTTACACACTGCTGGCTGCCCTCTAATACATCAGCCATCAAGTTTGAGCACGAACACCGACTGTTTGACTGCAAATGTCAGGGAGCCTGTTCTCACTGATGGCTGTATGAATGCATTTAAAAGTTTGGAAGATTGGATAGAAATCAGAATCAGGAAACTGACATGATTCTCTGCACCGAGACCACTAGTGGCCAGCATGCATGCTGAGCTGTTGGATTTCTCAGTAAGCTTGCTGTTCAATTTTGCGATTCCAAAAGTAAACTACTGTATTATGATGCGCAACATACCTATTTGAGGCAGTGGTATTATTGAAAATTAGATCTTCATAGAGTTGCCGTGCATAATTCCCACCGAATCCCAGGAAGGTAGTTACGTAGACCCTGTACACATGCTCAGTATGATGCAAGTCACAGCCGAGATTGAATTCAGCCAATAAACCTTTAGCAGCTTCTTCCTGCAATGATAAACATGCAACTTAATTGAAGTTAATTGAATGCACTATGGGAGATGCATACAAAAAACAATCTTTTGAGTACCTTTTCTCCTTCCTATGCCACTCAACCTGCCAATGTGATGCCCCTATTCAAGGAGGCAGTGAGACAAAGCTGGAAACTGTAGGTCATTTGCCTAACATTGTTAGGAAAATACTAAGAGTTCATAATGAAGGAAGAAATAGTGAGATGTTTAGAAAAGTTTAATGTAATCAAACAGGAACTAACATGAAAGGGAAAAAGCCTTTGACAAACTTGCAAGAGCACTTTGAGGGTATTACAAGCAGATTTGATAAAGGGGAAGTGATTGGTAGATTTTCAGAAGACATTCGATAAAATGCCACATAAAAGGTTATTGCACAAGATAGGAACTCACGGTTTTGGGGTAAATGTAAATGGATTTAGGATTGGTTAGCACATAAAAGACAGAGTAAGATTAATGGGCCTTTTCTGGTTGGAAAGACTAATAGAGTAAGACATGGATGAGGCCTAGGACTTGAATTATTTGCTATCTATATTAATGACTTGAAGGAAGGAGACAGAATGTAATGTATCCAAGTTTACTGATGATACAAAAACATGTTGCAGTGACAACATAAGGAATTGGCACAGGGATGTAGGTAGGTTGCTTGATTGGGCAAGAACTTGGCAGATGAGATTTAATATAGGAAAGTGTGAGGGCATGCACTTTGCTCGGGGGAATCAAATGTCAGACTGTTACTCAAATAGAGAGAGACTCGGAGTGCAGAACAGAGTGATCGGGGTGTTCTTGTGCACAAAAAAAAAAATTAGCATGCAGGTAAAGCAAGAAATTAAGAAGGAAAATGGAAGTTTGGACCTTATTGCTAGTGGGTTGGGGGTTTAAAAGAAGAGGTCCGGTTACAAACATACAGGTTCGGTGAGGCTGCATCAGGAGCGCAGTGTACCGTTTTGGACCCTGCATTTAAGAAAGGACATACTCACATTTGAGGTTGTTTAACATACAACATTTTGAGGGGGCTTGACAAGATGGATATTCAGAAGATGTTTCCACTTGTGGCAGAATCTCAAACACAGGGACAGAGTTACAGTGGTCATTCATTTAAAACTAAGAAGCAAAGGAATTCTGCTCCCAGAGGGTGGTGAATAACTGGAATTTTTCTGTCCTAGATAGTTGCAGAGGCTAGACCACAAAGTATTTAAAGAGGGGTTAGATAAACTTTTGAGTTATGAGAACTTGGCACAAAAGAGGATTTGAGGCCTGGGCTGAATCAACTGTGTTACGAGCAGAATGATGGGGTAGGATTGAGGAGACAAACGTACTATTCCTGCTCCAATTTCACGTTATGATCAAATAAAACAGCCAGAAATCATTCTCCCATCTTTCCTTACAAAAGAAACCGAAAGTTAAAAAAAAACCCTTATGATGTTATGAATAAAATTTATGCTCCAAGGTGAAGGACGTCGCTGCTGAGAAAGAAACAATTTTCCAATCTTTGCAGGTGGCATCAATGTCAGCCATTTCCCACCTGATATTCAGAGTAAAGTTTGCCCAACTACATTTTTGTTTAAAAAGGGTGTCAAAGGTGATTTTTGTTTTAAAAAATTCTCTATTTTTAAAAACTCAGTTTCTACATTAAAAATTCTGCTCATAATTGTTGTCAACACTTCTGTAATAAATTTCTATGTTGACATTTATACTGAAAAGTGCCCATGTAAACTTGTTATACTGGAACAATACCCTCTTGCTAATGATGATATTGTGGTGCTTCTGTTTTGCATCTTCCAACAAGCTGTCTACAGTCAGTACGGAGGGCTTGGACAGTTTTACCAGTTCTGCTCAAGAACAAAAACAGAAATTGCTACAAAAGCTCAGCAGATCTGGCAGTATCTGTGAAGAAAAATCAGAGCTAACACTTCTGGTCTGGTGACCCTTCCTCAGAACCAGTTCTGCTGCTTGCTTGCTTTCTGAACTGCCACGCACATTACAATTTAATTATATCAACAGTGGCTAGACTTCAATAATGTACGGCATTAGACATAAAAGCAATCTGGGATCTCCTGGGGTCATAAAGAGTGTTACATAAATGAAAGTTATATCTCTCAAAGCGCAAGTCAAGGTGATCTGGAAGGAGGGCAGAATGTCTGACTATAAAATGAGGCTTATTTTATGCCTACATTAGACTAGGAAATGACTTAACCTTGCTTGATCTGAAGATCTTCACTGGTCTTCAGTTCCTGCGTGTAATGCAACAGGATTTTGACCAGCCACATATGAAGTGTCAGCTGTGTGACCATTTAACCTTCATTACATAATGTCTCCCTCCAATGTTGTCTGTCAGACAGTTCAAGCTTTGTGTTGAATTAATTCAGCAAATACCCAAGTCTGACCCTGGGCAGAACCTTGAATTGGAATATTTCTATCTATAGACAACTAGTTCAAAACAACAGCAAAGGACTGTTGGCTAGGACAGCTCAGGCAGCAGTTCTTATCACATCTGGCAAAAATTGAGAGCCATTATAAACAACATGCTTATAGCTCAACAGACCACAAATTTTGTTCTGTTTTTGCCAAGAACAAGTGTGTACACAGCAATCCTGTAATTGAAGGAAACCTTAGCCCAAAATAGCTGGTACTTCTTCAGCTAGTCGTCAGGGAGAAAAATAGAGCCATTAGCTAGAGTAAGGAGACAGAAATAGAAATTGCTGGAAAAGCTCAGCATCCACAGTTCTTTCGGCTTTTATCTATGGCACTGAGCTTGGAGGCAGGGACTGGAGACTATCTTCCCAATGTTTAGTTGGAGGATTTTTCTGCTTGTCCATTACCGAATATCGGCCGGGCAATTGGACAATTTGGAGTCAAATATGTCACGGGATACAGCGATAAGACACAACTGTGTGTCTTCAGCATGCACCAACTATTCTGGATGACGGTTCCAAGTGGAACCATGTAAACGAGAAACAGGAAGGAGCCAAGGATAAAATACAGGTGGGCGCAAGGGAGAACACCATCAGATGTAATACAGTGGGAACAGGAGGAGAAGCCATTGCAAGTGATTTTCTGGTAATGACCAACATTCCCTCTTATTTTTCTCATTGTTTGCAGCCTCTGAAGTCAGCACACAGTTATGGCTTCCAAAAGTAGACACCATGCATCAGTTCATCAATAAATGTGCACAGGGGTTCACAATGGCTGATTGAGGGAACTTTGGTTATGAGGGAATGAAACCAGTCAACTGCAAGAGGAGGGGGATGGGTGGCCGAGGAGGATGTTGAGAGGTGTGGGTGAGGTGGAGACGAGGGGTGGAGGAGAAGGAGTAGGGAGGTGTAGATGGACATGGAGAATGGTTGGTGACGAGGCTACACTGGATGAGTAAGGGAATAGGCGAGAAACAGAAAGAAAAGAACATCAATAAGCCTGACCCTGTCCTTCACCTGATATCAGTACAGCAAGGGTCACTGCGCTGACTGTTGTTGCTTTGCTTTGCTTTTTATCCCCAGAACTGGGAGACGATTGAGTAAATTAGGGGCTGTCATGATGACACAGTGGTCAGCAATGCTGGCTCACAGCACCAGGGACCCGGGTTCGAGTCCAGCCTTGGCGACTGTCTGTGTGGAGTTTGCGTGTTCTCCCCTCGTCTGTGTGGGTTTCCTCCCGCTGCTCCAGTTTCCTCCCGCTATCCAAGGGTTTGCAGGTTAGGTGGATTGGCCATGCGAATGCAGCGTTACAGGGATAGGGTAGGGGGCTGGGTCTGGGCGGGATGCTCTTCAGAGGGTTAGTGTGGACTTGATGGGCCGAATGGCCTGCTTCCACATGGTAGGGAATGTATGCTTTACTCTAAATTGCAATGAACGGTTGTTCAAATCATATTGTGCCCAGTAATTAGCCCAGGGAAGATGAGCTAATTGCTAAACGTTTCTGTTTTGTTCTTCTCTTGCCATTTAAGTCTTGGAAGATTACCATGACAGATCTCGAAATCAGAAGTGAAACACACTGCTTAAATCAGAACTCTCCCTGTTGTAATAGTCCCTCATAGCAGCAGTAGAAAACTCAGTATTACTTTAGCACTGAACCCCTGAATTATAGATTTGATCCTAATGAGTCCCATGCCAGGAAGAGTATTAAGCCCGTAGCATAAGTAAACAGCTAATTGGTTTCCAGTGTGTTCTCTTTAACAGACAGAGATAATTTACCATTTTTTAAAAAACCTTTTCTGTATGTCGACTGGAGCATTTGGTATTGAAAACAGTTGCTTGCCATAATACTTGTGCCCTATGACGACAATCTGTTGTTATCAAAGAGACACATTTTTGAAATGTATTTTCAATGGGCTGTGGGCATTGCTGGCTTGGCCAGCATTTGTTTCCATCACTACCTGCCCTAAATGGTAGTGGTGAGCTGCCTACGCTGCTACGTTGAGCAGTTACATTGTATAAAATAGATTTCTCTGTTTATAATTGATTTGGTTATGGTTATTTGAGAACTAAAATTCCCCACAGTGCTCTCTGCAGGTACAGCAATATCAGAGGATGCAAATGAGACTTTGTAATAGTAACAATTTTCACTCATGTCAGCAACGGCAGGTAATATAACATCCCAATACGCATCACAGGAACATTAATTGACTAAGTTTGATTTTTTAAAAAAATTCACTCACAGGATATAGGCATCTCTGGGTAGGGCCAGCATTTATTGCCTATCCCTAATTGCCCAGGGGGCAGTTAAGAATCAACCACATTGTTGTGGGTCTGGACTCACATGTAGACCAGACCTGTTAAAGATGGCAGTTAGCAAACAGATAGGTTTTTCCGGTTTCATGGTCATCATTAGATTCTTACTTCATGATTCTCTATTAAATTCAAATTCAACCATTTAGCGATAATAACACTGGGCCATTGCCTCCCCTACTTGATTACTGAAACATGAGGAGATATTAAGAGAGGGGACCAAAGACTTAGTTATTATGCAGGATTCAAGGAGCATCTTAAAGGAATTCAGGTAAAGTGGGAAACAGGTTTGGGGGGGCAATTCCAGTGTATTGGATATAGACAACCGAAGACACTGTGAAGACACTTATTTTGGGAAGAAAATTGAGAATGAACATAAAGCCAGATTTGGGGAAAATGTTACAACTTCAGAGGGTTGTAGAGTTAGAGGAGAATACAAAAAAAAGGGAAGAGGCTGTGGAGAGATCTGAACAAGGAAAGCAAAATATTGCAGATGGTGAAAATCTGAACTCAGTGCAGCAAGTTCAGAAAACAGTCAGCAGCTCTAGCAGTATTTGTGGAGAGACTACAGAGTTAACAACTGAATATAAACTTCCTTCACAACTGAGAATAGAAACGTGTTGGGTAATATGCCATAGAAAGCTGGAGGTGTGGAAGAACAAAAGGGAAGGTTTGGCACAGAGTGCAGGGCAGAATAGATTAAATAGCAAAAATGTCATAGTGCAAAAGTCAAAAGGAGTGTTAGCAGTTGTAGTGAAGAAACAGAGTTAGTGCAAATTCCTAGCTAATAAAGGAAAACAAAAACAGGGAAAACAAGATTCAAACTAGCACATGGCAAAAACATAGAACAGAGTTCATAGTCTGAAGTTGAACTCAGTGCTGCATCCAGAAGTGCCTATGGGTAGAGGAGAAAGAAATGTTAACCAATGACAATAAGGCACAGGCAAGAATGGCCATTGGTGGAGATGGTAAATTTCTATCATGCCCTCAAACCCCACCCTACCTTGCTGATGGCATCAACTAACTAAAGGACAGTTCAACAATCTGTAAGTCTAGTACCCCCTGACATGGCTGTTCTTCAGGCACATGCATACAGCCATCCAATTGCAAAGGGAGATCACAACTGAGCTCAAACCTGACCTTGGAAAACCGCTTAAACATCCTCCAACAAGAATCAGTGCACGAGGATTTAAAATAGGCTGTGAAAAAGGGCTGACTTTGGTTTATTTTTTGTAGGGTGGAAAACAGTATTATGCATCGGAGAACGACAGATTATGAGAGCGCCAGGGAGTCTTTCTAGTTTCAGAGATAAAAGGTACTGCAGATGCTGGAGAATCCGAGATAACAAGCATGGGGCTGGATGAACACAGCAGGTCAAGCAGCATCATAGGAGCATGTCAGTCTTTTTAGTTTGTTTCTTGCAACCGCAAACAATCTAAAAGCCATCTTAATTTTATTAAGAACAATTGAGATAAAGTTTTGTTCTAACCTGTTCTGGTGAGACAAAGCTTACAGGATTCGTCACCTCATATGCAATTTGAACCGAAGCTCCTCCCATGTCCAGTATGCCAACTGTCCGCTTGCGGATCACAGGACCTTGGTTGGGATTGCTGGAGACAGTCACAGCAACACGTGCATCATCATCTGAAGACAACAGGTGAGGCCAGGATTAGGTCAGCGACTTATTCAAATCTGATAAAATATCGTACAGCACAAACAACATTTTTGAAATATTGGTTCATGGGATATAGGTGTCACCACTGAGGTCACTATTTAATGCCCATCCTTCATAACCATTGAGAAGGTGGTGTTAAGTCGCTTTCTTGAATCACTATAATCCACGTGTTACAGGTACACCCACAGAGCTATTAGGAAGGCAACTCCAAGATTTTGACCCAGCGACATTGAAGAAATGGTGATATAGATACAAATCTGGATAATGTTGTCTCCACACGTGTACTGGACTTGTCCTTCTAGGTGATAAAGGTAGTGTGTATGGAAGGTGCTGTCAAAGGAACCTTGATGAATTTCTGCAGTGCATCTTGTATACACTGCTGCCATTGTGGTGGTGGTGGTGAAGCCTTGAGGTGCTGGAAGGGTTGCATATTAAGTAGATTGCTTAAAGTTTAACATCATCCAGGACAAAGCATTATTGTAATTACACCCATTCAGACAGGTGGTAAGTTTTACATCACACTTATTGACTGTGAGCCTTCTAAGTGATAAAAAGGCCTTAGAAAATCAGGATGTGAGACAATTTGCTGCAGGATATCTAAACTCAGGTCTTTTCTAGCCCACCACCAACATTTTAACTGCTCTTATTCAGAAGATCACAGCTCAATAAGTAAGGCCATCTCAGCCATGATATTCATCTTTCCAAAAACATGTCCTATCGAAGACTCTCACTTATTCTTTCACTAGGGTTGAGGTGAGAAGTTTATGGCCTATGGCAAGTGGAAATGGGGGAACAGGTGTATAGTCACAAGGGAAAACAAAGTACTCTGTCATTTGTGGCAAATCAAATGCCAGGATATTGATCTACATTTTGTTTATGCTACTCAGCTCTGACCAGCTGTGAGAGTTTCCCGTGACCCAGCACAATGGAAAGAGTTCATCTAAATCTGTCCTTGGAACATTCAGTTCCTCTCTCAATCAGATATTTTTCCAGTTACTTTTTAAAGCCAGAATGCAACAACATAATGTCACCCAAACCCGTTACAAATTCAGACTTTGCGTAGACTGAAGGCAGCTGAATTGTTCCAAGCGTCACATCCAGCATGGTTAGGCTGAGGACATTAATCCAACCCAGATGAAACTATACTCTCTCTCACCAGTACGTTAAAAGGTTTTGAAAGCAAAACTATGAAAGATATTATACAATTTAGGCTAATCCCCTGTGTAATAGAAGGTTAAGCCACTTAGCAGTACAGAAATACTGCTGATACCGCATGTTGTCACACATTCTGATCTCGCACTCACCAGGACAAATGCAAGAATGCCAAATTTCAACCGATCATGACAATTTATACTACAGGAGAAAAGGTTGCTGACTGAAGGCAAGTAGACTTTGACTTGTGCAGGCGTGATCACAAAGTATTTAAAGAGAAGGTCGATGGATTTTGGAAATATTGAGGGGTTGAGAGCTATAATGACCTGGTGCAAATGACAAGTTGAGGCTTGGGACAGATAAGACAGGATCTTGCTGAATGGCAGGGCAGGGCTGTTTTCCCAAATGAGATTATGATTGGTTGAGAGGTATTGTCCATGTGCATACCAGTGACTGGCTGATTGTTTTATTTAGACAACTGAATCAGCATGTTCCTTCAAAGAACTATGGATACTGGAAATCTGAAACAAAAACATAAATCACTGGAGAGACTCAGCAGGTCTGACAGACCTGTGGAAAGCAGAGTCAATGTTCATTGAAACACTAGCTGACGAAGGATCAATGGGCCTGATCAATCAATTCTGCTTTCTCTCCATAGATGCTGCCAGACCCACTCAGTTTCTCCAGCTGTTTGTTTATAGATTGTGTACAGACCATACTTACTAAGCCTGTACTTGCAAAACCTAAACTAAAATGCATAACATTTCATGTGGTTTTGCGATTGGGCTGATTGATCTGGGTGCAACAATAGCTACATGACAACCAATTTAAGATATTCAGTCAAGCTCAGAATGTGGTTCTTTATACTTGCTAGAGCAACACATATGCAGGGAGCTATAATCTGTGCAGAAAAAGGAAAATGTTCAAAATCTGGGACCTCTACTTATCCATGACAATACCAGTCAGAGTTAATCTGCCAACTAATTAGCGTCTCTTTCTCCTTCCTGAAGTACAACTTGTTATAATTCCGTGAAACTTGGCATTCTTGCCTTTGTCCTGATTATTGCAAGCTAAAAATTTAATGCAATAATTTTCCTCTTTTCAGCAACATTCAAGAAGGTTAAATGATGATTTCATTGTGGCTTTTAGGATTTTGGAAAGAACTTAAAAGAGTAGAGAGAGGGAAACATTTTCTGTTGATGTTGAATCCTGAATGGGACAACAGAACATTAAAATCAGTGTCTGGTGGTCAAATGTGGAACTCTCT
The DNA here is from genome assembly GCA_024137785.1 of Ginglymostoma cirratum. NCBI lineage: Eukaryota > Metazoa > Chordata > Chondrichthyes > Orectolobiformes > Ginglymostomatidae > Ginglymostoma > Ginglymostoma cirratum. Next base: position 6,131,973 of record JAHRHZ010000139.1, on the reverse strand, counting down.
TCCAGAATAAAAGCGATGGGTGTTAGTTTGATTTCTAACTGTTAAGCCCAAATCTATTAGCTTTTGCTAGTTGGGGATATTAATTTTTTTTTAGAAAATTCATTCATAGGAAGTGGGCATTGTAGCTGGGTCAACATTTATTGTCCATTCCTTGTTGTCCTTGAACCAAGTGGCTCACTAGACCACTTCAAAGGGCAATTAAAAGTCAAACACATTGTGAATGGGTCTGGAGTCACACATTGGTCAGACCTAATAAGAATAGCAGTTTTCCTTCCTTAAAGGACATCAGTGAGCCACATAGGTTCTTACTACAATTGATAAAGGTTCCATCATTATTAGGCTTTTAATTCCAGATATCTATTGAATTCAAGTTTCACATCTGTCGTAGGATTCAAACTCATGTCCCCAGAATATTTGTTCTGATGGAAAGTCATTAGACTCTCAGATGCTGCCAGATCTGCCAAACTTGGCCAGCAATTTCAATTTTTGATCCCCAGAACATTACTTGGGTCTCTGGATAACTAGGCCAGTGACAAAACCACTACGCTATCGCCTGCCCATACTGATCGAAGAACGATCTCACTGAATGACAAAACAGGCTTGAAGGGCTAAACAGCCAATTACCCTTCCTGACATTCCTAGATCCAGAGTATTGTTCACCTTGTCAACTTAGGAGTCGAAACTGGTTGGGTGCAATTACTTTTAAGTCTCTGAAGGATCTTATGTACAATTTGAAACAGACGTGTGAAATTAGGAGCTTCTGAAAGGATGTTGGTGGTTGTAAGATCACTTCCTGCAAAAATAACTTCTTGGAGACAAAAATAAAGCAGTAAACATGAAACAGAAACTGACCAAATGAGAATGAGGAAGAAAAACAACTTACATTTAGGTAACACTTGTGTAGAAAAAACAAGTACCTGTAATCCAAAACACCTAGGAGGGGAAGCAAAGGACAAATGGCTGAAAGCAGGAAAGATGTCTTGAGATATGGCATAGTTGATGCGTTTCAAAATGGCTCTAGAAAACAGGATAGAAAACTAGGCCAGCAAAAAGGTCGGGGCAGAAACCTCCAGAGACACAAGGGATGGAGAGCTAAAATACATGTCACTGATAATGAAGCAAAGAGAAGGTGGGGTAAAGACACAGGCAACTGGAGTCAAGAATTGATGCAGATTAGAGTAGACTGCAGGGGTCTGGTTGGGTTAGAGATTCCCCACCCATCTGTCAAGGAAATTGAAATGTCCTAACAGGTGGACTTACCATCTTCAATGTGGTCAAATCTTCCAAGAACAAAATTGATTCCAATCCAGGCATAGACTCCTGTTAAAACAATTCTAGAAGTCAGTAACAAGATTAATCAAGTGAAACATGAAATCAAGTATTTCAGAGTACAACATCAGGGTTGGACAAGCTGGGGCTGTTTACCCTGGACCTAACAATGTGCGGGAGATCTAACAATGTTCCCATTAACTAATGGTGCAGGGACTTCAGGGATTTAAGTTTTGGGCAAGAGGTGAGGGAAGACGACGGGGTGTGGGTATGTGAGGAAGAACATTTTTAAGCAGAGATTAGCAATGACAAGGATGCAGAGATGATCAATGGAATTAACAGGAAATTGAACAGTATGCAAAAGAAATCGTGTGGTGGCTATTAGGGGTTGAGACCAATGGAACTGCACCTCCAAGAGTCAGCACCTTGGCATGAAGACAACAGCAAAGATATGAGACAGACAGAATGAAATGTGAGGGAAATGATGTAGTCTTAATGGCTATGCACTAGTTTGATCTGGTTTGCAGGAGGCTTGCTACAAACTTAGCTAGGCTATGTGGTCATTTGCAACTAAACAGCAAGCTTCTACTTCCAGTCCCTTATACATAAATAATTTCATTCTTTTGATGAAGTCCCCACTTTATAGGATCAAATACTAATGCTGGTGAATGTGATACATGCAAAGGGATATTTTCAATAGGATTCAGAGTCCACTGACTGAGCGATTGGACAACCTGACCAACTGCAATGAAAAGTTTGTGTTAAAGTATAGGTAACAATGTTCACATTCAAGCATCATGTGACATCGTCAGTTTCTAAAAGGCTCTCTGAACAGAAATCCAACACATAATGAGAGGAATTTAAAGGTTGGGGGAAAACAAAAGCAACTTTTTTTGTTTAATTCAGTCTGTTCTGACCATACTTTACAAAAGGAACCCTGTAAAATCTGAAGATGAGATGTTATCAAGTTTGACTACAAGGATGGTTAAATTACAGAGATAACTAATCATCGCTCACTGATAAATGGAACCCTATTTGGAACAAGGGTGCGAGTTACTAAATTTTAAAATGGTTATTTCTTCAAGTGAAAAGCCAAAAGGAAAATCTGAAAGCTATCAGAAACAAAGGTTTCCTAGAATAAAGCACATTCTCATGCATTTGCCCAGCTTCAGGGAGGGGTAACTGTATTACCTTGGTGCTGCCGACCCAGATATCAATCATGTTAATGCTGTGGTGTAATGGAGCTTGCAGTTCTAGGGGTAATTTGCAAGAGCACAGTATACAGAACTGATGTAACAACGGACTACGATTCTCAGCTCACCAAAACTATCCGATTACTTGCTGACTGTCAATGTTAGTACAAAAGTCACTGATTCAAATTTCTTTTTAACAAGTGCATTGTAGTGTCAATACTCTGCTGCAACAAAGCTCAAGGCCTCTTACAACTACACAAGGAAACAAAGGCAAGCCAGATAGGTGCCGGACGATACTGGTGTCTGCAATAAATAAATTTTGCAAAGCATTCAGGGTCTTCCACCCTCACCTCTCCTTATCGCTGTTCATTCCTTAGTCTCATAGACACAAACCCATAGGCTCCTGTCAACCTGCAGTATTTGGTACAAATGATTATTTTCTAAGTTAGAAGGAGACTGGATATAGCAAATATCAAAAGACTGCTCAGCTAAAGAAAGAATAATTTTGGGATGAATGTGATAGCACAGTGGCAATCTCACTGCACTAATAATCCAGAGACCCAGATTAATAGCAGGGGTATATGGAAACCCACAACTTTCTGCCTCAGAGGTGGGAGCCGCTGCAGTCACAAAGATCGAGAGTGAGCAATCAACAGATATTCACATTCACAATTTCATGAGCAATCAATGGGAAAACAGTCAAGGGCAAGAGGGCTGAGCAGCTCATAGTGGATCAGGTAGGATTACCCACATCAGTACAAACTGTATTGAATTCAGGATCTTGGTCACGGCTGGTCTGCTCTGATTTGACACTATGCGGTGCAGCATATCTATCTTACATCTGCACCTTTAGTAGGGCATTTGTAGTGTTTAATAAAACACAGCAAAAATTCCAGGCTTGCTGCAGGCTAACACTGCATATTCCCCAGACAGATTAAGTGTTAATGGTCTCTTCTATAGACCTGTGGACACACACACACACACACCGCTTCCCCCCCTCCCTTCCCCCCCCCACCTCCGACATGTCGTGGCTTTGCACTCCAAGAACATAACGAACGTACACATTTGCATTCTAAATTACAAAACTTATTCAAGAATTTGACCAGAGAACCTTGCAAACTGAACTAAGTGTCAGACCTAATTTGAGAAGTTAAATACAAAACACGAGTGAAACTCCAATTTCATGCCTGGCTACGTTTAACCTTTGCGACTGTGCCACGTGAAATATTTGCAATTGTTCAGCTTTCATGATTCACATGCAGAATCTGTGCAATTCTCCTGATCTGCATTTGTGTCTAATGAGAAATGTAAGCATCATAGCAACTCTTTGTGGGAGACACAATAAATTTAGTCACATCAAGGACTGAGGATTAAGCACACTTTATTAAGTAGTCCCAATTTAGGTACTATTATTCATGTCAATTTCCTAAGAACTGGAGTAGGTCATACAGCACCTCTAGCCTGTTCTACCATTCAATTACAACATGGCTAATCTGTAATTTTAATTCCATACGTGTCAACATGCTAACCTAAGCAGTCTCAGATCGAAGGGTTTCCAATTAACAGAGTATCTCCTACGAGTACTGGCTGATGTCATCGATCTGAGCTTGGATCTGGATGTCAGTGCCAACTCCACCCACATGTTCATGGGCAGTGTCTCTGACACCCAATGAATTCTACCACCTTGCCTCTGCTCACTGCTGTACTTGATGTCCAGACTCCACCACTCAACCCCATCCTCCACCTCTTCAACCCAGTCGCTACCACCCTCCTCTCTCTGCTCCCACCCAACTCCCTCCACTGCCTCACTCTTCTGAGGACAGTGAAAGACAGCAGAGCAGTGAAGAGTCGGGAAAGGGGCAGACAAGTGCAGGGAGCGGAATAACTATCTCAGGGGGATATTAATAGATTTAGGACATGTGCTTTTATTCTTTGATGCTGCCTCACTTCAACTGAATGGGTGGAGAATTGCAGTGACAACAAATGCAGCAAAGCACACAGCCTCAGTACTTTGTATCAATTTCAGACGTTCATCATTCTTTTGCGCAATTCAATTACAAACCCAAAAACAGATATCCAAAGAGAGAGGAGTGAAATTGACAACCTATTCAGACTTTCTCCCTACTGACACCAACTCATTTCCAGAATTTATTGTTTCAGATTTCTGACATTACCTTTATTTTGGCCTTTCTGGCTGTGGACACTGGAAGTAAATGCAATTATCTTTATTGTTCTGGTATCTGATGTAGCTGGAGACCTGTTGTGCTTCAATGTTTCCTGACACAGAAGTAGCTTCTGTTTCACGGATGTGGAGTGAACAGGCTTACTCTGCAGAGAAACAACCCACTGACTGAGATATTAGGAGCAGGTTAGCAGGGCCCAAGGATTTGAGCAAGGGGGCTTAAACTGGGCTGATCACTGCTGGTTAATTTTCTTTTTGCCCAATGAGGGCACCCCCATGAGCTGACCAGCCAATAAGGGTGACCCTGTGAACTGCCTGTGCCATGGAGAGCCCTCACACTCTGTTTAGGTGTTGGCTGGTTGGAGAATGTAAAACGTTACTGGAAGGTTCTTGTGCCACGGTGGCATTGTCAATGTCTTCGGCCAGAAGGTTCGAGTTCAAATCCCACCTGGTCCGGACGTGTGGTGTAACGTGTCTGAACAGGTTGATTAAAAATATCTACAAAGATACGTATAAAATTGGCAAGGGTCCAATTCTGAGCTGTAATGCTGATTGGATGCACCATACAACACACCTTCTTGTTTACCAGAAATCACCTCCGCATGGGACTCAGAAAACAGGAAGTCAAATTCGACCGGCACATCAGTGTATAGGTCCTCGAGAATAGCATTCTGTTGGCTGGAGAGGTTAAAAACAGTTGAATTCAGGTCAGACTTTCCACCTCAACATATCAACTAATTACGAATTAGTAATTAATTATTAATCAAACATTAAGTAACTAATTAATCCTGAAAATAAAGTGCTTACAGCCCCAAACAGCCCCAGTCCTTCTGGTGCATTCCCACTAGAACATCAGCAACTACAGTCTAGATAGGATCTTTAACCAGGGGCACTGGCTCCCTATAACAGGAAGCTCAGCATATCCAGGCCCCTGTAACACCTGCTATCATATCAATGGGCGTACTCAAAACTGGCAAACTCCACCGAAACATGGAAAGGCCACAGTCTAAGATCTTCCAGACCAAGTGCACTGAGGTGCTGCAAAATATGTAGAAATCCTTGGGTTGTGTACCTGATACTGAATGTGTACATCACACCATGTGTGACTGTATAGAGGCATCTCAGAGTGAAACGTGCTCTATAGAGAAAAGTTGAACTTCATTGCACTTTCCACAAAGTTCAATTTTGGAATGCACCATTCCAAATTTTTATGAATAAACCTATCTTTGGATAAGAAAATTAGACACAAGATTACTGAAAGGCAGCTGTGTCACCGAGCTGGGGGACCTAGTTAAGACTGGGATTTCACAGGTTTTAACAACTGGGAATTGGGGTGAAGTATTGGACCAACCTGCATTCCACCTTGTTAAAGCCCTCTTCCACCGGACATTCTAGCCTCGTTGGCACGGCTGGGGCCTCCAGGTGACACACACTATTTGACAGTAAAATAGAGAATCTCCCTTCGCTTATGGCAGATCTCCAATAGAAAGGACAAATTGGCATTTGTTTTGTGAAGCGCCCAGTGAGGGATTTTGAGAGCCTGCATTTTGATGTTAAATACACACTACATTCAGTTCTGCATCTGACGATCGAAAGACAGCTGCTACCAAAAAAAAATTGAACTGAACATAAATATCTTATAGGACAGCTCAGCAGTGGAAAGGCTTTGTTTTTTATAAAGTTGGAGTGCAGGTTTAGTGGGAGGACATAAGAAAGAATATTTCAAGCAAATCAAACTCTTTGTCGGCACCTAATGTGGTCTCACAGGACAGATATCTGCAAAGCGGCCCACAGATCAGCGTGCAGTTACATGCACTTTGCAACAGGGCCACTCTGCACAATCGAATTTACAACAGTTCAACAGGGATCCAACTTAAAGTGTATTTGAGTCGGCAACTAAAATCAACATTCAAACAAAACATCCAAAAAAAATCCCTAGTAGAGATATTTAGTATTACAGTAAATGGGAATTTTGCCAAAACTAAAATGTACAAACCCCTGCATTTCTTTGCTTTTTTTTAAAAGATTGAACTGTCAGCAGACCTGGTGGCACAGTTGGAAACCTCATTCCCTTGTGTTCTGTACTTACCAGGGAGTTCCCAGGTTCAGTCACTAGTCTGGACAAAATCGTACAGTTAGCTGACCTCAGTTAAGAGTGGCAACAGTGGATTGCGATTCAGGGAGGAGAAGATGTCACAGCAGCAATGTCTCTGGATGAGTAACCCAGAACTCCCAGCCAATGTTCTAGGAATATGGGCTTGAATTCCACCACAACAGATGACGGAATGACAATTTCATAAATCTAAATACAAAGCTAGTCTCAATTACAATGAGTATGACTAGCACTCATTGTTATAAAAACCCATCTTGTCCATTAATCTCCTTTAGGGAAAGAATGTTTCTGTCCAGATTACGCAAACCTACGTGTTACTGCAGACTCATAGCAATGTGGGTGACTGTTATGCCCTCTGAACTGGCCTAACCAGCCACTTACTTCAAGGGCAATTAGGGATGGGCAACAAACACTGATTTTTCCAGTGACACCCACATCCTAGAAAGAACAAACATAAGAAAAAGAAATTGGGAGCTGAATAATCGCAGTTACTGATTTCAAATAGAGAATAATACTGAAATACTGTGCATTCATGACAATGACACTAAACATCTTGCAGACCTCTGACAGCTGCACTGTACTTGGGTGGCATATTGAAGAAAAGCTTCATCTCTAGCCTAATAAAAAAATGCGAATTTTTCTTTTTCCTTTAAATATAAATATGATCAACAAAGGTCTGATTGCATGTACTGCACACCCTATGAACAGTCAATTGTCCAAGTATTTTCAAACATTTGATTTACTGAGAAGTGCCTGTGGAATACTCTGAACTGCAATTATAGTACCTTTCCGGTAGCAGCCTCATGCCAGCAGTACACAGGATATACAACGGCGTCTCTTTGTGCTTGGCAACAGGAACATGTCCAGCAGCAAACTGTAGAAGAGGACGGAGATAATCGGTGGCTTTCGCTGGGGAGGAGGCCAGTGTCGAGATACCTGGAAGAGTAGTGCAACAGATGCTCAAAATCTTCATTAGGATTTGGAATGACATTTTTAATAGGTGGTGGCAGCTGTTCAGGCCCTTGACACTGCTCTGCCATTCTAGGTCATGGCTGACCTTCAACCTCAACATAGTTTTCCTGTACTTTATCAAGTCCCTTAATGCTTTTTACTATTTAGAAATTAGTCAGTGTCTATATTGAGCTTACTTAATAATTGAGCTTCCACCACCCTCTGTGGGAGGAAATGTTACCAACATTTCACTACAGTCTGAGTGACAAAATTCCATTTGGTCCTAAATAATGTCTCCGTTATTCTTTGACTGTGTCCTCTGCTTCTAGATACCTCGAGCCAGGAAGAAATCATCCTTCTTGCACCTATACTTTTGAGCCCTGTAAGATTTTTAAAATTCACACTGAAGTCAATTCTAATTTTTCTAAACTTCAGAGAATACAGACGCAGTCTATTCTATCCCCACTCATAGAACAGTGCCACCATCCCATGGATCAGCCTGGTGATCCTTTGTTGCGTGAGATCCATGGCGAGTATATCCGTCCTTAGACCAAAGCTGTCCACAAGATTCCAAGTGCATTCTACATAACTGAATCAAGACTTCTTTACTTCTGCACTCAAATTCTCTTGCAATAATGGGCATTACAGCATTCGGCTCTCCATTCACCTGGATGATCAAAGCTTCAACCATATCCAAGAAGCTTGACACCACCCAAGACAGTGTGCATATTTGGCAATCCCCATCCATTATTCACTCCCTTTGCCACCAACACACCCTGGCAGCAGTGTGTATCATCTAGGACATGCCCTACAACAAATTGCCATGGCTCCACAGATGGGATCTTCCATACTTGCAACCTCTACAAAGTCAACAATAAATGCAGCATGTACACAGACAGGAACCACCACCTACAAATTCTCAAGTCACACACCATTTTGATTGGAAAGATCTCACTATTCCTGGATTAAAATCCTGGAATCCTTTCAAAACAACAATGTCATACCCCTACACTGCAGCAGTTCAACCAGGTAGCTCAGTATCTGGGAAATTAAGGATGTGCAAGGCATGTTGCCTTGGCCAGCAACACCCATGTCCCTTGAATGAATGTAAAAAAAAACTCTTGATGCACCTTCATGTTAGCTTTCAATGACTTGTGAATATGGACATCTTTCAACATCAACACTTCCCAATCTGTGTCCATGTAAGTAGTACACACATTGTTGTTTTTCAAAACTTATATAAAAAAGCCTCCTACAGAGATTATAGCTACTGTTTATAACAGCCTCAGTTAGATCGCATTGATATAATGAACAAGGAAGATTATACATAGAGACAGTAGAACTGCCGATGCTGGAGAATCTGGGATAACAAGGTGTAGAGAGATAAAAGGTACTGCAGATGCTGGAGAATCCGAGATAACAAGCATGGGGCTGGATGAACACAGCAGGTCAAGCAGCATCATAGGAGCAGGAAAACTTGACGTTTCGGGCCCAAACCCTTCATCAGAAATGGGGGAGGGGAAGAGGGTTCTGAAATAAATAGGGAGAGAGGGGGAGGCGGATAGAGGATGGATAGAGGAGAGGATAGGTGGAGAGGAGGCAGACAAGTCAAAGAGGCGGGGATGGAGCCAGTAAAGGTGAGTGTAGGTAGTGGGGTAGGGAAGAGATAGGTCAGTCCAGGGAGGACGACAGGTCAAGGGGGCGGGACGATGTTAGTAGATAGGAGATGGGGGTGTGGCTTGAGGTGAGAGGAAAAACAGGTTAGGGAGGTGGAGATGAGCTGGGCTGGTTTTGGGATGCAGTGCTGGATGAACACAGCAGGCCAAGCAGCATCAGAGGAGCAGGAAAGCAGACACTTCGGGTCGAGACCCTTCTTCTGAAGAAGGGTCTCGACCCGAAACGTCAGATTATACGTAAACATAGGATTGTGAACTTCTTTCACAGTCTGGGCTCATTATTATAACCACAAGAGGGCAGTGAAGTTACATCATGCTCAAGAATACACAGAATACCTAAATAAAAGAAAAATACTGCACATGCTGGGGATCCAAAATATAAAACAGAAAGTGGTCAGGATACTCAAGCAGCATTTATGGAAAGAAAACAGAGTTAATGTGTCAAATTCAATGACTTCTTTAGAATACTGCATGTATAGTGTGTTATAGACAGGATGCCCCTTCACTGCTAATGCACCCTGAAGAAAACTCAGCTCAGCTTATTTAACACACTCCTAAATGATAACTAAAATAAAACTGTGCACTGGATTGCGTTTCAGAAAATAAGCCGACATTGGCTCAGTGATAGCTGAAGAGTCTTAAAGGTCACATGTCGAGTTCCACACCAGAGACATGAGCACATCAGCTTTTCCAGACTGAGACACCAATGCTGTACTAACAGAGTGCTGCACTGGTGATGGGTGCTGTCCTTTTGCAGAGGTGTTAAACAGAAAGTTGGAAGGCCATGGCATTATTTAAGGATGACATGAGTTCTTCCCGATCAACTCAACTAACATTGTAAGGATAGATTTTTTTGGTCGTGTCTCTCACTGCTGCTTGTGGGACATTACGGGGTGTAAATTGGCGATCAAGTCTCTTCACATTGCATCACTGCAACTAATACCGTTGTGTTGAAATGTAATGTGCAAAGTGCTTGGCGATGTCCTAAATGGAAGATAGACTCGGATTTATATATAAAATTTTATGAACTGACAATGTTTCAAACACCTTTACAGTGGATTGTGTTTGTATAGTATAGTCAGTGCTCGAATGTGGGAAACGTAGCAACCAATTTGCAGACAGTAAACGCCCACAAACAGCAAGGTGATAATGACCAGACCATCCATTTGAGAGAAATTGATGGAGGAGTAAATATTGGGCACGACATCAGAGAGAATATCTCAAAAAAAAGTGCCTGTAGGATTTTTTATGGCCCCCTGAGTGGGGAGACATGATCATATTTGAAGATTTCATCCAAATGATATCCAAGCTGAGACATGGAGAAAGGTGGCACTTGATCCAATAAGAAACTGCATAATCTTTCAAAACTGTTCCGAGATACTTACTGTCAACTACAGCAGTGGTTTGAGAAAGGAGGGATGGTACATAACTAGGAATTGTTTCTGGTCTACTGGGAATATCACTGGATTAATAATCCAGAGGCCCAGGTCTGGGAACATGGGCTCAAATCCCAGCATAAATTCAACTAATAAATCTGGAATTAAAAAGTAGCCTAATGATGATCAAGGGACTCTGATGATTGTAAAAAGCCCTCCCAGTTATAGGGAAGGAAATCTGCCCCACATACCCGGCCTACATAAGACCCCAGATGCACAGCAACATCGTCAATTCTGAACTGCCTTCTGAAATGGGTGATTCAGTTCAAGGGCAATTAGGAATGGGCAACAAATGCTGGTCCTGTCAGTGACGCCAACATCCCATGAAAGGATAAAAAAGGGTCTTAGTAGCTGCTCTGTTCAATCTCATCAACTCCTTTCACTTCAGCCTCTTCCATACCCAAAACCTTTAGCGCCTCATTTGTTCTATTCTCAGTGGGGCAGAGTCGTCTTTCTGTAGATGGGACCTGTCCTATCCTGTTCACAGTATTGTGCTGAACTCTGAAATGTTTTGAAAAGTGTACTGAACCCCTGCCACTAAATGGCAACCAGGGCCCCCACTGGGCAGTGAGTGGCATGCTGTCAAAATTCGAGTTAGATTTGCTGGTTATTCTTCTCCTGGGTGACAAGCCCTGCAACATTTATGGATGTACTTCAGCTGCACAACCACAGGGTGGCAGCAAAGGTCCACAAAATAAAACAGTGCTGATCAATTACAGTGCCTTTGAAATCATGGGATAATGAAAAATTGACTCACATTCACACAGTGCCTCACTACACATCCCAGGCACAGTCTCAAATGCCTCACATGATGCATTATTCAGATTGTGAAATGTAAACAGACCAGCTGCATTCTAATAACTTGTCATGAGATGAGCAACCAATTTTCTCTCTCCCTTTATTGGGGGTGACGTCTGAGGGAGAGTTGCTGGTGAGGATACGAAGAGAACTGTCTTGACTTTAAACTGCACCTTTCCCTCTTAAGGTCCAACTGAGCCAGAGGAATTAAACTTTAATGGAAAGTTGGCATCTCACACAGCATAGCCCAGGACTGCCAGCCTCACTGTGTGCTGAGGTTGTTGGGAATTGAATACATAAACTATTGAAGCAAAGGTGAGAATGCTCCCCACAAATGACATGCAAATCACAAACTGGATATTTTCTAATTATCCAGAGCACAGATGTTATGACACACCTCGGAAGCCGGCAGGACTTGAACCTGGGCCTCGTGGTTCAGAGATAGGGACACTATAGTTATACCAAAAGAGATCTTTACAAAGTAACCTAAGTTTAAAACTGATCACCTGTAAGCATCAGCTGTTCTCAAGGTGTCTGCATGGTTCCTTTCTAATCACCTTTACCTTTGAAGCAGAGCATTATGGTTTCAAGGCCACACCAATGTTCTAACTTTATCATTTCATCCAGTGCAGTATTGCAGCAAATTCAACAGAACATGCTTCGGTTGTAAATGAGAAACAATTTTCCTACCCTGGGGTGTTAAGGCAATTCAAACAGACATGCTCCCAGACATTTCACTGCACAGAGGGGCTGTAGACATCTCAAAAACTACACTCAAGCAAAAGGCTGCAGATGCTGAATGACCAATGGCACTTTCAAAACTGGGAAAGGTGGATTTTTGTCCAGTAACTTTGTCAAAGGACATGAAGGCAAGGCTGGGTAATGGAGTTGTGAGAAACGCCAACTGTAATCTAACTGAATGACAGCAGAATTGAGGTGCAGTGCGACCTACAACAATTCCTATGTTGCTGACCTGGACAGAACAAGCTGACTGGCCTCCTACTGGACTATAATCATTCTGTGACTCTTAGTTGCAACCAAAATTGATCTCTCAACTGACATCACACATTATCCACCACGTAACGATAGCTGCATTCACAGCTCACTGCACATCAAGCAACTTTACACCTTTTTTTGACAATGACTAGCTGTTAGATAAGCCCCATAGTTTCCCTTGTTGGCAGTGCAGACCAAGTGCAGGTTTAGACTTGCTGCTGTAAATGGAGAGGGACCAAAGGATTTGCAATCAGTCAGAAATAAAATGTTGCGCTAATGTTTCAAACATCCACCAACTCCATGCCGGCTATCAGAGTCTGGCCTTGCCAAAATCCAGGTTGAATGGATGAGGACAAGCTGCAGGACAACAGAGAAAAGAAAAACAGCTAAATGAGTGAGGGATGAATGGATAATGCAAAGTCTTCTTTTTAAAAGACTGTAGATTGCAAGTGGGATGCTAAAGAGTCCCATATTTTTGCCACGCAAGGGAAGAGTTGAGAGTAAATGCAATCAATGTTGGTTTAAGAAAAAATGCGCTCCTGCATCCTATCTGGAGAAACCAGAGAAGCTACAATTGTAGTAAGTCTGTATAAAGGTGATATAGGGTATTGGCTGAGGACTGGTGAAACACAAATACACACCCTTCTTCAAAATAAAGTGTAAAGATAAGCTTAGAATTTACAGGCCAGTCGGTTTAACTTTGGTTAACAAGGCGTGGGGCTGATGAACACAGCAGGCCAAGCAGCATCATAGGAGCAGGAAAACTTGACATTTCGGGCCTAGACCCTTCATCAGAAA
>JAHRHZ010000139.1:6064998-6118161 GCA_024137785.1 Ginglymostoma cirratum | reverse complement strand
AATAATAGTGTTAATGTGATGTACATGGACTTCAAAATGACATCTGATAAGAATATTGCACAACAGACTTGTCAGCAAAATGATAACTCAAGGAATGAAACAAGTCAAGGACAGCAGCAACATGGATGCAAAATTAGCTGAGTGACAGGAAAGACAGAGTAGCAGTGAGCTGATATATTTTGGACTGCTGGAAATTCCCCAAGGCTTGGTTTCAGGGCCCCTACCCTTCCTGGTATATTTTAATGGGCTAGATTTCATCTTAGAGGACACAATTTCAAAGTTTGCAGATGACATTAAGCTCAAAAGTATTGAGAACTGTGAACAGGCTGTTGTTAAACATCAAAAGGTCATAACACAAGTTGGACAATGAAAGGAAAAGTGACAGATGAAGTTTAATGCAGAAAAAGATGTGATTCATTTTTATGGGAAGAAAATGAACAAACTATACAAAATAAAAGCAGATAATTTTAAAGTGGATGCAGGAACAGTCAGACCTGGATGTGTATATGCACAAATTTGAAGGTGGCAGGACAGGTTGAGAGAGCTGTTAATAAGGTACATTGTATTCTAAGACTTTAGAATACAGACATAAGGTACAGAAACAAGGAAGTTATAATAAACTGATACACAATACTAGTTTTGTCTCAATTGGAATAGTACATCCAGTTCTGAGCATCACACTTTAGGAAAGATGTGAATGCAGTGAAGATTCATGAGACTGGTTCCTGGGATGAGGATGTTCAGTTACGAGGATACACTGGGGAAGCTAGGGCTATTCCCCTCAGTTAAGAGGATATTTTCTAAAGGTATTCAAAATACTGAAGAGACTGGATGGAGTAGACTGGGAGAAACCATTTCCAGTGGGGTTTGGCGAAAGCAGCAAAGGCAACAAGAGGAAAAACTTTTTCATGCAGTGAATGGTTAAGATCTCTGAAAGGTTTTGTTTTCAAATAAACCTGTTGGACTAAAGCCCAGTGTTGTGTGACTTTTGACCTTGTCCATCCTAGTCCAACATCATGCCCTGAGAGTGTGGTGCAGATATTTTCAAGTATGGCTTTCAAAGTATGGCTTGGATCATTATGTGAACAAGAATAAATGCCAGACCATGGGGCAAAGACAGGTGAGTGGCACCAGGTAAATGTCAATATTTTGGTTTCTAATTCAACGTTCTTTGCAGACTGTTGCTCTCTGCCATATTGAATGTCAAGTTAAGTATGACGCCTTGGTCTCTTCCAATTTATTGCATCAATTTATTTTTCCAGCCTGTTGAAAGACAGGACCTCTGAGAAACAAGTGATCCCTAGGAGCATCTGTAGAGACAATGTGTCCAAGTCGCTGGCATGAGACTTTAACTCGGACAAACTAGGTACATAAACTGAATCAAGCTGGCTTACAGAATGTGATGAGGGGGATGTTGGAAACTCCTGTTATCAGAAAATGCTGGAGGGATATCAACCACCTCTTAGCTGCTCAGAGAAGTCCTCCGTTTGAAGCTAATGACATGGCATACAAGCTAAGCTCGATCTTCGACCCCACACAGCTTCCTCTGGTTTTGTGTGGTACACATGCGCTGTGATTACCTGGTTTGATTTTCTTAACCACTGGCTTCCTGTTTTTGTCCTTCATCTGCCTGATGTCGAGCAGGTCATGAGGGTTACCATTGTGCTGTGGCCAAAAATACACGAACACCCTGGATCCACTACTTCCACAGTCTATGACCACTCCATAGTTGAGGTCTGCATCATTGGTATCTGTAGCTTCCATATCTTCAATTCTGGCCATATACCTGTAAAAAAAAAAGAGATTTCTTCTTTGAAGAAACACAACTAACTGGGTTCTGATAAAGAGTCATGTCGGACTTGAAATGTTAATTCTGTTTCTCTCTCTACAGATGCTGCCAGACTGGCTCAGTTTCTCCAGCACTTTGTTTATTGCTTTTATTCCTAACTTCTCCAATTTATGTTCTGAATTAAACTATTAGTTCAATGTGCTCTCATGGCAAAATCTGATATCTGGATATATACATATGGTCCCATCATTATTTATTAGTCATACAAAAGCAAATATGGAGATGGTGGTACTGTGGTAAAAGCCTTCTCCCCCGGCCTTCTGCTCCACTTGCCCCACATCAACCCCACCCAATCCCACCACAATCTAAAAGCTCAAATTGTAAAAACATGGGGTTAATTTGCATGTAATTATAACTCAAACTAAGCACTGCAAAAATAAGACACTTTATTGATAGCTTTCATCTGCACCCATCAGGATATTTCACAAGAATGCCAATTCAAGGGGAAAACATTTACATTAACACAAATAACAATGCTAAAATGCTGACTTTCCCTTTTACTTGGTATACTTACACCACATCCTGATCAGTGCCAGACAAAATGTTTTAACAAAATGTATCCTTTTGTCGTGATACTCAGGTTCTGTGCTGCTAAACAAATGGAATTAATTAATGGAACAAGAGCAATTGAGACTCTAAATGCTCACTGCCAGCATGAAAGGACACGAGTAGCTGCTAACCCCCTGCAAACCTTAAAAAGTGAGGGCTAATAGTTCTTGAGATGACCCAGTTAATAAGTTGAGTAACTAAAAATAAAACAGGCATTTGAGGGCAATCACTAGAGTAAAGAGCAGGGTCAGGAGACATTAGTTGGACTGGACTGGAATCAAGGTCAAAGTACCAGAAACATTATGGAGGGCTATGGGGAAACAGCAGGGGAGTGCAACTAGTAAATAGCACTTTGAAAGAGCTGGCACTGGCACAGAGGGCTGAATGACCACCCCCTGTGCAACGAGACTTTATAATGCAATATCACAAGCTAAATAAACATAATCAGCGAAGCTTGGCTATTGGCAGTTGTTGTTTACAACAGATTCCAGACCAGGTAGGCCTGTATCAGTACAAAATATCAGAACAAGACATTCCAGTACAAAAGGTCCTTGCCATGCCTTAATCAGTCTCTCTGTGCAACAGTTATGTTAGTTACAAAAACAGAAGTTGCTCGAAAAGCTCAACAGGTCTCATAGCAGCTGTGAAGAAAAATCAGAGTTAACGTTTTGGGTCCAGTGACTCTTCCTCAAAATGGGTCTTTTGATTTTTCTTCATAAATGCTGCCAGACCTGCTGCGCAACTTCTGCTTTTGTTCCTGATTTACAGCATCTGCAGTTCATTCAGTTTTTATTTAGTTATGTTAGCTAGCTGTGTATATGAAATGTACTGTAATATCAGTAAGCACGGAATGGAAGTCCGTGATGTCATTACAGTCTGTGACATCCTGTCTTCATGGTATGTGTTGCACAGGCTTACGTATTATAAAAACAAAAAACGTATCATCCTCAGATTGCTGGAGGCTGACAGCAGTAGCAGCTAGCTAGTGCCAAACTGTCACAAGTCACAGCAATTCCTCAAGAAAAAGGTAGCCAACATCAGAATACTGCAGCTGTCCTTCTTTGTTGTTTACATTAGGACACTGAATTTGGAGCCCTCCAGCCCCATTCTACATTATTAGGACCTGATGCATCCCTGGTGCAACAAAGCAATAGACGACCTTCAACTTTAGGTCAAGCCTTTAAAGTAGTTAGATAACACCGGACTCACTGGATGGTAATAGGAATGATTAAATCAGAACTGGATGCTCGTTCACAACTGGGCCAGGTTTTGGTTAGTAGCAGGAAACACAATACCGGTCCAATTGTCAGGTCCACTCACACAGTGGATTCCATGACAGAGTGCACAATGCAGGCTGAAATGCAGCTGGTGGTAAAATATCTGGCAATGTGGACTACACTGGCTCACATACAAACAGCACTCAGTCATGTGAGGTGCCAGAGGCCTGGCAGCCAGTAAACACCTTTATTTGGCATCTTCGGGAAATACAAAGTGAAATTAGGGATTTGCTGGGGGTACGTCAGAAGGCAGCAATTGAAAATTGGCAGGTTAATGAACAAAGTGGAAAAGGTTTAGAGTACTTGCAAAACGTCTGGCACTACAAGCACAGCTCCTCTTGGGGCATTTGTGCATTTTGGCACATAAACTTTGATGAAGCACTAAGTAATAGGAGTGTTTATTGAAGCTCCCATCACGATAACAGCATCTGAAGGGCTTGTATTAAACTAGAAGAAAATTGATATTGAATATTGCTTGTAGTATAATAAGTTTAAACCTCCAAATATTGCCAGCTTTCACATTAGTAAGTGGTGTCAAAAGGTGTCTAGTCATCCTCAGACCCCACCAAAGAACTAAATTGCTGCATTACCTGTATTAAATTTCAACCAAAGACAATCTTGCTCTTCCAAGTTGTTGGTTCAACGCCATGTCAATTAGTATCTGCTGCCGACAGACTGCAAAATGAGTGGGAATTGCTTCCGATTGCTCCCTCTAGATCATTAGAAATCGAGTGTGTGTTCACTGGTAACACTGTTTACGCCCAATGTAATTTGTTTCTGTAAGCAAAAAATTTCACTTTCCTGTTGCTGCCTGAGAAATTCTATACTACTTGGTCATAAGATGTTGTGCAGTGTTGAAGTAAATCACATTAAGTGCACGGAGATTGACCTTATCTGCAAATTTTCCTTCAATTTGGCTAAATTATATCACATGAGAACTGACGGACAGCTTCACTACAAAGTGCGTAGCCCATCATAGAATACTTAAGGAGCAAAGTACTCAAGTACAGTGTGCATTAGCAAGCAACGAACAATAATCAATTCAACTGGTCATTTGGCTTCCGGATTCAGACTGTTGAAGCAGTAATATGAAATTAAATAAAACTATCCTGGCAGCATAGCAAAATCTCCTGAAAAATGCAGAAACTGGTAGGTTAATCTGTAATGTTTGTTTCTTAATTCAATCAAAATGTTAAATTGCGAATATAGTTTGTTGATTTCTCTGCCAAGGCATTCCTCGCTCAGTCGTCCTGAATTCAAGATTTTTTTTTATTTGGTTTATTATTAGTCACATGCACCTAAGTAGAGAGAAAAGCTTTGTTTTGCGAGCAGTACAGGACATTGGGGTGTTTAGACAGAGCGAGGCATACATGTTACAACTGCACAACTCTACTCTCTTGTTCTATTCTACAATCATGAAGCTCGAGTTGCCTCTTAGTCTTCAACCTGATCCAAGCTTAACGGCATCCAACTTCAGTCTCAATTTCTCTCACACTTGTTACAACTTCTTTGTTTCGATTCTTTCATGACATGTGGACGTTACTGGCAATTCAGCATTTGTTGCCCATCCCGAATTGCTCTTTAACTGAATGGCTTGCTCAGCCATTACAGAGGGCAGTTCAAAATTAACTACGTTGCTGTAGATCTGAAGTCACACACAGGCCAATCCTGGGCAGATTGGCATTCTTAGAATGGCAGATTTCCTTCCCTAAAGGATATTTGTGAACCAGATGGCTTTCACAACAATCGAAAACGGTTTTATTGTCAACGTTACAGAGACTAGCTTTCAATTCCAGACTTATTAATCGAATTCAAATTCCATTAACTGCCATAGCTGGATTTGAAGTCCTATCCTCACAACATGACCCTCAGGTACTGGATTACTAGTCCAGTGACATTACCACTACAACTTGAAGTTTTCACCATTATGAGCCTGAACACCAAATAAAAATAAATAATCAAACATCTTGTCTTAAACTTCTATCCATTACGTTTGGTTAGATTCTTATTCTGTTTACAGATGGTCTAACAGTGAGCACTGGAGAGGTTTGCTCCATTTCCCATGACAGCACAATCCATACTTCACAGACATAGCAGTGTACACGAGCAAGGCCAGCAAGAATGACAGATGAAAATTAAATAGAGATCACATACAAAAGCAAACACTTAATGATTTACGAAGATGAGTACAAATAATGATACTTCTAAGAAATGTATACCTGGCTTAAAGACAATTTCTTTTAAACTAAGTGAAGCCAACACAAAAAGAAAGTTTTTAAAATTAATTGTAGAGATTGCAATTAATATCTCAGTAATAACATTTCATACCAAGACAATAAAGGCAGCTAAAGGTTTAGTAGAAGTCTACTTTAAAATTGCTGCACTACTGCACAGCTGAAAACAAATCCCTCTGTAGAAGTATTAGCATAGGTCACAACTTCAATTCTAAAAACTTCAAAATGAACACACCTTAGAAGAAGGTCCCACTGACAGCGAACACAGCACTATTTGAGCTAACAGCCTCTGGAAATGAGCAGAAGCCTTCCCCAAATCAACTGCATTGCCACTTCCAATTCATACTGCACATGTGGTGGGCTGTGGACTGAGCATGCAGAGATAAATCCTGCATGTACTGCAAAGCATCTGCAAACAACAGGCCCATTCCACTGGCTGAAGAAGTAATGTGACCCACCGGAGTGATGCTTTCACAGGCACTGAAATACCTTTGTAGCTCATTTTGCTCTGGTTTTCTATCATCTGTTGTATCTTACAGAACAGTCATCAGTAGAGAGATACACAATCCTTCAAACATTTTATCTGTCACTAGTCTTCTTCAAATGAAAAACTCATGCACTCTCAGGAGAATGACATCTAGTATCATTCTTTAATAGCTTCCCAAAATGGAGGGCCCCATGCAGTTTGTAGGCATGCTGTTTAGTGTGGATGCATTTATGCAGGCCTTGGCAGTCCTATGTTTGTTACCCCAATTCATACAGGAGCGAGGTGATCTCAACCAGGGCAGAGGCAGGGATGCTCCAAGGCCAGGAAGAATTGGGTGCAAAAGAAAGTAACAAACATGGACCAATATTATTTCAGCAAATGAGCCATGACAGAGCATGCTGGGATGCTTCATCTCAAGTACAATCAACGCATGTTGGGTTGGTGGTGGGGGAAATGTGCTGAAGAATGCGTGACATTTGCAGGGAGATGGGGTGAAAGAACTTATAGTGAACTGAAGGATAAAAGAAAAACTGAAGTGTGTTTTTTTTTAAACCAAAGCAGCACAACATCAATCATTACTGGAATCCTATGTCCTGCACTTGAGATCAAATTGGTACTTCCCTGCTATCACAGCCTGGGCACAGGGCTGCCTTCAATAGGAGGAAGCCGTTCCCATCAAAGCACAGAGAGAAGGTCACTGTCAGATGGAGCAATAAATTGGGACTTTACATAAACTGTCACAATTGGGAAAGAAAATGTACAACAAAGTACAATGTGTGCTGATGGATGTAGATTACACAAGGAAACATTCTCTGGGACAAAAATTT
Source organism: Ginglymostoma cirratum (assembly GCA_024137785.1). NCBI lineage: Eukaryota > Metazoa > Chordata > Chondrichthyes > Orectolobiformes > Ginglymostomatidae > Ginglymostoma > Ginglymostoma cirratum. Next base: position 6,110,938 of record JAHRHZ010000139.1, on the reverse strand, counting down.
GATATGTCCAAAAATAGGCTATCGTTTTGTAAGAGCGGGGGGCCTAATAATAGTTGATCCTTAATCTTGCAAAGCTTCTCTGCACTTGCTTCTCAACCATCAGGAAAATCTTAAAGGAACACAGTACAATTCACTGAAGAGGTCAGAGGTGATTTCCTTCTTACTTTGAGAGTAAGAATAAAGAGAAATATTTTTAAAATAAGCTTATAATTGTCAGCTTGGTCTCACTCCATCATACAGTGTAAGCATTGCATCAAAATGAGTACGTTAGAAATACTTACAGGGGATCTCCAGTTTACGAACATCCACCTTACAAACGCACGTACTTGAGAATGTCATTCCATACAGGGGTACGTGTACGTTATTTTTAAAGAATTGACATATGAATGTTTTCTTGCACTTACAAAGTTATTTTATATTGTCCTGCATTGTGTTCCAACTCACGCACAAATCGATCTGTGAATTGACTCAAAAACAGAACCCACTTGCAACCCAGGGACTGCTTTTATGTCATTAATATAATACAGGTTGATACACTGGGTTAATGTGCTACAAATTTACTTTTCATAACAGTATAGTTTCCCCATGGGAAATAAAGTGGAGGTGCATTTTACCGACAAACCTGCAAGATTCTGAAGATATCTGACAGGGTAGATCACAAGGGTATTCTTTTTCTGGCTGAAGGAACCTAGAACACGGACATGCAATCTCAAGAGAAGGGGTTGATCATTTAGGACAGATCAGGAAAGACTTCTTCATTAAAAGGACAACTACTGTTAGGAATTGTCTACTCCAGAGGATTGTGGTTGATCAACCTTGAGTAAATCTAAGATTGAGATTGATAGTTTTCTTAATCTCCCAGGGAATTAAGGAATTTGGCAGACAGATAGGAAAATGGATTAGAGGTATATATGATTGTATCAATGAGCTGTGCAATTTCAGGGGATGTTTGTACGCAAACATCATGCAAATTCCGTACTCACCTCACCTCTAAAATATGCAGCAAAATTTTAAATCAATTAAAGCCTGTATTAAAGTACATTACCAACAAGCAAACAGCTTAAAAAAAACTGAACTGCTTTAATCCTTTCTCAAAATAGAATCATGTAAGTGACTATGATATTATAATGAATCTTTTTACTTTTAAAAAATAGCCAAAAACTGTGAGTGTTGAAAAATCTAAGCAAAAACAGAAATTGCTGGAGAAACTCCGCAGGTGTGGCAGCATCTGTGGAGAGAAAGCAGCATTAACATTTCAGGTCCAGTGACTCTTCCTCAGAACACTTACTGGACTGGAAACGTTAACTCAGGTTTCTCTCCACAGATGCTGCCAGACCTGCAAGTTTCTCCAGCAGTTCCTGTGTTTGAGTCTTTTTACTTGCTGATTCAAAACTCTGTAACGCTCTACCCTACACCTTGGCAACAATATCTTCACCTCACAGACTGCAGTGGCTCAGATTCAGCACAACTTTCTCAAGGGGGTGGAGACAGGGTCAAAAGCTAGTTTTGTCGGTGATCCCCACATCGCGAGAAGTAAAGGACTCACATTTCAGCAACCCTTCTTGAATGCAGGTGCAAAGTTGTATTCTCATGCTGTGTTCTCTCTCATTGCTTTTGTCATTCTGTGACAACAGAAGTACAGACCAAGGGTCCCTTAGGAGTTCAGATCGAAAACTTTCGCTTGTCAGCTGCACACTTTGGTGGGACCCAAGGACTGACTATTCCCTGAGGAACTGTGCTGCACCAACACAGTCAACAATGTCAAGCAAAGAGGGAAGGGGAGGAACATTGTTCAGCAAAACAGTGATCAAATCTTCTGGAACTCAGTTAGTTTGAAGTATAATTATTGCATGGCAGCCATTTTGCACATGACAAGATCCCACAAATAGTAATGAGATAAACAAAACATTTAATCTAAAGCACGAGAACAAGTAGACAGGACTATGGTATGGAGTCTGATGCAGTCAGCAGCACCTCTGACAATGCAGCACCTCCTCAATGCTGCATCAGGGTGTCAACCTAGATCACCTGCTTGGCAAGAGCAAGATCAAGCTCATGTGGTCCATTAGGTATGTCAATACTCACTGTCTAGATACGTGAATGAAGAACAGACACCTCGGCAAGATGTATTGTCTTCCTGGTTGTGTAGAATTTTAATTAACACAAATCTTAGTCCTTAGGAAACATTCCTACGCAAAGTTCCTAATAAAAAAAATTGGATTCATTTGAAATAAAAATACCACCTCAGAAGTCTCTTTCAATTCTTCCTTACATGTAATTCATATGGAAACAGGCCACATTTGAGAAATACCCTAATTATCTAGAAAGGTGAACCGGCTGGCCTTCCTTGTGCTCTATTTTTAAACTAAATTATCAATTAGAGAGATTTTATTTCGGTTTACTCCTTCTCAAGGTTAAAACTAGTCATATTTTCCAGTCAGTACAAGGCTGACTTAACTGCAGAAGCGATATTGATGGCCTTGAGCTCACTTACCCTCTCCATGCCCTCTCAATTAATGGCCTAAAAAATGTGCACTGCCAGCACATCATCTCAAGTCTTCACAATTTTTCAGGAGAAGCACAGTTATACAGTATTTTCAGCAATGCAACTGATCAGTCAGTTCAACAGTGTTCAGTGTCCACAAGGGTCTCCCGCCAGCCCTACTCATCTAACTATAAAACACAATCTTCTGTTCCTTTCTCCTTCATTGCATGCATTTCAGGGGAAGCAAGATTATAGGATAACAGAATCATTACAGCAAAGAAGCCATTGAGGTTGGTTGGCTCGCCGAGCTGGTTTATTGTTTCACAGACTATTTCGTTACCGTGCTCGGTAACATCATCAGCACAGCATCCGATGAAGCGTCGGTGTGTTCTCCCGCCTGGTTTTTAAACTCTGGGGTCTGTTGAGCTGGATTGCCTCACTTCCGGTTTTCCCTCACAGTGGAGTGTATATGGGGTCGAGTTCTGTGTGTTTATTAATGGCTTTCTTCGTGGAGTGCCAGGCTTCTACGAATTCCCGTGCCTATCTCTGTTCAGCTTGTCCCAGGATTTTGGTGTTGTCCCAGTCGAATTGGTGGTTCTCCTTATCCATGTGGATTGAGATGAGTGAGGCAATCCAGCTCAACGGACTCCAGAGTTTAAAAACCAGGCGGGAAAGCACACCGACGCTTCATCAGAGGCTGCACTGATGATGTTACCAAGAAGGTAATGAAACATCTGTGGAACAACAAACCAGCTCAGCGGGCCAACCAACCACAACCCGAGCTACAAATCTACTCCAAAACCTTAGAAAAGAAGCCATTCAGCTCATCATGTCAGCACTGGTTCTCTGAATGAGCAATTAATCTAAATTCCTGCCTTCTCCCTATAATCCGGCACATGTTTCCTTTTCAGATAAGGATCTAATGTCCTCCTGAATGCCTTGATTGAATCTCACTCCACCATGCTCACAGGCAGCGCATTCCATAACTTAACCGTGGGCTGCGTGAAACGGTTTTTCCACGTCTCCATTATTTATTTCCTCAATTGCCTTGTATTGGTATCTGCTCATTCTCAAACTCAATACAATAGTTTTACACAAAGAGTCTAATTTTTCATTAAAAGCATGCTTTGTAGAATTTGAACAAGGAGAATAAAGGTTGTGTGTCATTTTGTTTATGAAGCTTGGCGGCAAGAGTGAGGGGATGAATTCCCTTCGCTATTGGAGCAGTCTATATTCTAACTGTGTCATAATGGCCCCAGATAAAGAATGGTCCTCCTCAATCTGAAGCCACCAATTTGGATCCCCCACAGCCCCCAAAACATGCCACTAAATTATATGGCAGTTCCTCCCCAGATCGAAGGTTGAGAGTTGAAATCTTACACGAGAACTCAATCTAGGTTGACACTCCAGCAGAGCACAGAGGGTGTTCTGCATTATCATGCTTCAAAATAAGTCTTGCTATTCAAGTTAATCTTAAAATCTCAATGGGAAAACCGCATGTTTACAGATTCCGGGCATGATGGATACTCATCTGGACCTCTCCCGAGTCACTCTTGTGCTGGAGGCAGTCTAATCAGATTCCTCTGGGGTAGCACTGGCCACAGAAAAGCAAAATCATTCACTGAGTTGAATTATCCTGTTTCAAAGTGGCACTCAAGCAAAGGCTCTGAGCCCTGACTACATTCTAGTTACTACACTCAAGAGTCCACAACATATCATGCTAGTTCAAGTACAGCTACAACACTGGCATATACCTAACACTGTGGAAAATTGCTCAGGTATGTCCTGTGCATTGAAGCAGGACAAATCCATTCCAGCCAATTACTGCCTTATTAAATCGCTTGATCAGCAAAGTGATGGTCATCAATAATGCAGTCAGGCAACACCTGCTCAGCAATAACCAGCACACAGACACTCAGTTTGGGTTTCACAAGGGCCACTCTACTCCTGACCTCATTACAGTCTTGGTACAAACACAAATCAAAGCAGCAGGGGTGAGGGTAGAGTGATTGCCCTTGACATAGAGGCCACATTTGACCAATTGTACCATCAAGAAGCCTGAGCAAAGCTGGGAATCAATGAGTCTCTGCCAGTTGGAGTCATACCCAGCACAAAAAAAAGACAGCTGAGGTGGTTGAAGGTCAGTCATCTCAACTCCAGAACATTTCTGCCTCCCCTCCGTCAGAAATGGGAATGAAGACCGATGACTACACAATATAATCATCGCACACATAGACCTTACTATCATTAAATCCCCCACATTCTTGGGGATCAACATCCTGGGCATTACCATTGACCAGAAACTTAACTGGACTAGTCACATAAATACCATGGCTACCGTAGGTCAGAGGGAAGAGGTCCTGCAGTGAATAGTTCCTCCCCTAACTCCCCAAAGCCAGTTGACTACAAGGCACAAGTCAGGAATGTGATGGAATTCTCGCCACTTGCCTCGATGAGTGCAGTTCCAAATTCAAGAAGCTCATCCAGAACAAAGCAGCCCACTTGATTGAAGCCACATCCACAAGCATTCACTCCCTCCACAATGCTTAGTCACAGCAGTGTATACGATCTACAAGATGCACTGTAGAAATTCACCAAGGTTTCTTAGACATCACATTCCAACCCACTACCATTTCCATCTGGAAGACAAGGGCAGCATATAAAGGAACACACCACCTGCAAGTTCCCTTCAGAGCCATTCACCATCCTGCCTTGGAAGTATATTGCTGTTCCTTTAGTGTTATTGGGTCAAAATCCTGGAAGTCATTCTCTAATGGCATTGTGGGTCTTTCTACAGTAAAGGGACTTCAGCAGTTCAAGGTGGCAGCTCAACTCCACCTTTTCAATGGCAATGAAGGGTAGGCAATAAACACTGGTTCAGCAAAGCAAAGCCTACATCCCATAAATGAATAAAACCAAATTCAGATATAGCCACAGCCTATCCTTCATCTGAAAATACAACTGAAATATACATTAGGAACTAAAACGAAGTTGACAGAAAAGCTCAGCACGTCTGGCAGCATCTGTGAAGAAAAAAATCAGAGTTAACGTTTTGGGTCCAGTGACCCTTCCTCAGAACGGGTCACCTGATTTACAGCATCCGCAGTTCTTTTGCTTTTTATAAAATATATATTAATTGCACCTGAGCAAGCTAATAAATGGCGAATCATGTCTGATTTGTGCAATTCAGTTGTTATCCAAAATCACACTTCCTGCTGCTTCACTTGGATCCCCATCCCTTAGTGAAAAAGGAAGCCCAGCAGGCTGCCCGGAGGGGCGGGGGAGGTTCTCCAAATGGTAATCAGGAGGTTTTCTTGCCTGTTTTTCACCTGATGCCAGGAGATTTCCTGGGGTCTGGAATCAAAGTCGAGGACTCCCAAGACAATTTCTTCCCAAACGTTTACCCTTGTCAGGTGGGACAGGACAGGATAGGCCATCCTCAGGGATGGTGATAGTGATGTGTGAGAGATTGTAAAGTATGATTCCATGAATATGAATATGTCAGGCTTTTTCTTGACTAGCCTATGGGCTGGCTTTCCTGCTTTTGGCACAAGATGTTAATAAGGAGGGGTTTGATGGGTTGATAGGGTTGTATTTGCCATTGTCATTTCCAAAGCCTATGTCGATGACAGGTATCCAACCAGTTTCATTCCTTTGCTTAGATTTCATAGTGGTATTACACAATGCAACAGCTTGCTTGGCCATTTCAGATGGCAGTTAAGAATTAACCACACTGCTGTCATATGTCATCTGGAATAATCAGATTATGTTTATGGGAATGGTTGGGTAAAAGGCACCGAAGTATTCAATCAGCCACGATCATACTGAATGGCAGATAGGCAGGCTTTGCAGTCAGAATGGCCTATTCCTGTTTGTATGTCTGTTTGTTCCAACAGGATAGCCGATTTCCTTTCCAATTGGACGCTAGTGAACCAGGTGAGTTTTAAAAGCCTCAGTTAGCAGTGGGCTGGTATTCCCAGACAGCTTTCCTGGCAATACTTAACTGGGTGGAGTTTAGAAGGAGATTGGGTCCCCACCTTCAACCTGGCCATCTGATTAAGTGCCCCCGACACCAAATTCACTAGAGGAAAAGATGGGACAAGATCCTGCCCATTAACTCAGTTTCTCTACTTTCACAGATACCGTCAGACCAGCTCAATAGTTCAAGGGTCTTCAGTTTTTATTTCAGAGTTCAAGGACCTGCTTGAATTTCAGACAAATTGGTTCTGATTGTAGGCACAAGACCACTGAACAGTTATAAACATCCTGCCTACAATGAAACAGCAAGTGATAGCGTGAACATAAAAACAGAAATCACTGCAAATATATAATCAGGTCAGCCCAGTGCTTGGAGACAGGACACAGCATTTCACTCTTCCGATAGATAGTCTTCCTCATAACTGCAAGATACTGAACCCCTGATAAAGACTGAAAAAACAGTGGAGGGTATAGAAGGTATTCATCCACATGAAAGGTAGATATAAACAGTTAAGTTTAATGTGCTTAAGATCAATTGTCACCATCCATTACTTTTGCTTTGTATACTTGTCTAGCTTCCATTATCTACATCTATATCATTCACTTCATTCACCACTCTTCTAGTTTGCAAGCTTCTTCTGAATTCCCCACTGGACTTCTCGGTGACCATCTTATAGTCATCTCTAGTCACCTCATCTAGAGATGAATTAGCAGAAGTTAATCAGCATCTGAAACTATGCCTCAAAAGAAAACAACATCTCATAGGATCATCATATCATAGAATCTGTACAGTGCGGAAACATGCCATTCGGCCCAACAAGTCCAGACCCACCCTCCGAAGAACATCCCATCCAGACCCATCCCTCTACCCTTTCCCTGTAACCTTGCATTTCCCATGGCTAACACACCTAATCTACACATCCCTGAACACTATGGGCTATTTAGCATGGCCAATCCACCTAGCCTGCACATCTTTGGCCTGTGGGAGGAAACTAGAGCACCTGGAGGAAACCCACGCAGACACGGGGAGAATGTGCAAACCCAAGGGTGGAATTAAACCCTGGTCACTGGTGCTGTGAGGCAGCAGTGCTAACCACTGAGCCACCGTGCCATCTATGGAGCAAACTAGAAGAGAAAGGTTATGGGAGAGAGGTTGAAGGAAACTTTAAAATATTAATCAGCACAAGCATTTTTAAAATGACAATCATGTCGCTAATGACAAAATGGCACACACTATTTACAAAGTCTGTAATGACCTCAATTATCAACAGCTCTGGACCTGGATCTTCCACTCATCTGTGGTGGTATGCTCATTCCAACTCCCAGAGATGAAGCAATAGTACATACGTCAATTATTGCTTATCGCATGAAAAGGAAACTAAGTCTTTAAAAGATTTCAAAAAAAATCTTAACATACAAATTTGATATATTGTTTTTGGCTCACCAGATTCTGGGAAATATTACAGGAAGAAGGAATAATGCCAGTTAGCTTTGATAGAAATCACTGATTGAATTCTTTTTGGTTGGTCCTTGTAGGGAATAATAAATAGATTTGATTGAGTTCCTGCAGAATGGGAAATTAAGACGGGAATAGAATGGCTAACAATCACTGCATAGCTTGGCAGGAGCTTGTGTCTGAACTGTAGATAGAGCAGGATAGTTACAAATCTTCTACGACAGGTTATGGACAACGATTATGAGTTATGGCTGTGATGTTTAACTCCTACTATCCAATGCAATTTTAACAAAAAAACTGAACTTCTACCCTGTTCACTTGCAACGTTCAAATTCACACAACTTCCAACTAAAATGATTTTTGTCAGTGGTTTGTTTGCATTATAAATTCTTCCATCCACATTATTAATGGCGAACTGATAACCTATAGTCAGTCGTACAGCACAAATTGACCATATGATTATTACAATTCTCTTTAAGTGCTTTCTGAAATTTATTTCATTTACAACTTTTTCCTCAGAAACTGAAATTTCCACCACCCAAAATAAGGGCTTGACCAAAATAAATTTAAATATGTACATATTTATCCAGTTGGCTGTCTTTTGTCTTCTAATGCTTTCATTAAAATTAGTACTCAGACCTCAGCCTTTCCCAAAAGCCTGGGATTGATATTTTCCTGGTAGTAGTGGCACTGTGTATATGCAGCTTACCTCATTTCTCAAAATGCATTTGTCTAGTTTGGCCAGCTGCACCAATCATTTTTTTCACTAGCATCTAACAGTTTATACTAAAAGCCTTTAAAAAACAATCTGAAACAGTTAATAACAAATACCAGAAGCTTAACAGAGATGTTCGTAAAAGTGACTCAGGAGTAAACAGCTGAAGTACAAAGTTTTTTCTCATGTTACTTTAATTTTCAAATTGAAGAGGCAGTTACTTTCCTCAATTGGTGACAAATAAGGTCAAAGAATCAAACACAGAAACGGGGTGATGGAGTGAGGGAGAGACATACAGCAGAAACAAAGACAAAGGCATTTTTCTTTCCTAATTCTGAATTTTTTAGAAGTTGAATTTGAAAGCAAATAAAGCTTTGAAGGAAAACAGAATATTGGGTAAAGGGACGTAAGTGAAGACTTCAGGATGAAGAGGTCTCTGATCTTGTACAATTTGAAATTCGGGACACCAAGAAAAGGCAGATGCAGAATTATGGATATCATATAGGATGACTGGATATACACAACAGTTCAAAAAGATGAAGAGATTGGACAGTGACAGAAATGGTGAGAAAGAAAATGGATACAATGGAAGAAATCACAACTAATGAGGGTTTGGTGAAATGAAAAAGTTACAGGCAGGGGCCGTTCACTACTTTACTCTTAAAGCAACTGAAGTCCAGACATGCACAATTAAACATGAATGTTCACAGCTTGTTGTCAGTAACTCTATATTTCTCCAGAGGATATGGCGTTGACCTTCTGACTGCAATCGATAAGAAAAGTGAAGAGAACTTTTCTTACTCTTATCCATTTCACTCAAAAAAATTGAAACAGTTACACCTTGTTAAATGAGGTTTAAATGAATTTTAAGCAATGGTGTTCATAACTGCTGCTGACTCGCTCTGGAAACATAATTTAACACCTCTGGAATGTCCAACGACTCCATGATGATAAAACAGTTCTTATATTTAATGATTTTACACGTTCATGACATTTCAGCTTCTACTGTAATCCCAACAGTGTATGCCCAATTATTTATTCTGCTCTGTAACACTTAGTTAAGTGAAGTCTAATCCATTTTATAGCTTGATTGTTGTCTGTGAGAAGACTGGACCTCATGCACCTCAAAGCTTCTTTCCTGTTCTATCGCCATATTCCTTGCTACTATTTGTCATGAAAAAGCTATCCATTTTTGGTCTTGAATGTGATTCATGATTGAACATCCACAGGCATTGGGGGAATAGAAATCCAAAGATTCACTACCTTCTTTGTGAAAAAATCCCTCCTCATCCCAGTTTTAAATGGCCAATGCCTTATTCTGGGATTATGTCCTTTGGTTCTCAACTCACCAACCACTGCTAACATCTTGTCACAGCCTGTAAGAATTCCTTAAGGTTGTAAAATTATCACCTTTGGACTGTCTTATGGAAAGGACTTTGCTACCTAACTGTGCCATTCTGATGAATATTACTTCCTGAAATGCTAAACCTTCCCTTCCAAGGCTTGGTTGATCTGCTGTAGAGATGAGATGAATCCACTGAGGGAAGTGACAAAATGAAGTGCGCAGGCTTCTAACATTCTCCCTTACAATTAGGGGTGGTGCCTGAGGATTGCAGAATTGTAAACATTACGCCCTTGTTCAAAAGAAAAGGTGCAAGGCTAAGCCAAACATCTTGAGACCAGTCAGCTTAACTTGTAGAAAAATATTAACAGTTATATAGCCAAATGTGGGTTAATTAAGGGAAGTTATGTTCAGTTAATGTTGTAGAGCTTTTTGATGAATTAACATAGAGGGTTTATCAAGGCAGTGCTGTAGATGTGATGTTCATGAACATTTAATGAAGACATTTAATACACGACCATACAACAGACTTGTGGGCAAAACTGGAGGTAATGGAATAAAAGGGACAGTAGCGGCATGGATACAAAATTAGTGAGTGATCGGGAATAGGGTGATACTGAACTGATGGTTTTCAATCTAGAGGAAGATTTGAAGTGGAGTTCCCAAGGATCAGTGGTGGGAGCCTTGCCTTCTTAGATATATATTAATTGTTTGGAACTTCAGATAAAGGGCATGATTTCAAAATTTGTGGAAGGAAATAAAACTTGGAAACACTGCAAACTGATTGGAGGATAGTGTAGAACTTCAAAAGGACAAGCTGGAGGTGTGAGTGAGTGGTTTCCACAGTCTTACCAGACCATAGGGCTGCTCTCTCTTTAGAGAGATGACTGGTGGTGATTTAACCTGAGGGCTACCACACGTCAGGCGAGGGGAGGGATTGAGGGGAGTCCTCAATGGGGAGTGGACAGAAAGGTGGCCAATTAAGTTCAATGTGCAGTGCATTTGGTGATTCACTTTAGTCAGAAGAACATGGAGAGACAGTACAAAATAAAAAGTACAGCTCTAAATTGGGTGCAGCAGTAGAGACACATAGATCTCTATGTATATAAGTAATTCAAGGTGACAGGAAAGGTTGATAGAGAATAAAGCATGTATTAGCTTAGGCTTTATTAATAGAGTACAAGAGCAAGGAGGTTATACTGCACTTGTGTAAAACACTATTTCATCCTCAGTTGGGGTATCCTGGCTAGTTTTGGATTCTACACTTTCAGAAGAATGAGAATGCATTGGAGGGATTGCATGAGGGGTTTACAAGAATCGTTCCAGGGATGAGGAATTTTAGGTATGAAATTAGATTGGAGAAGCTGGAATTGTTCTCCTTACAGAACATAAGGCTGACAGAAGATATGATGTTGAAAACTTCAATCAAGAGGTCTGGATGGAGTAAAGAGAGAAAATGAACTAACCATGGTCACACTGAATGACAGAGAATCAAGGGAGGGCTTATGTTTTACTTCTGTGTTCTAACGCTCTGAAGTTCTTACTGTCTCGAGGAAGGACAATGTTATTGTAACAAACACAAACATTACAAATACTAAATCCTGAGACAGGCAACTTAAGTGCAAAGTCCCTCAGTCCCATTGGCAATAACAGCTGGCAAAGATTTAGCACACGTGTACATTATATTGTTAACTATTTTAACAGAACCATTTGCACATAGGCTAAAGCCTCCACTAAATCAACATGGATAAGGGAGTGTCAAATAAAGTTAAGCATTCACCTGTTTGTCAACTGTAATTTCCAGTCATATGAGAGATTTTACTTACTTTTCCAGCTCTTTGTCCCTGAGTGGTGATCTCCAATGCTGATACTCCACAAAAATCAGAAAGAACAGTAAACAGAAAGTGAGGACGACGCCTGCAAACACTACTTTTTGACGGGCTGTGGTGTTTCTGAGGGACAGACTGAAGTGCCACGATGCAGGAAACAAACAAGAAAAACCAACTCTGAAAGAAAATTAGAAGGCAATACTTTAATACTTTGAATTGAAAAAGCAAAAAAATGGCAATTATTACATACAATGATACGTTTCACTGCCTCAGAACTTTGGAATCATTGTGGTTGAAATGCAGTCCTAGTCGTAAAGTAAAACACATCAACATGTTGGTGCATAGTAGCTCCCACCAACAATACTGAAATAAAAGACCTTACCATCTGTTTTAGGTATCAACTAAAGATATATATTGGTCAGGACACTGGGGCCTGAATTTTATGCCCCCTGCCTGTGGGCTAGAAGGCAGGGCTACATGCAATGCAAAAGGTTCCTTTGCCCCAGAGGAATATATACAGCTTTCTAATTTGAGAGAGATGACAAGTGGCAAGTTTAATATGAGGTTCACCACACCTCAGGTGAAGGGACAAAGTTGAGAAGATGATCTCAGCCAATTGTGGAACTCAGCTCAGGTTACTGGCTTTACTCTGCAGGTCAAATCAGCTGTTCAACCAACTCAGCTAACAGACTGTCAAGGGTACATACAATATCCGGTGATGGCCTCCCATCACTTACCGCTCTGTCTCCAGACCCGTCTGCAATGTTATTGTGGGTGGAGTATTTGGGTGTAGGGGTGGTGCCAGGCACCTTCCAGCTCTTGAGACTATTGATCCTCTCAAGCAGCCAGCTTATTGTCATTTAAGAGGCTTATGCTGCTCTCATGAGTATTTTACCCATGGAGGGGGAAGATCCTCTCTCAGCAGGAATTTCAGCAGTGTTATCTGCACAGGCTGGTGTTGATCAACTGGTTAATGAAGCCACTACTCGTATTTGGTCAGGAAGCTGTCAAAAGCAAGACATCCCCTTGGGAAGGGCTGCAAGTCTCGCCTTGAAGCAATTAACAATGCTCCCAGGGTTAACCCAGGGACATCAAGATTGTGAGCAACAAAAACAGAGTTGCTGGAAAAGCTCAGCAGGTCTGGCAGCATCTGTGGAGGAGAAAACAGAGGTAACATTTCGGGTCCGGTGACCCTTCCTCAGAACTGAGATTGTGAGCAAGTTTCCTACATCCAACATTTTAACCGGGCGGTAAGAAACACAGTGCCCAAAAGACTTAGCCTGAAGAAATTCCTGGGCTTCTCCTTAAAATAGAGATCTAGGCACTTTAATATGTTCCTGAGGGGGTGGTTGGGTCTCAGTTTAAAGTTTCATTAAAAGACAGTCCTTCTGTCAGAGCAGCACTTGCTCACTTACTGCACTGGAGAACCAGCCTAAATAATATGGAGTGGGACTGGAAACCAAGGCTTTCAGATTCAGAGATCAGCATATTACGTACTGACACACATCAAGAGTGAATCATACTGACATTTGCCACAATTTTTCTTGGATCTATTCTTAATAACTAACACAACATCACAACTGTATTTATTTATTTACTGAAGCCACTTATGGTTGTTTGCAAGTTTGAGAGCTCAATGCATACATCTCAACTTGGAGCATGTAAAAGGGTCCAAAGACTCCACTTCTTAACCAGTCAACACCCCTACGGAAGGCTACAGCATCAATGCTGCAGGAGACATGGAAAAATCATCCCTGGCACCCAGCTGATCAGGGCTGAATTAAGTTGGCAGCACTCTTAGATTGATAGCTTGCCAGATAATCTTGGAGGGAAATTCCACCAAGTTTGATCAGTTTCACCTGTGATGATTCAACATTATCGGGATTTATCCTCTACTCATTGTTCCTTGTTGCCCGGTATTCTCACTACTGTCTCCTTGTAAATGCCATCCCAATTCCAGGCCCTGGGCTCCAGCTGGGAACCTTTATTGTTCTTTTCAATTTTGACTTACTGTGTCATTTGCTTAGACCAAGCAGATGGGAGTGGCTGATAAATATCAGCTTTGTCAATGTTGTCGAAAGGTGAATAATTCCTTGTACATAGAGCACTGGAAGATATTTCACTACGTCTTAGAAACAGAAGTCTTTGGATTGCTTTTTAAAATCGAAGCGTACATACCTTGGTCGGTATTTGCATACCGAAAATATTCAGGAAACCCTAAATTGTACCGCGATTTCCCAATGGTGCTAAAATAAGCAGTCAATTTGGTTGGCAGGGTGCCGTCCCATTATCTTATGGAACTTCCTGTCAGCATGGGAAATTCAAAAAGCCACAGGGCCATGTGAAGTCAAACAAAACTTAGTCTTCAGAACTAAAATGCTTAAAAATAATTGAATGTTAGGATCCTGTAGGCAGATGCCAGACGTCAGTCGGGGTGGACCCTTGAGAGACTGTAAAAGGCAGTTTCCATTATGGTTAGCTATTGTTGACCATTAGAATAGGTTGCATTATATTGATATCTGTAGCATTCATCATTATGTTGTTTCATCATTTGCATTGTGGGAATTGAACTATCTACTCATTTCATTATCTTTCAAAATTTTTCAAAACCCTACACTTCACAATGTTGGATAATCGAATTCCACTAGATTGCTGATCCTGCACCATCAATTAAAAAAAATTGCTCTTCGAATCACAATAAATAGTTTCAACATTTGCAGACCTGTACAAGGCCAAGGTATAACATAAGCCACTTTAGACAGAGGAGAAAAGAACAGAATAATTCTACTGCTGATCTTTAGTTATCAAACCAAATTTGTTAAATCATTAAGAAAATTGTAACATAAAGAGTTTCAGCCAGCTGTAAGTCTGTTGAAGGAGTTGTCCAGCTTACCTAGCCATATGGTAAAGGCACAGCATCTAGGTGGGAAGGACTTGAATATACAGCTTCTATATTAAGCTTCTTGCTTGTGAATGTCACCTCAGCATCTTCAGTTGATAGGCACACGCTGTTGAAGGCATGGTTCAGACCTGCCCCCTTTTTCTATGTGCAGTTCAAAGGCAGACTGATAACAGGGCAGAAAAATACATAGAGAGAGGGAGAGAAAGTTAGAACTCAGGTCAGAAAATCAACAATAAAATACATCTAGTCTAAAACAATAAAGACTTAAGTACTCACAAGAATCATCAGCAATTTCTCCATTTATTATTATCTCCAATTCCGTGTTACCTAAGCAGGTGATCACAGTAATCCATAGCTAAGCTATTGACACTTAAGCGTCAAAACAGAGATCACTAAAATGTATGCCACTGGTTAGCAAAGCTATACAAAATGCAAAATGAGCACTGGATTTTATTGCTCAAGAGATGGAATTGAAAAGCAGCAAAGTTTTACTAATGCTGCATCAAATCTTAGCTAGACTAAATTCAAGGGCACTGTATGAAGTTCTAGTCACCATACCATAAAAATGATATGCAGACACTGGAGTGGTTGAAGAGAGAATACAAGGATGATACATAAATGTGTTGTTATTCATTTCAGAAAATTAATGAAAAACTTGTCAAAGAAGAATTGCTCCTCTACTGGAAAAAAGTCTGAGGGGTGAGATCTTTAAAGTTACGATTTTGATAGCGTGAATACAACATTTCCCTTTGTGGTGAAGAACATAGCGGCCATGAACTTCAAATGGTCACCAAGAAATCCAACAAGGAATACACAAGAAACTCAAATAGTGGTGAGAATGTGTAAATTGTGTTAGCATTTTGTGGGAGAAGCAAATGGTTGAGATATGTGTAAAGGGAAACTAGACAAGCATGTGAGGGAGAAGGGAAGAGCCATAAGGATGGTAGATTTATATAAGACTGTTGGGATGACGCTCAAATAGATTGATTGGGCTGAATAGCTTATTTCTTTGCTGTACCTATATGTTTCAAAGTAACCATAGGTAGGATAAAGAATGTTGGCGCTATGGAACGGATGATCGTCCATGCTAGAAATCCCAGTATGAGCTTCAACCACTGTGCCTGGTTGAAAGTAAAACTGCCTCCACTGCAGTTCATTGGTGAGCCCCTGTCTTAAATGTCCTCCTTCTGAATGGCATTTGACTGAACCCACTCTCAGAGAGGTAGAGAGCATTTGCAGGTCTGTCTAAACTGCTGCCACCCAGGCCTCGAACTGAATTACCATCTCCAGGTGGACATATGAATTCAGAGGAGTAAGTCACTCAGCCCCTTGAGCTTACTCCAACATTCAATAAGATCTGGATTGATCATTAATCCCTTTGCTTTCAACCCCCTTCTTATCACAAATCTATCTATGTTTGCCTTAAAATATTTAAAGACTGTACATCCACTGTCTCTCGAGGACGAGTGTCCTGCCTCATGATCCTCTATGAGGAAAGATTTCTCTTTATCTCAGTATAAAATTGGCAAACCTCTCTTTTTAAAAACCATGACCTCTAGTTCTGGAAACTCCCAAAAACAGTAAACATCCTCTCCACAACTACCTTGTCAAGACCTCAGGATCTTGTCTGTTTCATTCAAATCGCCTCTGACTCTTAAATTCCAGTGGATACAAGTCTTCTAACCTTTCCTCACAAGACAATCCACCTATTCCTGTTATTAGACCAATAAACCTTTTCTGAACTGCTTCCAACAGATTTACATCCTTTCTTAGTAAGGACACAAACACTGCACTGTGCTGAAATGTGGTCTCGTCATTGCTCTGTTTCAACGAAGCACAATCTCCATACTTCTGTTTGCAATTTCCCTCACAATAAACAATAACAGTTTAATAACTTTCCTAATTACTTGCTGTAGCTGCATATCAACTTTTGTTAAAAAAAATCACTTGTGGTTTGTTGCTGATGAGCCAGTATTTATTGCTCATCTCTAGTGCCCTTGAGAAGGTGGTGGTGCGCTGCCTTCTTAAGCTGCCATAATCCACACATTGAAGGTTGACCCATGATGCTCTGAGGGAGAAACTTCCACGATTTTGACCCAGCAATACTAAAAGAATGGGGATGTATTTCCAAGTCAAGGTATCTTGAAGGGGAATTTGGAGGTGGTGGTATTCCCACATATCTGCTGCCCTTGTCCTCCCAGATGGAAGTGATCATGGGTTTGGAAGATGCTGTCCAAGGAAGCCTGGTGAATTTTTGTAGAGCATCTTGTGAATAGTACACCCTGTTGCTACTGAACATCAGTAGTAAAGGCAGCGAGTGCGTGTGGATGTGGTGCCTATCAAGAGGGCTGCTTTGTCGTGGATGGTATCAAGCTTCTTGAGAGTTGTTGGAGGTGCATTCATCCAGGCAAGTGGGGAATATTCCATCACTCCTGACTTATACCTTGTAGGTGGTGAACAGGGTTTGAAGAGTCAGGTGGTGAGTTATTCACTGCAGTACTCCTAGCCTCTGAACTGCTCTTGTAGCCAGCGTTTACGTGGTGAGTCCAGTTCAATTTCTGGTCAATGGCAACCCCTAAAACGTTGAAAGTGGGGGATTCAGTGATGGTAACACCATTAAATGTCAAGGCACAGTGGTTAGATTGTCTCTTATTGCAGATGGTCATTGCCTGTGCTGCAAATGTGACTTCTGCTATTCATACACTGGGGTATCAAGATCAGGTCTCCATAATTTCTCACCATTTAGAAAGATGTTCTCTCTAAGGTTCAAATGTCTTTGGAATTCCCTTCCTGAAAAGGAAATAGATGCAGAATTTTTAGATATTTTCAGACAATGGTAGAAAGATGAAAAAGTAGGAAGTCCCCTAACAACTTGCATCACTCCCCAATCATTTCTCACTGGCCCTCACCCATTGACAGTCATCATTCCCTTAATGATTGTATCTTTGCTGACCCTCACCTCTCCTTTACTGACCACCCACATCTACCCCAGTTCCTTTCCCCATTAATTTATTCAACCTACAGTTCCACTAACTCCTCCTCCTCCCAATGAGCATTTCCCTTACACTGCACCCCTCACAAATCTCCCCCCTTCTCCATGACCCTATTTCACACTATCCCTCCCTCAACAGACCATCACACCCAGTAGCCATCTTCACCCATCCATTGACCATCACCATCTCCCCCACTCCCCTCCCCCAATGACCCTCTAACCCCCCCACTGATCCTCCCACCTCTCCACCCTGATCCTCCCCCCAATCCTCAACACACCTCCCCCGATCCTCCCCCCCCAACACTGATCCTCCCCCTCTCCCCCGCACTAATCCACACCTGATCCTGCCCCCTCCCCCATTGATCCTCCCCCTCCCCCCACTGATCCAACTCCCCAATCCTCCCCCCACTGACCCTCCCCAATCCTCCCCTCTCTGACCCTCCCCCCGATCCTCCCCCATCCCCCCACTGATCCTCCCCCACACTGATCCTCCTCCCACACCGATCCTCCCCTCACACTGATCCTCCCCCTCTCTCCCTCCCCCCATTGATCCTCCCCCCTCCCATGACCCTCACTGACCTGACTCGGGAATCAGGAGCAGCCCCAGGCCGCCGCCGGTCAGGTCCCGGGGCCTGAGCCTGTTGTTGTGGGACAGCAGACCGAGCTCCGGCCGAATAGCCGCCTCTTTCCCCCCCTCCCCTCGACACCAAGAGCCGGAAAACGAAAGCCACGTCACCAGCACCGCCCACCCCCATCGTAAAACGTTGCCCGCTGTCAGCAATCCAGTTTCCGGCAGCCGGGTTGCTAAGGACAGTTTGTAGTGCAGAGTCAGAGGGAGGTTCTCCATGATCTTCACCAAATCGAACAGAAGTTGGGGTTTGTTTATTTACGTTCGTCAATTTGAGTTTTAGAGTCTTGTTTTGATGATAGACTAACAATATACCACTCCCCAACTTCCAGCAATTTCAAATGTTTCATCCATTTCTTTGCATTGATGTAGCACCTTTGGCATAGTAATACATTCTCAAAGGATGAGTGTCACAGGTAAGTTTGCTTTGAGAGGAAGAGGTTTAAGGAAAGAATTCTGCAGCTTAGCGCCCAGGCAGCTGAGACCACGGAGGACATTCAGCCCCTCAAGCCTGCTCCACGTTCTATTTGATCATGGCGAATCTGGGCTTTGACTGCACTTACTTGATGCTCTGAGAGATCAAATGTTTGTCAAACACCGAGCCTTAAACATAGTCAACTGTGCAGCATCCACAGCCTGTCAGCATTGTAGAATTCCAAAAATGAGCAGTGGAGTCATTTCTCCTCACCTCTGTTGTAAATGACCAACTCCTTCTACTGAGACCGTGCTCATGTGTCTTGGATTCCCAACTTAGCATCTACCTTTTCAGTGACCAACAATCCCTTTTCTAAAATCTGAACAACATAAGTCCAAGTTACTCTGTGTCTCGTCATAGCATAGCCACCACTTTCCAGGTAGAACCATTAATTGTTAGATATTGAAGGTGTATGAGTAGCTGGAATTGGGAAAAAATAAGAGTTCATTTGTAAGATGTGGAAGAGGTCTCTGGAATAGCAAGGCACAAAGCAGTGGAAGGACAAGAATTGTAAAATTGTTGCCAGGCCAGACACTGAGCCAATAGAGATCATTGAGCACAGGGTCATGTGTGAATGGGACTCATTTTGAGTCAGGATCTGGGCAGTAGAGATTTGGATGAATTCACATTTAGAGGTAGTGGTACATGTGATTCAAGCATCCTCCCATCAAAGTAGCTGAATCTGGAGATAACAAAGACATAAGGCTAGAGTTGTTGATTGCTTGGCATTTCAATGTATAAGTAGGAATGTAGAAAGGACTTTTCCTTAACAGCATACCTTATGTGTCTGAGACCACTGTTTAAGTTTACTGACTAAGTTTAAATAGAAGATGGACAGTGCATAGAAGGGCTTTAACATTTTGAAAGGAAAGGCCTTGGAGAAAAGATAGACTTGAATGACACTGGGCTGGAGGAACTTCCATTATACAGTAAGAATTAGAGAAACTAGACTTGTTCTCCTTAAAGCAGAGATGTTTAAGAGGAGATTGACTGGGGGGTATTCAACAGATGAGCCCACATCTATGAAGGGTTTTGACAGTAAATATAGAAAGGAAAATTTCATTGGTAAGAGGGTTGGTAACCAGAGAACACAGATTTAGAGTAATTAGGAAATGAACAGAGGGAAAATATTAAAGTGTATGTTGTGAATTATTATGATCAGGAATGTGCTGCTTGAATCAACAATAGAAGCAGCTATTTTAAAAAATGGATACATGCTTGAAAAATCAAAATTTGCTGGGCTATATATAAAAACAGGATTTAAATAAATAGTAGCACAGAACTTAAACATTACTAAAAAGAGAATATAAGTTAAAGGTTCCATCTCTTCTCCTTCTAGCAAATTTTAAAGCAGGATTGGGACTAATTGTATCCTTCTGAAATGACTGGCACAGGCTGGATCGCCTCTTTAACGTTCTGTGTGAATATTGTCAATTTTCCATCAAATAGCCAAATCATGAAGCACCATAAATGACAATGTAGATATTGTCAATTCAACATGCAGTGAAGACCTTACTCAAAAAAAAAAGTTATACATTAATTACATATGTTGTAAACTGCTTTTTGCACCTGATAGTTGTGAAAGACAGTGTATAAATGCAATCCTTTTTCTATCTGAGTTTTAAATAGTTGACTGTGGCCTCTCATATTATTTCACCAAACTTTCCAGCTGGGGAAATAAGCTCCCAGCATCTACACTGTCAATTTCCTTAACTGGTTTGTATGTTTCAGTGAGTTCCTTATCATTTTCTATGAATTCTAATCTTGTCTCAAAAAACAATCCCCTTATCTCAGGAATCAATCTAGTGGACCTTCACGTATGAGTCTACAGTGCAGTTACCTAGAAGGAAGTGTATGTCTCATGCGTGTAATAGGAAATAGCGTGACCTCAATATGTATCGGTGAACGGCAGCCCTAGTGATTCGCAAACCCTGGAGTTTTGGGAGTTAATAGCTGCCCCTTGTGTATACTATTGGGAATAGCAGCCTTCAAAAATTATAACTGTCATGAGCACCATGTATTACAAATGACCATCCCTTAATGCACAGGAGTGAACAGATCTGAATGCAGTATAATAGAATGTTACAGCCCAGAAATAGGCCATTTGGCCCTCTCCAGTCCTTCTTGACAAAATATTCATCGAACCTAATCTGTTCTCTCATTCACAATTAAAAACTTGGTTGTCCCATATTACAGGCAACCAATAATTAATTTTAAAAGAATTTCTGATTTCCAATTTATCAGTTCGGTGGTAATGGATTCCTTGCTCTAATCCCATGATATATGAGGGCATTTTAAAACATACACCTTCAAATCCTTTTGCAGCAGTCTGAAAATTGGTATCCTTTTGTTCCCTTCTCAGTAACCAATGCAAGTAATCTATTTCCAATTATCTAATCACTTTTTCTAATCTTGAAGACCTGTGTCAGTTGAATTCTTCATCTCCGAGCTTTAACAAAACTGTTGTAAATTCTGAGGTCTCTTTTTATAACTGTGAACCCTCATCCTCCAGCAACATCGGATCATGGCTCACTTTCTCATACCTAACATGGAAAGACTATGCTTACCATTATGGTTGACTCTTAACCATCATCCATGGTCCCTGTGCCCACCTCATGCAACCTACTTTTCCCAAATAACTCCAGATGGTTTCATAAACCCCATTCCACCCCAGGTATCATCCACAGCCTCTCGCCCAGTATTAACTATGGGAGGTCATCAGGATACTTTTAAAATTGACTTTAAAACTGCTGAGAATTTAATATGGTCATATTCAAAGACATTGTAAATCAAAAGCCCTTCCAAGACTAAAACATGACTGACGCATTTCTGTTTTTTTTTATAGTTTTGAATGTATTATTCACATTTTCTCCATTTGGAAAACTACTTTAATGCATGTGAATGCTCACACTGTAGTAATAAATTTGATGATAAATTCACCTTTGCAAGATACCTTTACCTTTGCCTATAATGAATCACTGCAATAAAAACACATCAAATGTACCGTACAGCATCTATCTAGTGAAAACCTGGGAAGAAAGCATTACAGGATCGGGCAATTATTTTGTTGGTTAATCACTCGGTGCTTGGGTTTCTCCTGGATCTGTGGCTCCTTTGAGATGCTGTGAACCACATCTACTACTAAAATTGGCCCAATGATATGGAAAAGCAGGGATCTGAAATTCCTAACCTCACAAGGGGTAAGCAGGGACAGGATTGTATCAGAGATAAAAGGTACTGCAGATGCTGGAGAATCCGAGATAACAAGCATGGGGCTGGATGAACACTTCATCCAGCCCCATGCTTGTTATCAGGGACAGAATTGCTGAGTATGGTGTCAATAGTCACGTCTTCATCCCAGAACCATGAAGATCACGCATAACATGAATGGGGCAGAAATCTTGGAGTAGGATCCAGTCTGCTATTATCAAAGCCCCCACTACCCTCCAATATATGGAGAGCCAGGAAAATCCAGGACATAAGTTCATCTTAAAGGAAGCACAATTAACATGTGATTATTTGGCAGAACAGCATTCACCTTGTGAGTGAAAGTGGCTGCCAGGCCCTGTGTGTGGTATTGTCAATATTAGACCATTATACTAAATTGTAGCTCTGAATCTTATGGAGAATAAAAGGTCCCATGCATTTAAAGAGAGAGGGAAATGGGAATGGAAGATGCTTGGTAGTATTTAGGATTAATAAGTGCGGTCTTTTTAAGTAGAATAATGAAACTTTAATATATATAATTTAGAACAGAGCATCCTTTATGTACGCTATAGGCCATGGTGAATCCTACATATTGAGTGTGATAAAATTTTTGTGAAATGTTAAACTTTAATGACTTTGAATATACACATGACAGAATGTTTTAATCCAAATCTTAATTGGGCTCTTATTGGTAACTTATTCCTCAAATGAGCAGACGATTTTCTTCTGTCTAATACAGAAGAAAAACAGGTTAGGGAGGTGGAGATGAGCTGGGCTGGTTTTGGGATGTGGTTGGGGGAGGGGAGATTTTGAAGCTTGTGAAATCCACATTGATGCCATTGGGCTGCAGGCTGTTTTTCCTCTCACCTATCCCCTCCTCCCACCTCAAGCCACACCCCCATCTCTGATCTACTAACATCATCCCGCCCCCTTGACCTGTCCGTCCTCCCTGGACTGACCTATCTCCTCCCTACCCCCCTACCTACACTCACCTTTACTGGCTCCATCCCCGCCTCTTCGACTTGTCTGCCTCCTCTCCACCTATCCTCTCCTCTATCCGCCTCCCCCTCTCTCCCTATTTATTTCAGAACCCTCTTCCCCTCCCCCATTTCTGATGAAGGGTTTAGGCCCGAAACGTCAATTTTTCCTGCTCTTATGATGCTGCTTGACCTGCTGTGTTCATCCAGCCCCATGCTTGTTATTCCTACAGTGAACAGGTTGATTTGCATATATTACAAAGCTAGCACCCTATTTATGTATAAAAGACATTAGAATGCATTCATATTGTGTCTTTAAAGTGGTAATACATCTCAAAGTGTTTCATAATGGCATAATAAATTAATGTCAAACCAAAGGGAGATCTACTAGACAGCGTGTCAAAATGCTAAATCCTGAATATGTATTTTAAAGAGGGTTTTAAAGAAGCAGATAGCATTGGATTTCATAGTTTATGAAGAGAATTTTGCAATGTTTGAAGGTATGGCTGCCTGCAGTGGGATTAATGTAGATAAAAGGACAAGGTAAAAGTGGAAAATGCTCAAAATGCTCAAGGCAGCATCTGAGCGAAGGTTGAAAGTTAATGCTAAGGTTGATAATTTCACATTGGGGACAAGGTGTGTGTGAGGGCAGTTTCAGAAGAAAATGAGTTGGAGAGAGAGCTTTAGTGATGGAAGAATCTACAAAGACAGGGAAAGGTGAGATCCTGGAAAATTTTTAAGGCATGAAGTTTAAACTTTAAGCTTTTTGGCAGCAGTGAGCAAGAACCAGAGTGACTTGGTGAGGACAGTGGTGGTGATGCATGGATTACAGTTCAATATGATGATCATATGGATCACATTTGCTGATACTGTGGCTGACATAACTATTCCATAAACATAAATAATATATAAAATATGTAAACCCTTCTCCATTTTTAGATGAATGGCTTATTCTAACTTTTCTTTAGATGAGACTGTCAGCTAATCAGGCAGGAAATGTCAGTACACCAGTTTCAGAGATATACTGCAGACGGGGCTCCGTTGCCAAAAGGTCCCTTGGGGCCTGGAACAGAGAATCCATTCCTATTTTAAAGTGATCCAGCTTTTCTTATGATTTTGTAGATTTAGACACCAATGTACTTTCAGTGCATCTGTGAGTGTATAGCATTTAAAAAGAGGAGTACAGAGGAAGATCTGTGCCAATAAAGCAAAACTTTAATTTATAAGGGCACTTCCTGGATGTTTTAGGGCATAAAGGTATAGACAGTGTAGTAAAATGAATGTGTTTTGGATGGATATGTTCTCAGCAGAGCTGTTCTATTTTCTGAGATAGTAGGAACTGCAGATGCTGGAGAATCTGAGATAACAAGGTGTAGAGCTGGATGAACACAGCAGGCCAAGCAGCATCAGAGGAGCAGGAAGGCTGAACGTTTCAGGCCTGGACCCTTCTTTAGAAATCTATTTTCTACATTTGCATCGATCGCAGTATCTATTCTGTACCCAAATGTCTCCTTATCTTTTGCTCCTTGCACCCTCACTACTGTTTCATTTACCACTCTCTCCTACTTAGTTAACAGCATTTAAAAAAGAAATTCCATATCCCTCACTACTGAGGGATATGAAAATGACTCATATTGGATTCAAAACATTGACTTTGTTTCTCTAGCCACAGGTGTTGCCAGACTTGCTGGTTTTCTCCTATAACCTCTGGTTTCATTTCAGTTCTCTAACATCTGCAGTCATTTGCTATTATTTAAAAAAAAACTTGTATTTACATAGGGGCATTCACACACAAAAGCAGTTTGCAGCTAACAAAGTTTTTTGAAATGTTAACAGGAAACGCTGCAGCTAATTTGCACAATGCAAACTCCCAGAAACGGTGATGCGATGTTTTCTGTTAATTCAGAGGTAAAAATTGGACAAGATGCTGGGAAAATTCTCCTGCTTCTCTTAAATAGTGCTGTGGGACATTTGCACCTGAGACAGAGAGAGAGACAGAGGGAGAGGGACAGCACCTCAGTTTAGTATATCTGAAAGATGGCTTCTCTGATAGCGCAGTGCAGATCTATACAGAACAGAAAGGCCTTAGAGTTGTGACTTGTAGGTGCTAAGGTTTGGGCATGTATGTGGAGGCTCAGATTCTACTGGCACTAGTACTTCCAGCACTTTACATTTCTCCTTCAATAAGATGACTTATAATGTATACTGTACTCGAGATGTGTCTCACTAGTGCCCTGTATACTTCCTACTTTTGCATTGAGTTACTCTTGCAATAATTTATAGCATTCAATTAGCTTTCCTCATTACTTGCTTTACCGCAACCATTTTGTGATTCATGCACGAGGACGCCCAAACCCCTCTGCACCTCAGAGCTCTGCAATTTCTAAATTTAGATAATATGCTTTACTTTTTGCTTTTTTAAAGTCAATTTCACATTTTCACACGATATACTCCATTAGCCAGATTTCAGTCCACTTACTTAACCTGTCTATATTTTGTATCCTCCTCTTTTCTCTTCACAACTTATTTTCCTACCTACCTACATGTTATCAGCAAAGTTTGCAACTATACCTTTGTCCCTTCAACTGATCCCTGTGGCAAGAGTTAGAGCCCTCGCTGATTTTCTATTATTTTTGTTTCATTCTTTTATCAGTTTTAGTTTAGAGTTGTGAACTAAGAACTGTGAGCTAAAGATGACTTTTGGACTGTGGGTAACAATTTGTATTAAAAGGATAACAGACCAAACAAGCTTTTGTTTATCCTTAAGGTTGGCCTGGAAGTTAATTGCAGATTCAATCCTGATCAAGGTTCTACAGATGTTTCAAGACCAGAGGGGATTTAAACAGATTACATTAAAAACAGATTTAATTTTTAAAACAGATAGCAGATCTATTTAAACAGATAGCAGAAGTTGCCTTTTAACAAGGTGGTCAGTACTTGGGAATTGTTTCTAACAAGTCCTGAAAAGTCTTTACACTCAAGCAGATGGCAGATGTTGAATGGTAACTTGGATTTCGTGGAGGAAATTATCAGTCTGTCATGGAGGTGCTAGAGTTTGAACAGGGTTTCGGACTGTGTTTTCTGTGAAAAGGGGAATCTGGCTGTTGGTGGTACAGAATGAAGATTTGAAAGCTTTCCACCTAACCTCCCATGAGCAGCTCTTGGAAGTTCAGAGAATAGAAAACTATAAGTATTATTGTCTTTGTCTGAGTTAACTGTAAAAGTGACCCTCATCGACATTCATCAGAAAATCAACCAGGAAACCATCATCTATGTTTGTGAAACAATGCATCGTAAAAATCACTTAAGTAATATGGAAGTTTTGTTATTTTATTTATCCCTTAATTGTGTTTATTTGTCTGTCTGCCTTTTGTGTGAATGGGGCTGGAAACAAAGGGTTTTGGGGTTTAAAGTGTAAACCAATTAGATTGCTTTGTTGTTTAACTTTACTGTGCTAAATATGCTATATTGTTGCTAAGTGTTTTGTTTAAGTTACAAACGGAGTCTGGAGTTTATTATTCACAGAGCCTGGAACTGGTTAAATGAAAAGTCTAGTTTGGGTAAATTTTGAGGGTCTTTGAAGGTGTTACTTTTGCTATGTTGCAAATACAGAAGTAGAAAGGCTGATTTGGTTTAGCTGTCTGTCTCTGTGTCACAACACACACCAGCCATTACATCTTATCAACCTGAAAAGGACTCATTTACACCTGCTCTCTGCTTCCTTTTAGCTCGGCCAATCATCTCTCTAAGCCAAATGCTACACCCTCACTATGAGCTTTTACTTTTCTCCATCACCTATGATGCATTACTTTCTCAAATGCCTTCTAGAAATCTAATTACAGTACATAACCAGATAAATAAACTGAAGATACAGATCTAATTGAATGACAGCAGAAAAGGATCAAGGAGATGAATGGCCTCTTTCTGTATTTAAACTCCAGTTCACTTAATTGTACTGTGTTGAATTGGCCGCCCAGTAATGTTAATACAACCTTCTATTACCATGATTCTGCATCTAATCCTAGCGTAATACTGTGCAGTTACGAGGTTTATAGCTTACATTTCAAAATTTCAAACTTTCTAAAATAAAATCCACATAAACTAATTAAACTGTGAACTCAATATCTAATGTATATTTGTGTGCAAGAGTGTGTGTGTGTAGACGTATATGCGTGTTGTGTCTGTATGTCTGTGTGTATGACTATGTGAGTATGATGTTTGCCTCTGTGTCTGTATGTAAGTATATTTGTGTGTGTGTATGTATATTTGTGGTTTGTGTATGTGTGTCTGTGTGTGGTAAATGAGAGAGAGAGATCTGGCTTTTGGTTTCACTGAATGACAAGATTCCAACAATCATAGGGGCACTCTACAAATTCTCGGTGCAGGTACTTGACAACATGTTGAGTGACAAGCTTATCAAATCATTACTATGTGCAAAGAAATTGATATACATCTGTGCGAGAACCCTAGACGGCACCTTCAATGGCAAGACTGTGTTATTTAAATCGAAAATGCGTTACAAATCTCTCAATATTTGTTAAACTTTTGTTTCTTTGATTACCAAGAATATAAAAAAAAGCATTCAAAGTGACTATAGACATCCTATCTGTCAACTTCAAGGCATTTTATCACTGGCATACCCGATTCAACATGTAATCGCTAAAAGAAAGTATAAAGAATTCAGGATTGGAATTATGTTTATAAATAGCAGCGATATAACACTTTCAATGGAGGTTAATAGCGCCAAGCAGCATTCTTACAACTCAGTGCTTTTTTATATCTCATTGAGGTGTTACTCATGTATCCTGTTTCCCAGAGATCACAAAATACGTCGGGCCCGCGTTGTGGAACACCTGCGCTCGGTTCGCACTAAACAACTGCACCTCCCAGTCGCGAACCCCTCCCACTCCTTGGACGACATGTCCATCCTGGGCCTCCTGCAGTGCCTCAACGATGCCACCCGAAGGCAGCAGGAACAGCAACTCATATTTTGCTTGGGAACCCTGCAGCCCAATGGTATCAATGTGGACTTCACAAGCTTCAAAATCTCCCCTCCCTCGACCGCATCCCAAAACCAGCCCAGCTCGTACCCGCTTCCCTAACCTGTCCTCCCACCTATCCACTCGTCCAACCTCCAGCCCCACCCCATCTCCTACTTACTGGCCTCGTCCCGCCTCCTTGACCTGTCCGTCCTCCCTGGACTGACCTATCCCCTCCCCAACTCCCCACCTACACTCACCTTTACTGGCTCCAACCCCACCTGTTTGACCTATCTGTCTCCTCTCCACCCATCTTCTCCTTTATCCATCTTCTATCCGCCTCCCCCTCTCTTCCTATTTATTTCAGAATCCCCTCCCCCTCCCCCATTTCTGAAGAAGGGTCTAGACCCAAAACGTCAGCTTCCCTGCTCCTCTGATGCTGCTTGGCCTGCTGTGTTCATCCAGCTCTACACCTTGTTGTCTCAAAAATGATATGTCTCTGGAGGAGGACAGAAAAGTTAGCTACTTATTGTATTTTACAACATATGGAGGG
The DNA here is from genome assembly GCA_024137785.1 of Ginglymostoma cirratum. NCBI lineage: Eukaryota > Metazoa > Chordata > Chondrichthyes > Orectolobiformes > Ginglymostomatidae > Ginglymostoma > Ginglymostoma cirratum. Next base: position 6,082,420 of record JAHRHZ010000139.1, on the reverse strand, counting down.
TGCAAAATGTACCAATGATACAAGAAACAAGGTGCAGTCTAATGGGTGGAGTGACCTTTTCAGCGGCTGACAGACTATTTGCCGATTGTATTTTTCCAAAAGGTTATCATAGTTAGCCTTCCTCTCCTTTTCTTTCTCCCCATAGGTCTGCAAATACTTCCTTTTCAAATGTCGATACAGTTCTCTTTAGAAAGTTAGAACTGAATCTGCTCCACCACCACCTCAGGCAGTACATTCAGATCTCAAATGGACACTTAGATGGTAGTGGTCTGACTAGGGGGAATCAACATGGCTTTTCAAATAGAAAAGTGTGATTGATAAGCTTTGAGTTTTTTTTTTGAGGACGTTACAAATAAAATTGATGAAGGGGAGTCATCGAATCCCTCCAGTGTGGAAGCAGGCCATTTGGCCCATTGAGTCCACTGCAACTCAATTCTCCAAGGAGCATCCCTCCCAGACCCATCCCCTACCCCATCTCTGTAATCCTGCATTTCCCATGGCTAACCCATCTAGCCTGCACTTCCCTCGACAATTTAACATGGCCAATTCATTCAACCTGCACATCTTTTGACCATGGGAAGAAACTCACACAGCCAAAGGGAGAACATGCAAACTCAACACAGACAGTCACCCAAGGCCAGCAATGAACCCAGATATCTGGCACTGTGAAGGAGCAATGCTGACCACTGAGCCACTGTGCCGCCCAGATCGATGAATGTAGTAAATTTGGATTTTTCAAAAATGATGATCCCTCGTAGGAAGTTGGTTAGCAAAATTAAAAAGCATGGGAAAGGAGGTAATACACCGGCATGTATTAAGGGTCGACTGACAACAGAAAAGAGAGTAGGAATAAATGGGTCATTCTTGATTTGGCAGACTGTGTCTTGTGGGACACCCCACAGATCAGTACTTGGGCCCTAGCTGTTGACATTATATATCAATGACTTGGACATGGAGACCACGTGTAATATTTCCAAATTTGAAGATGATGCAAAGCTAAGCAGGGATGTTTGTTGTAAGAAAGATGTAAAATATTTCAAAGAGAATTTGGACAGGTTCATGATTGAGCAAGAATGTGGCAGTTGGAATATAATGTTAAAGCTTCTGAGGTTATCCACTTTGGTCAGAATATTTCCTTAACATTGAGAGGTTGGAAAGTGTAGATGTGCAAAGAGACTTGGGTGTCTTTGCCAATAAGTCAGTGAAGGCTAACATGCAGGTGCAACAAGCTGTTAGGAAAGCTGAAGGAATGTTAGTCTTTATTGCAAGAGGAACTGAGTACGGGAGTGGTCAAGTCTTCCTTTACTTGTATCAAAGCTTAGTTAGACTGAACTTGGAGTTCTGTGTGCAGTTTAGTCTCCTTATCTTTGGAAAGATATGATTGCCAAAGAGGGAGTGCAAATAAAGCTCTTCTGTCTTGATCTGGGGATGGCAGGACTGTCCTGTGACATAGGGTTGGGCAAACTAGATCTGTATTCCTTTGAGTTTCAAAGAAACCTACAAAATACTTAAAGGGATGGACAGGATAGCTATTTCCCTGTTTGGAAAGTCTAGAACCAGGCAGGTACAAATTAAAAATAAAGGGAATGCCATTTAGGATTGAGATGAGGAAAAATATTGTTACTCAGAGTGTGGTAAATCTTGGAAGTCTCAGCCCCAGAGGGCTGTGGTAATTGTCTTTAAGTCTGTTTTAAGCAGAGGCTGATAGATTTCTGATTACTAATGGCATGAATGGTTATGGGGAGAGTGGGTAAAAGGCATTGAAGTATTCAGTCAACCATGATCATCACAAATGGTGGATTAGGCTGAAAGGCCTAATCTGATGGTGTGACATTTTGCTCGTGTGCCTGACACCAGAATCCCAAAGCAACTGCTCAACTCGGAACTCGGTCGCGGCAGAATATTGCTTTATGAAAACACTGAGGGCATCTTGCAAGCTGACAAACGTCATTGCTGACTCATGGAAACGTCGCCTCAAAATTAGAGCTAGACCAGTTTGGAAGCATTATTTACAAAAGATTGTGGAAATCTGAAACTATCTCAACAACGCACTGTTTAAAAAAAGTTTTTCTCATTTCGCTCTGGATATTTTTTCAATCAGTTAATTAATTGAGTGTCCTCTGAATGTTGATACCCTCAACACAGGAAACAATTTCTCCTGATGGTCTTGATAATTTTGAAGCAGAATTCCTGTCACTCAAATGATCTGATTATAAATTCCGACCTCTTACCTCGGATTCTTCTAAAAAAACCCCAATTTTTAAGAATTAGGATATATTCTACATTAACATTTTTCTCATCACCTGTATACTTTTTTTTACATTTTTAACTGTTTAACAGGTTTTTATCATTCCATACTTAAATTTATTTCAGTAATTTTGCTGCTATTTTGCATGCTCCTGGGTGTCAGCAAATGCGACTATTTTGAATACCTCCTCTGTTCTAGGGACAAAAATTAAAGCTTACCAGGTCTCTCCTTAAAGCTGAAATCCCTCATTTCCAGTAGCATTACAGTAAATCTCTTTTTCTCATTCCGTATCTTCAGATGTTTCTAAGCTGTGTATTCAGATCTCTTTCTATCCATGACCGTTAATTGGTTTTAATTAAACCCTTACTAGATTGCATGTAAAGTGGTCTTTTAAGTCTCATTGGATGTTTCCTGTCGGTTCCATGCTTCTTAATCCTCTGTAATGCTCCAGAGAAAATGGATTTTGGCCTTTTTTATTGTTGCACCAAACCTTTTTTCTTTCTTGGTATATTTTTGCGATATTAACTTTCTGTATGCAGGCACTATATATAGTCCATATTTATTGTTCATAACTATCAGAAAACAAGTGGCGAGTGCAAAACTCTATGTTTGACATTCTGGTAGCACTCTCAGTTCACATGGCAATGTACTGGGCACGCTCATGTTCAGAAACCTCACTCAATATTTGTGAGTTTGTGCACTCCACACTGCTTTATTTTACAGTACTGTGAAGGCAATAAAGGTGTTCCAACAGAAGCACCCTGTCCCAAGCCGACTCACCCAACGTTGAGGTGATAACTACACACTGCCAGCTCTGATGGTGTGACATTTTGCTCGTGTGCCTGACACCAGAATCCCAAAGCAACTGCTCAACTCAGAACTCGGTCGCGGCAGAATATTGCTTTATGAAAACACTGAGGGCATCTTGCAAGCTGACAAACGTCATTGCTGACTCATGGAAACGTCGCCTCAAAATTAGAGCTAGACCAGTTTGGAAGCATTATTTACAAAAGATTGTGGAAATCTGAAACTCTCTCCCCATCCCCCCTGCCTGAAAAACTGCTGAGGCTGCTGTAACACTTGACGATATCTGTAGTGATTGGAACCAGGTGGATCTTGTTGACTATGAGATCTTTGATTGGGGTTTTTAACATGGGTCAATCGGGAAGACCTGGCTGTCCAATATAAACAGGCGATTTAGAATCTCCTCAGTCTAGGGGACTGACTCTGAGCTGGATGGCCATAGCTTGTTTCCTGTGCACAAGAAAGTGAAGGGTGACTTGGTGACAGGATACTGGCCTAAAAAAATATAATCAGAAGATTAAAAACAAAAGATAGAAACAGTGGATTTCTCAGTCTAGGGGACTGATTCTAAGCTGGCTGACCACAGTCAGTGGACTGTGCACGAGTAAATATGGATGATTTGGTGAAGGGATAATGATTTCTGTGCAGTTATTTCAGTATCAAAACAGTTAGATAGGTTTTAGTCAGCAATAAGGGTTACATAACCAAGGCAGGTTAATGAAGTCAAGATACAGATCAGTCATGATCCAGTGTAACAGGCTCGAGGGGCTGAGTGGCCTCCTCCTTCATCTCTGTCCCTCGTTTGAAACTGTTTCTGATTGTGCCAGTATTTTAAGTCATGTATTGAAAGCGAACTCACCACTCTCTGTTTTGAGACATCTGTTGCAAAACCCTAGATACTTGGAGGCCAAAAATATAATCAACAGAAAACAACTATTAAAGTCATAGCCAGCAGTTATTTGACAGATATTTCCATATGGCATTCTGGTATCTGCATTCCTCAAGGGATTAGTAAGAAATACCTTGACTTACGCTTCAGATCAACAGCCAGATAGCAATGAAATACAACATATCTTAGTGCAAACAGGCATGACTAAATATCAGTCTGGAAAACGTCAAAAGCTGCTGAGGATCGGAGGAGTTTCTGTTTCAACCACCCAGTTGTTTTGGGAGAGACCAGAATCGGCCAAGAAGCCTCATCCATCCACTCTTTCAGTTATGTAATAGGCCATCAAACCTGATCTCAGTTGTGACGTGTGGCCCTGAAATGCCTGGGTTTCCCCCAGTAGGGGATTGGAATGAGGAAAGGCAGCTTCCAGTTAGGCTTCCTACCACCTGGAAGCACTTTAAAGAAAACATCAAACTAAACAAATCCTCAATGGATGAGAGAGTCTCTTCGGGACCCCATTTAGGAAGGCAGCACCATCAGAGATGCTGTTATTTTGGATAAAACAAAGCCCTGCCAAGCAGATGTTAAAGATCTTACAGCAGTATTTTGAAGAAGAGCAGGGGGATTCTCCTTGATCTCTTGGCCAGTATTTATTCATTGCCCAACATTGGTAAATAGATCATTATATTGCATTGTTATTTATGTGGCACTGCCGTAGCTAAATTGGCTGCTGAATTTGTGACATTGCAACAGCGATTACACCTCGCAAGATTTGTACTGGCTGTAAAGTACAACCATTAGATCCACTATAAGGCTGCCCACATTTCTGGCAAAATGCCATTTCCACAAAACATTAACTCTATTTCTCTTTCCACAAGAGCAACCTGAAGACAATGACAAGAAAGGCACATGTTGTCAATTTGTAAACTAATACTTTGGAAGTCACACAAGGTTCCTTCAAAAGATCAGACTGTACTCCTAATCAGTGGGATTTCCCTCCAGTCATTGCATATTAATCCCTATCCGTCACTTTACAAAAAATTGAATGGGCCACATGTTTTATTGCAGTTAGATATGAAACTCTTTCAAAGTAAGTTAAATGAATGAAGCTGGAAGTAAATGGCAGATCTATCATGACTCTTGTAAGCAAAAAAAAATTGAGGAAAATGTTGCAGATACCGGAAATCTGATATTAGAAGACTGGAAACACTCAGACCATCAGGCAGCATTTGTGGAGGGAGACAGAATTAACATTTTAAATATTGATTCATGGTCATCATCTACAACAAAGGGTTTATGTCCCAGGAGTAAAACCAGGAGATAGTCAAAATAAATGCAAGATGCTGCAGATGCTGGAGATCAGAAATAAAAACAAAAGTGCCAGTAGAGATACTTCGTAGGTCCAGCAACATCTAGCGGGATGTGGGGAGGGAAAGTGTCAGAGAATTAATGTTTTAAGTTTGATATGACTTCTTCTGAATGGAAGGGTGCTTTTTTGTGCAGGAGGAGGAGCAAGTGGAACAAATGCTAAAGATGCCCCAGAGCAAAAGGCAAAAAGTGTTACTGGCAGAAGATAAGAGATACAGATGAACAGCAGAAAATAGGTCAGCTCTGCTGAGAGCAAGCTCTAAATAAATAATAATGGACATAACCAAACTCCTTTGTAACAATGACTTGCACTTATCGAGCATGTTTAACTTAACAAAATGTTTCAAGGTGCTTCTAAGGGGCATTCATCAAATAAATATTGACACTGAACCACATAGGGAGATGTTAGGACTAGAGGATGTTGGTGTTTGGTCATGTCTTTAAGAAGAGAGGCAGGTAGGGAGGTGTAAAGGCTCAGTGATGGATTCCAGGGCCTAGGGCATCAGCAGCCAAAGTTCCAGCCAAAGATGGACTGACAGCATTCAGGGATGGTCAGGAAACCAGAGTTGGAGAAATATGAATAACTTGATAGATATTTGTAGGTTTAATAGTCTTCAACTTTTTTCTTAAGAAACTTTGAAGTGGTGAAAAGATGCTAGATGATATAAAAATGATTAATTCTCCGGCAGTGGAAAAGGATTGAAGCTCGTGTTAATCTGACCTGGGCTGGCAGGAAAATGAGTTTCCACTGGCTAAATTCAGGCAGGGATAAAAATATGATGGTCGTTCTGATCTTTTCAGCTTCCCAGCAGTGTGGATTGAAATATATCTCAAATGATTTTTGGTGTTACTTGCTGTTTGTACCAGCATTAACCACCAGAGGACAGCATCATACTGCTAGTCTGTGAAATTCTTTCAGCGCCATACCAGTCTGAAAATGTATGATCACTTCTCATCTTGGAAACTAAACAGACTGGTTAATAATTGCGTGGGAGACTACCTGGGAATACCAGGCTTTTCCCATCTTCTGCAGAGTTGTGTGATAACGTCTCCGAACAGGTTGATTAGAAAATAGGTTAAATTTTTTAAAAGTTGCATAATGATCTCTATCAAACAGCTGAATGGGTGACATGTTTTATAGTCATAGACTCATTCGGCGTGGAAGTAGACCATTCAGTGCAGCCAGTCCATGCCGAACATAATCCCAATTAAACTAATCCCATCTGCCTGCTACTGGCCCATATCCCTCCAACCTTTCCTAGTCATTTACTTATCCGAACCTCTTTCAAATGTTGTAATTCTACCCAGATCCACCACTATTAGCTCTATCTATATCCTTCATTATTTTTAAACTTCTATAAGATCGCCTCACAACCTCCTACGCTACAGTGAAAAAAATCCCAGCCTATTCAACCTTTCTTTATAACTCAAGCTTTCCATACCTGGCAACATTCTGGTAATTTTGTTCTGAATCCTCTCCAGCTTAATAATATCCTTCCTTCCTGGTCAAACAGAACTGGACACAGTACTTCAAAAGAGATCCCACCAATGCCCTGTACAACCTCAACATGACTTCCCCTCCTATACTCAAAGGACTGAACAATGAAGGCAATCGTGCCAAAGAACCTTTTTAACCACCCTGTCTATATGTGATGCAAACTTCAAAGAATTATATACCTGCACCCCTAGGTCCCTTTGTTCTCCAACACCACCCCAAGGTCATATCATTAATTGTATAAGCTGTACCCTTGTTTGTTGAGCCAAAATGCAATACCTCATGTTTGTCCAGATTGAACTCCATCAGGCATTTTTCAGCCCATTGACCCATTTGATCAGGATCCCTTTGTAACCTTAGAAAACTGGTGTTGTCTGCAAACTTACTAACCATGCCTTCTGTATTCTTATCTAAATCATTTATATAAATGACAAACAAAATAGGACGCAGTACCAACCCCTGTGAAACTGCACTGGTGTCGGGCCTCCAGTCCGAAAAGCAACACTCCACTACCATTCTCTGTCTCCTGCCGTTGAGCCAATTATTGTTCCAATTGGCAAGCTCACCTTGAATCCCATGTGACCTAACTTTACTAATTAGGCCATCATGCAGAACCTTGTCAAAGGCTTTACTATAGTTCAAGTAAACAATGTCTACTGCTCTGCCCTCATCAATCTTTTTGGAAACTTCCTCCAAAAACTCAGTCAAGTTTGTGAGACACGATTTTCCTTGCATAAAACCATGCTGACGATCCCTAATCAATTTTTGCCTCTCTAAATGTCCATAAATCCTATCTTTTAAAATCACCTCCAACAATCCACCCACAACTGAAGTTAGACTCACACGTCTATAGTTCCCCAGTTTCTCCTTACAGCCTCTCTTAAACAGAGGTTCAACATTAGCCTCCTTCCAATCATTAGGCGCCTCACCCATAGTTATAGATGATGCAAATATTTCTCTAAGGGGTCTTGCAATTTCCTCCCTTACTTTCCACAACGTTCTGGGATATATTAGATCAGGTTTTGGAGAATTATCCACCTTTATATTCTCTAAGACCTCCCGAACTTCCTCTTCTGTAATGTGAACTGTTTGAAAACATCAACATTTATTCCTCTGCGTTTTCAAGCCTCCATTTCTTCCTCCACAGTAAAAACTCTTGCTACCATTTGTGATGCAGGAAAATTGAGAACTTTGAACCAGAAATTTCTACTCCTCTGTCCTAAGACTTATGATCTCTGTAAGGCTGAGGAATTCAAAAGCTTTATGGAAGTTGAAAACACCCTTTACAACTTGCCCTCATAATAGCGATAATTTCTCCATGTACAGAACTGTTGTGAAATTTCAAAGGCTTAAAATAAATGTAACATTTAATGTGAAAAGATCCTAGTAGTTTCAGAACTGAAAATCTTTTAGGAAGATAGTGTTTTAACTGAAAGCCTGACATAAATTGTAACAAAGTTTGTGTTTAATTGAGAGCTTTACACTGAGTGTAACAGAGGACAATTACAAATGATTAACAGAAGAAGACTTCACCACACGTCAATTTCCTATCAATGGGACAGTGAGTCACCTCATTTAAATACTTACTACTTTACCATTTTGGACAGAGATCCAATTAAATTAAATGCTTATCCCATCAGGATCATATCCTGAGTCAGGCCCCAAGTTTAGGCTTGTCCTAGCTGGCTGGAAACCAGCTTTATGCTGTTGCATCCAGCTGTGTGAAACAGCTGTATCCACTTATGAAAAACATTTTTTAATATTCCCTCATGTCCATTTGAGTTTTTAAAGTGGAAAATATTCACGAGTTTTGCTTGTATGTGGCATCTTTCGAGAATTTATATTGGGTATATGATTAGAGCTGACACTCCCAGTGCAGTCGTGAGGGGGCACTGTACAATAGCAAGTGTTATCCTATGGGTGCAATATTGAACTGAGTCCAGTTTCCCCTCTCAAGCAGTCATCGAAGATCCTGAGGTGCTTTTTCAAAAATGAACAGTGGAGTTCTCCACAGTGCCCTCACTAATATTTATCCTTCAATCAACATCACAAATGCAGAATATCTGGTTGTTATTGCATTGCTGTCTGTGCGACATAGCGTGTGCACATGGGCTATTCTATTTCCTGCATCACAATACTACATCACAACACTATCCGGTCATCCTCACATTGTTGTTGCTGGGAACTTGCTATGTGCTGATTCGCTGTAACTCTTTTTGATTCATTCACACGATGTGGCCTGCAGTTATTGTCTATCCCTAATTGTCCTTGAGAAGGTGGTGGTGAGCTACTTCTTGAACCACTCCAGTCCATTTGGTGTAGGTACACTCACCACGCTGTTTAAGAGGGATTTCCAAGAATTTGATCCTGTGAAAGAAAGATTCCCATGAAGGGTCTAGGCCCGAAACGTCAAGCTTTCCTGCTCCTATGATGCTGCTTGGCCTGCTGTGTTCATCCAGCCCCACACCTTGTTATCTCTGATATGGGGTGGCATGGTGGCTCAGTGGCTAGCACTGCTGCTTCACAGTGCTAGGGACCTGGGTTCAATTCTAGCCTTGGGCACCTGCCTGTGTGGAGTTTGCATGTTCTCCCTGTGTCTGTGGGTTTCCTCTGGGTGCTCTGGTTTCCTCCCATAGTCCAAAGATGTGCAGGTTAGGTGGATTGGCCATGCTAAATTGCCCATAGTGTCTAGGGATGTGTAGGTTAGGTGGATTAACCATGGGAAATGTGGGGTTACAGGGATGTCGTCGGGTGGGTGAGTCTAGATGCTGTTCAGAGAGTTGGTGTGGATGTGTTGGGCCAAATGGCCTGTTTCCACACAGTAGGGATTCTATATTTCCCAGTCAGGATGGTGAGTGGCTTGGAGGGGAACTTGCAGGTGATGCTGTTCACATTTATCTTTTACTCTTGTCCTTGCAGATAGAAGTAATCATGACTTTTGAAGTTGCTGTTGAAGGAACCTTAGTGAATTTCTTCTTTAGTGAATTTGCTTTTTGCACTTCAAAAATACTTCATTGTCTTCAATGCACGAAGCTGCATGTCCTGGAGCAGCATGGGGAACGAGCCACTGCGCGCCCTGGTACACCACGTGGGCTGTGAGCCCTGGAGGAGCGTAGGGAACAAGCCGGTACAAAGCGTGGGCTGTGAGCCCTGGAGGAGTGTAGGAAACTAGCAGGTACACAGCGTGGGCTGTGCGCCCTGGAGGAGCGTAGGGAACGGGCCGGTACACCGTGTGGGCTGTGAGCGCTGGAGGAGCGTAGGGAACTAGCAGGTACAGAACATGGGCTGTGAGTCCTGGAGGAGCGTAGGGGACGAGCTGAAGAAAGAAGAAGGGTCTAGACCCAAAACGTCAGCTTTCCTGCTCCTCTGATGCTGCTTGGCCTCCTGTGTTCATCCAGCTGTACACCTTGTTATCTCACACATGGTAAGTTCCCACAAGCGCAGTGTTTGAAGAATAAATATTAGGTTAAGACATGATGAACTATTCTCCTGCTCTTGTTTGAGATACCTAGGGGTAGCCACTCCGATGGCACCAGTTATCATCAGAAACCTGTGGAAAAGCAGAAGGGAATTGTCACGTAGGCCATCAAGGGGCTGTTGTCAAAGAACTGGCTTCGAGTTAGATGTAACTACACTGGCATGAATATAGAAACAGGAACAGGCCATTCAGCCCTCAAACTTGTTCCATATTCAGTTAGATCATAGCTTATGTCCATCTCAACTGCACAGGCTCCATATATGTTAGTAGCCATATCTAACAAAAATCAACATCAGACCTTAGATTTCTAACCTGTCTCCAGGCCTTTGCAGGAGCCTGAATTCCAATTTTCATGGTCCTCTGTGCAAAAAGGTCCTTCTTCATCATTACCTCTAAATGATCTAGTTTTAATTTTTAGATTGTGCCTTTGAGTCAGCATGGGGCAGCACGGTGGCTCAGTGGTTCACACTGCTGCCTTACAGCGCCAGGAATCTGGGTTCGTTTATAAAATTATGAATGGCATGGACAGAGTGGAAAGTCTGAGGCTTTCTTCCAGGGTGGAGGGCTTAATTACTAGGGGACACAGGTTCAAGGGGCTGGGGGGCATGTTTGAAAAAGATATACGAGGCACGTTTTTCACACAAAGGGTGGTGAATGCTAGGAACACGCTGTCAGAGGAAGTGATGGAAGCAGATGCAGTAGCAGCATTCAAGAAGCACCTGGACGAGTACATGAATAGGAAGGGAATAGAAGAATATGGATTTGGTAAGTGAGGACAGTTTTAGTATGGAAGGGCGAAATGTGTTGGTGCAGGCTTGGAGGGCCGAAGGGCATGTCGTGTGCTGTATTATTCTTTGTTCTTGGGCGACTGTGTGGAGTTTGCACATTCTCCCTGTGTCTGCATGGGCTTCCTTCAGCTGCACCAATTTCCTCCCACATTCCAAAGATGTGCAGATGAGCTGGGTTAGCCATGAGAAATGCAGGGTTACAAGGATAGGGTGGGGCGAGCATTCTGGGTGGGGATGCTCTTTGGAGGATCAGTGTGGACTCAATGGGCTGAATGGCCTGCTTCCACACTGTAGGGGTTCTATGATTCTATGAGTCTGCTCCACCATTCAATATGATCATCCATTTGGTACCCTATTCCTGCTTTGTCCCCATACCCTTTGATCCAGTTCAGACTAGAATAGAGGAGGCAATGGCCTAGTGGAATTATCGCTGGACTGTTAGTCCCGAGACTCAGGCAATGTTCTGGGGAACGGGGTTTGAAACCCTGCCATGGCAGCTCGTTCAGTTTGAATTCAATAAATATCTAGAATTACAAGTCTAATGATGACCATGAATCTGTTGTCGGGGAAAAAGTCATCTGGTTCACTAATGTCCTTTAGGGAAGGAAACTGCCATCCTTACCTGCTCTGGCCTACATATGACTCCAGACCCAATGCGGTTGACTCATAACTGTCCTCTGGGCAATTAGGGATGGGCAATAAATGCTGCCTCACCAGCGATGCCCACTTCCCATGAATGAATAAAGGCAAAAAAATTTCCACTCGAACCTCCTCTTGCTTTTCTTATCCAAATCCAGCATTCTGCTATTGCCTATTCCCTTCTCCCTGCTCCACCTCTCAAAGCTTGCCCTTAAATGCCTCTCTGCTATTCATCTTGTTCCCCGTGTTAGATTCTCACTACTTTTAGGTGCAAACATTTCTTCTGAATTCCTAATTTGATTTCTTGATGACTGTGTTAGATTAATGACCTCACGTTATAACCTGCAATAAGAAACATTCTGTCTGTATGGCATCAAAACCGACATAATTTTAAACAGCTTGATTAGGTCATTCCTAAGTCTACTTTTATTCAAGAGAAAGGAGATTCCATTTCTTTCCAATCCTAATATGTATGCCACAGTATTCCTGGTAATGTCCCTGTAAGTACTGTCAGTACTCAGTCTAGATCTTCTCTATCCTGGTTATAGCATGGTCCATACTGATGATGCCCGGCCTTCCCACAATATTCCAAGTGAAAATACAGTTCATTACATAACCAGATGATTCTTGATTCCCAGATAAGTAGCTATTTCCAGTATTCAACATTCATTTACCTAATTACCCAGTCGGCATGGACAAGTTGGATCAAAGGGTCTGTTTCCATGCTGTATATCTCTATGACTCTATAATAAAGAGGTATGTTGTCAGAAATTGGAAAAAGAAATTATTTTAACAACCAGGTGAATTTTTTCCTGTCCTAGCAGTGTTTGATGGGGGTCAGTGTTGAAGCAGCATCACTCTGTTTCTAACCCCATGCTGCACCTATCCTGGGAGTGGTTGATTGGGACAATGCAGAGGAAATTGTACTGTGTACCTAACCAGATATGAACAGAATTAAAACTGTAGATATTTTCTAACCAACATGTCCAGAGATGTTACGAAACACAGTGTGGAGCTGGATGAACACAGCAGGTCAGGCAGCACCAGTGGGGCAGGAAAGTCAACGATTCAGTTTGGGACCCTTCTTCAGAAAAACAGAAGAAGGGTCCCAACCCGAAATGTCGACTTTCCCACTCCTCTGATGCTGCCTGACCTACTGTGTTCCTCCAGCTCCACTCTGTGTTGACTCTGACTCCAGCATCTGCAGTTCTTGGTGTTTTCAATGTTATGAAGCTCCTTTGGAGCAGGTAGGACTTAAATCCAGGCCGCCTGGCTCACAGGGAGGATACTACCGCTGCACCACAAAAGCCCCTTACTAAGAGAAATACAATTTGGCATACTTCATCCCCTGTCCATTACAAATCTCAGGTGTGTAACTTTAGCTCCTTGACAAGGTCTGCAATCTCAACATGAAATAATCTGACAAATTTTCAGTTGCCTGTAGAGCTCTCCTTGAATCAGCCCACCTCTCAGCCCATGGTGCACTTGCTGTGGTGATGTAGGGAACCAATAGCAACACAGTTCAGATGGAAATTCACAACAAGTCACATGGAAAAGAAATGATGTGGCTTCCCTTACACGCTTGAAAGATCAATTTTATGGGACAGTTACACAGTACAGGTCTGAACTTTCAGTCCTTGGTTTTCTTTTTCCCGTTGGATCTACTGTTGTTTAACCTCAAGGCTCACGCTCTCTCGCGGCTTCCTAACCAGTCACCATTCTCTATATAATTCATACAGGAAACAGGGGAGCTACACCCTCACAGGATTTACCACTGTCATCAGTCAATTCACATTGACTTTTGGGGTGTTTTCACAATCTTTCTTGTCTGCAAGGATTGGAAGAAAATGGCTTTCTGTTGCTGGCTTCATTTATTTGGCAAGTTCAAACTGGGTGTACCTTTGATGGAGAACTGCAATCTACGTTAAAACTCCCATGTTGTTCATAAATGATAGTTATGTCCCTCCCTATCTCTATAACCTCTCCGAGCACTACAATCCTTTGAGATCTAGCTCCCGGAGTTCTGCGCTATTTTTATTTTGCAAGCTGCCTGCTGAGGGCGGCATTACAACTTTTTAAGGTCAAGGTAGTTTGTGCATAAAAACTGACAATACACAATTTTAGATTTGATCTTCGCTACAAATCCATGGTTCTGCCTCTGTTAGAAAGTGAAGGATTTCAACTCTGCCCCAGACAAACCATGAAAGCACAGATTGAAATATGAGCTCCAAGTATTAGATTCACTCACCTCTGGACACAGTGACCATTGGTTCAACATTTTGGAAGTGGTTTGTCAGTTGTAAAATACTTTGAGAGGTCCTAAGATCGTTTTGATACTACAGAAATTTAAGATCTTTTTAAAAAATGTTATAAAATCAAATGAATAAACAGAAGCTGATAGCTCACTGTTACATCCTTAATTTTATTTTGCTCATGGGATGAGGGCATCGCTGGCTAGGCCAGCATTTAGAAAGATAGTTATAAGTGTTTATGACAGAAAGGTTGAAAGATGGAAAGATTAGAAATCACATGACACCAGCTTATAGTCCAACAGGTTCATTTGAAAACACAATTATTTGGAGCCTTACTCCTTCTTCAGGTGTTAGTGAGTTGTGTTTTCAAATAAAATGTTGGACTATAATCTTGGTGTCGTGTGATTTCTGACCTTGCCCATCCCAGTCCAACATCGGCACCTCCACATCATGACAGAAAGACTGTTCGTGATGACTCACATTGCATGTTACCTTCTCCCAAATCACTATGTGCTATGTTATTAATTGTACTATTTCCGCTGAAGATGAACAGGTAGAGAGTATTCATTAACTGAGTAGCTTGACCACAGGTAAGGAAAGACTGCCTCCTGCAATCAGTGGACACCACAGTCTCCTCCTTCTCCTGCCCTGTCCTGACTTCTCCCTTTTCTATCCCTCTCCTCATCCTCCCTCCCTCCTCCACCTCTACCTCAATCATCCGTCATCATCAACCCACGACAATATTTTAATTCAGGTTTTGTAAATTTCATATATACATTTAAATTTTTCATTTACCTTCCCACTTCATTTAATTCAGTTCAATTGGTTTAATTTGAATTGATTTTTCAGAATGGTATAAAGAGGGACTGCCTTTCGTGAATGGTAGGTGTTGTTGGGACTGAAGTATGTGATTTCCTTGCTAAATGGCATTTTAAATTAATTTTTGATACAATACCTTTTTTAAGGGACTGGCAATGAATTAATTCAGTTAATTAGTTCATTATGATGGGCAAGGTCAGAAATCTCACAACACCAGGATTATAGTCCAACATTTTATTTGAAAACACAAGTCACTAACACCTGAAGAAGGAGTAAGGCTCCAAATAATTGTGTTTTCAAATAAACCTGTTGGACTATAAGCTGGTGTCATGTGATTTCTAATCTTTCCGTCTTTCAACCTTTCTGTCATAAACACTTATAACTATCTTTCTAAATGCTGGCCTAGCTGGCGATGCCCTCATCCCATGAGCAAAATAAAATTAAGGATGTAACGGTGAACTATCAGCTTCTGTTTATTCATTTGATTTTATAACATTTTTTAAAAAAATCTTAAATTTCTGTAGTATCAAAACGATCTTAGGATGTCTCAAAGCATTTGTTTTCAAGCTAATATAAAGCGGAACTTTCTTCTAACCACAAACCTAAGATGTATAGAAGGTGGGAGGGTTTGAAATAAGGCAAGTAAGCGGGTATGAGAATAGAAACCTATTAATGGCCCAGCATCTCCTCCTTAGGTCAGGATGGAAGGTGCTGGGGTTGAAGTGATGTCTCAAGGCCTAAGTATTTCTATTGGCACAAGGTGGAACACCTTCATACAGATTGCTGGAATTTGTGGGGTAAGTCTCTACAATGAAAGGAGCGCCTACTAAGTGTGCCATATTCAAAGTTGTATCTGTGTACCAAGTTGCAGCTGTAAGGCCAAGTACAGACATGGCTGTGAGTTCGGATGATGTGTGAGTTACAGGGAATTCTTGTCAAAAAAAAATAGTCTTTGTGTTAGAGATAATAAGTACTGCAGATGCTGGAGAATCTGAGATAACAAGGTGTGGAGCTGGATGAACACAGCAGGCCAAGCAGCATCATAAGAGCAGGAAAGCTTGACGTTTTGGGCCTAGCCCGAAACGTCAAGCTTTCCTGCTCCTATGAGGCTGTTTAATCTTTGTGTTGAACCTCATGAGAAGGGAGAGATATTAAATAAATATTTTGTGTCGGCTTTTACTGTGGAGAAAGAAATGGAGGCTAGAGAATGCAAGGAAATAAATATTGATGTTTTGATAACAGTTCACATTTCAGAAAAGAATTTGCTGGAGGTCTTAGAAAATATGAAAGTGGATAAATCTCTAGCACCTGATCTAGTGTATTCCAGGACTTGTGGGAAGTTAAGGAGGAAATTGCAGAGCCCTTTTCAGAAATATTTATATCATCTATCACTATGGGTGAGGTGCTGGATGACTGGAGAGTGGCTAATGTTTAAGAACGGATGTAAGGAAAAGCCTGGGAGCTATTGACAGTGAGTCTGACTTCGGTGATGAGTAAGTTAGTGGAGGTGATCTTATATATAGGGTTTATGTGTATTTGGAGAGACAACAAATGATTAGGGATAGTTAACATGGTTTTTGTGTGAGGGAAATCATCTCTCACATACTTGATTCAGCTTTTTCAGGAAGTTATCAAAAACATTGATGAGGGCGGGGTGGTAGATGTTGTTTACTTGGACTTTAGTAAAGCCTTTGACAAGGTTTTGCATGATAGACTAATTAGTAAAGTTAGATCACATGGGATTCAGGATAAGCTTGCCAATTGGATATAAATTGTCTGAATGGCAGAAGATAGAGAGTGGTGTTAGAGGGTTGTTTTTTGGATTTGAGGTCTGTGACTAGCGGTGTTCCACAGGGTTGGGTCTGCTTTTGTTTGTCATTTATATAAATTATTTAGATGAGAATATTGAAGGCACAGTTCGTAAGTTTATGAATGACACCAAAATTGGTGGCATAGTAGACAGTGAAGAAGTTTATCTAAGATTACAAAGAGATCTTGATCCATTGGGTCAATGGGCTGAGGAGTGTATATTGGATAAATGAGAGGTATTGCATTTTGGTAAAATAAACAAGGGCAGAAATTATACAATTGAAAATAGGGCCTTGGATAATGTAGAGCAGAGATATGCAGAGGTTCAGGTACATAGTTCTTTGAAGTTTGTGTCACATGCAGACAGGGTGGTTAAGAAGGCATTTAGCACACTTACCTTCATTGCTCAGACCTTTAAGTATAGGAGTTGGGATATTATGTTGAGGTCATACAGGACTTTGGTAAGGCCACTTCTGGAGTGCTGTGTCCAGTTTAGGTCACCCTGTTATAGGAACGATATTAGCAAGCTGGAGAGGGTTCAGACAATGAGATAAGAGGTACTGCAGATGCTGGAGAATCCGAGATAACAAGCGTGGGGCTGGATGAACACAACAGGTCAAGCAGCATCATAGGAGCAGGAAAACTTGATGTTTCGGGCCTAGACCCTTCATCAGAAATGGGGGAGGGGAAGCGGGTTCTGAAATAAATAGGGAGAGAGGGGGAGGCGGATAGAGGATGGATAGAGGAGAGGATAGGTGGAGAGGAGGCAGACAAGTCGAAGAGGCGGTGATGGAGCCAGTAAAGGTGAGTGTAGGTAGGGGGGTAGGGAGGAG
>JAHRHZ010000139.1:6026062-6064598 GCA_024137785.1 Ginglymostoma cirratum | reverse complement strand
AGGGAGAGGCTGACTAGATCACAACTTTTTTCACAGGACCATAGAAGGTTGAAGGGTGACCTTTTAGAGGTTTTTATAATCATGAGGGGTATAGATCAGGTGAAAGATGGGTTTCTTTTCCCTATCATGGTGGATTTCAAGACTACGGAACATATTTTTAAGGTGAGAAGGGAAAGATACAAAAAGGACATGTGGGGCAACTTTTTTTACACTTTTTTGTGTGTGGAAAGAACTTCCAGAGGGAGTGATGGATATGGCTACAGTTACAACATCTAAAAGTCATCTGGATAAGTACCTGAATAAGAGAGGTTAGGAGGCATATACGCCAAGCACAGAAAGGTGGGACTAGTTTAGTTTGGGGTTACAATCGACATAGACTGGTTGCACCCAATGGTCTATTTCTGTGCTGTATGACTCTATATGTAGTCCTTATTGCTTAAGTGAAGCAGCTCAGCCTGTGGCTATATTAAGAGATACAGGGAACACTCAAACTCTTTCGCTGGGGTAAGGCATAACTTTTCCACCAAAGAGTACAGTAATTACCAAGAATTGAGTAAATAGTGTTGATGGGATGTGTTTACCTGTACCTTTGCATCAGTTATATCTGGAGTGTGATTTAATGTTTGGCTATGGGGTTTGACCATTGTTTGCCAATAGACAGTCTCCTCCTAGGGAATGGTTTAGCCAAGGCAAAGACAGTAGGTTTTCCAGTTAAGACAGAAAGACAAGTGAGGTGAAGGGAACTGAACAATCACAGGAAAGGTTCCAGGATGTTTTCCTTCATGTGTTGTGAACTGAACAAAGACCAAATCAAGTCTATCGACGGAGGTCAAGTTGGCACCGCAGACAAATATTCAGTTATTTGACACTTTCTTTGAGAATTTGAACAATCCAAAGGAAATGTTCAGTTAGTCTTCCCTTATTGAGGCTCGGCAAACCAATTCAGTGTTAAATAATGTAACACTAATATCTCAAACCAAAAGCTGAAGCAGAGGGAGCCCCAGAATGTTACAATATTGAAAATAGGATTCTGATGCTGAAGTGGTGACCTCCTCATTGGAGACCAGTGGAACAAAATTGGACAGTGGCTCCTCAAATGGTGGTACTGCCAAATACTGTCAAGAATTATTAGATTTTTAGATTTTAAATTTAGATTTAGATTTTATTGTCATGTGTACTCAAGTACAGGAGTACAGTGAAAAGTGTATAATGTCGTCACACACAGCACCATCTTAGGTACAAAGGTACTGAGGCACAAAAACAGCTTAGGTATAAGGTCGTAAGAGAAACGAGAGTTAAAAAATAAAGCATTACTTCATTGGTAGAAAATAAAGAAATAGACAATAGTTTACATTAAAGTCTTTCATAGTTTAAACTAGGAATATAAAGGAATTAGTGAGAAGTTCAACAGTCTTTGATGAGGGTGACACATGACAGGAGGTAGGAATCTGGAAGATGCAAATGTGGATAAGTCAACACTTTTACTCGTTATGTCTTCACAGGGACATGAGGCCATATGTAAAATGGCATTTTCATTGGCCTTGTCTGTCAATTTAGAAATAAGGGACCTATTTATGCTAGAGTGTGGGAAAGCTACAACCTCTAGTTTCCATACTAGCTCCTGAGGAACCATTAAGTAGGGTATGAGTGGACCGTGCGGTGTCTTTGTTAAAAACAAAAGTAAGAAACCCAGTCTATACTTATTAATTTGGAAATGCTTACTCAGTCCCAGAGGTCCCTTTCTTGGGACCAATTACTACTACAGTAGTTGTAGAGAAAGCAACCCAATCACTGATTGAAATCCAGTTGGATTAAGGTTCTAATTTTCTGTCTAATATTTTTCAGGTAATTACGAATAGTTTGAGTATAACACATGTTAATGAGCTGCTCACAGAATTTACTAGACTCTATAGGTTAAATTAGGACAGGTCTTCCCCAGGTAAGAACCCCAGGTTGTAAGTTGAAATTCTGGTGTTGCAAGCTCAGAGGCAGAAGTAGCTACCCTCCAGTCCTCCCACTCGAAGGTTGTCTGTCCTCTTCCTCCTGCTTTTATAGGCGCTCCCATCCTGCTTTCACAATCCTCACAGAGGTGTTGCATCAAATTTTAAGCCTTCAATTGGGAATGGGAAGTGGAAAAATTTGAGGAAGCACTGAACTTGAGTGCACAAAATTAGTCATGCGTCCTGAGAATGTAGCAGAATTCTATCCTACAAAACAGCATCCTTATCACTTAGGCCCAGAACGCAGGCTCATGCAAAAGTTGGAAACATATACATGTTGGAAAGCGATCTGATCGAACCCAGTCAAAGTAGCTGGAGATCTGCTTTTGTTTTAGATTGGAATCTGATGGTTCAAACAGAATCTGTGTCAATGCCAGAAAGATCAGTGCAGTAAACAAAGGCAGTCTCCTTGCCAATTCCTTGTTTTAAGAAAAAAATGTGTTGACAGACTGGAGTTTCTGAACAAAATAGATCTGTTAAAGAGCA
The DNA here is from genome assembly GCA_024137785.1 of Ginglymostoma cirratum. Taxonomy (NCBI): domain Eukaryota; kingdom Metazoa; phylum Chordata; class Chondrichthyes; order Orectolobiformes; family Ginglymostomatidae; genus Ginglymostoma; species Ginglymostoma cirratum. The sequence continues at coordinate 6,062,112 of JAHRHZ010000139.1, read as the reverse complement.
GTTTCCTTTAACATCGCAAGTATAAGGAGTGTTCAACTTTTATCAAACCAGAGTTTTCACCGATGCTGGGTGATGTCATTCATGTTAAAAAATGCCCCAGCCACTTTCCAGAAATTAATAAATTGAATGGTAGCTGGTGTTTTGAACTGTGTCTTCTACCTGGATGGTGTACTGATATAGTTACTCTTGGAACAACTACTTGAAGCGATTGCAAACTCATTTATAAAATTATAATCAGCTGGTATCATGATACACCTGGCTAGCGGTGAGTTTGCAAAAGCATGGTAACCTAACTATGATCTATGGTACATTTTCTGAAGAAGGGTCTAGGCCTGAAACATCAGCCTTCCTGCTCCTCTGATGCTGCTTGGCCTGCTGTGTTCATCCAGCTCTACACCTTGTTATCTCAGATTCTGCAGCATCTGCAGTTCCTACTATCTCTGAAACGATATGTGGTAGGGCAAGTTCTGCCAAAGAACATTAAAGTACAAACATTAGTGACGTTCCCTGGCTTTAAAGCTGAGATTTTTGTGGATGTATTGTTTCATTCGCTAGTTTATACCAATTTCAGCACTATAGCAGCACCACTGACAGAGTTATTGTAATTGGGCCAAGGTAGTTGGTCAGGGAAGTGCCCAGCAGATTTTGAGAGACTGGAAGCAATTTTGATCAATAAAGTAGTGTTAACTGCTCTTAAATTCATTGAACTCTTTGGAGTGGCAATTGATGTGAGTAACTTTGAATAGGTGACTAGAAGTCAGGTATTGAGAAGGCAGTGGGATATATTTTTCTAAAAAGCTAAATCCAAACCAAAAAAAGAATCTCTGTGTTGGAAACAGAAGCCTCGGGATTGATGCCGGCACTTAAGCATTTTGAAGCATATGTCTGTCATGGCTAGAGGAATTAATCCATTCAAAGGCTCGTGATTCTGTGGAATTCACTACCCCAGAGTATGGTGAACGCTGGGACATTGAATAACTTAAAGGAGGAAATAGACAGATTTTTCAGTAGTTTTGGGTTGAAGGGTTATGGTGAGCAGGCAGGAAAGTGGCGTTGAGGCCAAGATGAGATCAGTCATCATTGTAGTAAATGATGGAGCAGGCTTGAGGGGCTAAATTGCCTACTGCTGCTCCTAGTTCTTATGTTCTTAGGGCTATAGGGAAACACTGGTATGTACTGATCGTGTGACCAAAATGCCAGACTCTTTTGATAGAGATAGGTGAGATAGCATCCAAAAACCAGCCAGCTTGTCCCCACCTCCCTAACCTGTCCTTCCTCCCACCTATCCCCTCCTCCCACCTAAAGCACCACCCCCATCTCCTACCTACTAGCCTCATCCCGCCCCCATGACCCATCCATCCTCCCTGGACTGACCTATCCCCTCCCTAACTCCCCACCTACACTCACCTTTACTGGCTCCACCCCCACCTCTTTGACCTGCCTGACTCCTCTCCACCTATCTTCTCCTCTATCCACCTTCTATCTGCCTCCCCCTCGCTCCCTATTTATTTTAGGATCCCCTTCCCCTCCCCCATTTCTGAAGAAGGGTCTAGGCCCGAAACATCAGCCTTCCTGCTCCTCTGATGCTGCTTGGCCTGCTGTGTTCAGCCAGCTCTACACCTTGTTGTCTCTTTTGATAGAGTTTGTTACTATAGCTTTTTCACTTAATGAGTGTTCACATTACAGTCAAAATCAGTGTAATTGCCAATGATTTGTGAAAAATAAAATTTTGTTTGCGTTACCTATGTACTGGGGAGGTTACAGGGATAACTATATAGCTTACATGTGAGGACTGAATGAGATCGAGTGGGCATATGTGTCTTAATTTGTTATAGTTTATTTTTGTTTAAATTTTGTAATGTAAATATTTCAAAATTAAGCTCCATTTTTTCTAAGAATGGAGGTGTAATGAAGGCTTCATATTTTAATTTTTAAGGATTTAAGTTTTGAAGTATTGTGCAAAAATTGATTTATTTCAAATTCTCTGGAGATACCTAGTTGTTATTTTAAAAGATTACTTTCGACTTTGGAGCATTTTTTTTGAACAAGGCAGTTCTTAGAAACCACATGACTTCGGCTAATTGTTTAAACTCACTCCTGGGAAAACCAATGATTTGAGTTTATGGCTGGGTTTTGTGACTCTTGTTTGAACATTCTTTTGCTTCAGGACTGTTTGGTTTTCAGTCAGGGGAAAGCCCTGTTGAGGAAAGGCTGCAGCTCATCTCTTTCCTATTTCTGAATCAGCCATGTTCTGTGCCGAGTGTGAAAACTGACTGTCCTTGTGAAAAGGTTTATTCATTCTCTGTTTTCAGAACAAGCTACATCTGCCAAGAACCTGCGTCTAGTAATCTATCCCTGTGTGCAAGAATGGCAGATCAACAGTCATTTGAAAATCTCACCTTATTTTCATTCCCTTCAAGAACAAATCGTTATTAATTCTTTGATTGATTTATTATCACGTGTACCAAAGCGCAGTGAAAAGCTTTGTTTACAAGCAGTACAGGCAGATCACAGTAAGCAAAGTGGTACGGATCTAAAAGACTTAGAGCCACACAGGTCACATTGCACAGGGCGTACACCGGGGGAGATCAACATTAGCAAGATCAGCATTATTTGAGGCTAGAGGTTACATTCATCAGTCTGATAACAGTCAGGAAGAAGCTGTTCCTGAACCTGTTGGTGCGTGTGTTCAGGCTTCTGTATCTTCTGCCTGATGGAAGAGGTTGTAGGAGATCATTACTGGGGCGCAATGGGTCTTTGATGATGTTGGCCGCCTTTGCATGGCAGCAAACCGTGTAAATAGAGTCCATGGATGGAAGGTTGGTTTCTCTGATGGGTCTGGGCTGTACACACCACCTTCTGTAGTTTCTAATGGTCCTGGGCAGAGCAGTTGCCATACCAGGCTGTTATGCACCCAGACAGTATGCTTTAAATTGAGCATCTGTAGAAGTTGGCGAGTGTCTTTATGGACATGCCAGGTTTCCTGAGCTGCCTGAGGAAGAAGAGGCGTTGTTGTGCCTTTTTGACCATCACATCAATATGGGAAGTCCAGGACAGTTTGCTGGTTATCATCACTCGGAGGAACTTGATGCTGTTCACCCTCTCAATCTCCGTTCCATTGATGTAGGTGGGGGGCATGTTCTCCTCCTTTCTTTCTGAAGTCAATGATCAGTTCTTTAGTTTTGCCGATGTTGAGAGAAAGATTGTTCTCATTGCACCACGTCATCAAGCCCTCTACCTCCTTTCTGTATTTTGACTCATCATTGTTAGATATCTGTCCCACTACAGTGGTGTCGTCAGCGAACTTGTACATGGCGTTCATTCGGAATTTGGCAGCACAGTTGTAGTTGTATGGGCAGTACAGTAGGGGGCTGAGGGTGCATCCTTGGGAGACTCCAGTGTTACTGTGGAAGAAGTGCAGTTACGTATGCTCACTGATTGTAGGCTGTGAGTCAGAAAATCGAGGATCCAGTTGCAGAGGGTGGAGCCGAAACCAAGGTCACGCAGTTTTGAGATCAGTCTGGAGGGGATAATGGTACTGAAGGTGGAGTTGTAGTCAATGAGCAGGAGTCTGTCCAGATGTACCAGGGATGAGTGCAGGGCTAGGGATATGGCATTCTCTGTGGACCTGTTACATTGGTGGGCAAACTGTAGGGGATCAAGGCAGGGTGGGAGACTGAAGATGATGTGGGCCATGACCAGCCTCTCAAAGCCCTTCATGATTATTGAGGTCAGAGTCACTGGATGGTAGTCATTAAGATACATTGCATTTGCTTTCTTAGATACGGGGATGATGGTGGTCTTCTTGAAGCAGGTGGGGATTTCAGCTTTCGGGAGGGAGAGATTGAAGATGTCGGTGAATACATCCGCCAGTTGGTCCACACCGTTCAAGCCCGTCACTTTCCTTGGGTTGACTCCCAGGAAAACTGATCTGACGTCTGCAGCTGTGACCGAGCCGTTGGCAGTCTGATAAAACTGAGCGTAGAAAGCATTGAGCGCATCAGGGAGGGATTATAAGCTAAAAGCCTTTTCTTTCCCCCAATGTTAAACTCTGCAGACATAGATCAAGTTTTTTTTTCTCTTTAACTGGTTTATACAAGTGTGTGCTCTGGGTTATTTAATTCTTTGAGAGCAAGAAGAAGTATAGAAAAGGAACCGGAGAAAGGAATGACGATGATCTCAAGACCAAGGTTTGATTCCACCTCCTAGAAACATGTGCCAAAGTGTGGTCAGAGATGCCACACAAGGACCCACAGAATCCCGGTCCAGTGACACTGAATTTCCTAGGTGGACAATCAAACTTGTTAGCAAGTAACTGCTGATGATGATGTTATGAGTTATTTAGAGAGATAAACAATTGCATTTTCATATTATAGACTGTGTATTGACCAGTTTTGCATCGTCATTAAATTAGTTTTGTTTTGTTTAAGAAAGAAACCTGGTCAATGGATCTTGTTAGTCTATATCTGATATAGAGAAGGTCATATTGGGGATTAAGTGAAACAATTGATTTATGTTGTGACCTGTGGCCCAGGGTAATCCTGTCATTTTGGCCATAACAATACTAACAAAGACGTGTCTACTCCATCAGCTGGCTGGGATCCATGAGTCCCACCAACCTAACCTGGCATCCTGACCAGCGTCAGCCTCCCTTTCAGAGTTGGTATGGCAGAAGCGTTGGGTTTGAGCTATAATCCAAACAGTTTCTGAATATTGGATACACATGCGATGAGGGAATATGTGGTTGGCCACTTCCCCACCATACTTAGTGCATTTGTGTGACGGTGACAGATGTGAGTCTTTTGATTGTGCTTATTGCTACATAAGAAGCTTGTGGTTTATAGGTCCCAACTCAAACCTTTGAATACAGTGTTTAGGATGACAGTCCAGGGCAGTGCTGTGGGACACTCAGCATTAGAAGTGCTGTTGTTTGAATAAGGCATTGAAACAAGGTCCAATCTACTCTCTCAGATAGACATAAACATTCCCACATACTATATTGAAGAAAAGATTAGGAGTTCTCTCCACCATCCTGGCTGTTGTGTAAAGGAGTTAGGACCCTGGAGCAACCTTCAAATGATGTCACAGGTGATGTAGTATAAATACTACAGAGTGGGCGGAGCTGGAACATCTTCCATTTTACCCTTTATGTCATCAGGCACCAATACTTAGGATTGTGCCATGATGGCTTTCTGACCCAAAGCTTTGGAATTATAAACACTTCTGTGCTTCTGTTTACATATTTCTTTAACCTACCTCTTTGTTAAGTTCTTTGGCCCATTTGCCCACGTTAGACTACACTAGAAAACACACTGGAATGTGAATGTCTCTGAAAGAAACACTGAAAAAACATGGACATGAATCTTTAAAGAAAATAGATTAGTCATTACCTAGCATAACTATAAAAGCTTGGTACATGTTTACCATGTAAAATAGTAGTTAGCACAAATAGTTAATAAATAGCATTACTTTGAAATATAAGCCTTTGCCTTTGTCTTCTCCACATCATTAAAGAACTCAAAGCCATTGTATGGCATCAAAATGGTGGCAAAATGTGGTATCCAGGTTAGGATACATAGCCTCTGAAAGACTGGCCAATATCCTTCCCTCAATCAATGCCACTAAACAACAGCAATTTGGAATTACAAAAAGGTGATGTTTTAGTCTTACCAGACCATTGGACTCATGTCTCACTAGAGAGAGACAACTGGTGGTGGTTTAACCTGTACATCACCATACCTCAGGCAAGGGGAGAGGTTGAGAAGGAGAGTGCTTCATGGTAACCTCAGCCAGTGTAGGAGTTATAGCATCTTCGCACCATAAATGCCCCAAGGTCCATCATAGATAAAATTAGACAGCAAACCACATAAGGTGGGCAAATGGGCCAAAGAACTTGACAAAGAGGTATGTTAAAGAAGTATGTGAACAGAGGGACAGAGTGTTTATAATTCCAAAGCTTTGGGTCAGAAAGCCATCATGGCACAATCCTAAGTATTGGTGCCTGATGACATAAAGGGTAAAATGGAAGATGTGCTCCCTCAGCATACTGGCAGTATTACAGGATTGGTAATATTACCAGGCAGTAGGTCAGGCTGTTCAAATGCACAGGACATCATGGCTAAATGTTATCCTGATGGACCTCACCCACCACCCCACCCCATCCCATCCCCACACTCAAAGCCTCCCAGATGTACAGGTACATTTCTTCCAAATAGAAGTCATCAATGACAACAAGCAAAAACATCTTACAAATCTCACTTGACCCCTGCCTCAACACAGAATGATTGAAGAGCTAGTAACACAGAAGAAGGCCATTCAGCTCCCTGTGTCTTTGCAGAAGCCGAAGGCTCACTTAACACAGAGGCACTTTGAAAATAACAGGAAATTCAACACACGAAGCCCAAAGGCTGAAAACTGGTCAGCTTTAGGTCATCCAACCCAGTTTCTAGCCACTGTTTCACCCTTCAAACTGGCTTCAATGACCACTTAACAATGTGTAAAACTCAGACTTCAGAGCAATGACCACTTAACAGAAAGCGAAGCCCCAACACCAGAGTGTAATACTGGTATTTCCGACAATGTTAGCCATAGGAATACGAAAGGACAATTTGGCTATTGGTGATTCAGATGAAAGGATCATTCTGGTCTGTCTGTGCTGGAAAGGATTAGGCAAATCAACTGTGGAAATATTAATCTTCAACCTTGTACGTAAACAATGAATGGGAACACATTTGATGGGTTTATTGCAGATTAGGAGGGACAAGTTATTGATGTGCTTTCCAGTTAACAGAATTGAGCACAGGAAGTGTAAATGGGAAGTAACGATTACTCTTTGTAACTGGATTGCCAAATATCCTTATTTAAGACATTTGGTTGAGATTTCATTTAATTACTCTGTCCAGTCTGATCCTTTCGCACAGTAAGTGATATTGAAATTTTGGAAAAGATTCAGAAGATTGATTCCCAGATTAAACATCTTAGCTACTCCTACAGGTTTAAAGTGATATACTTTGGAGAAGTTTACATACCAACATACAATCAACAAACAGCAGTAGGCCACTTAGCCCTTTGAGCCTGCTCTGCCATTCAATAAAATCATGGCTGACCTGATTTTAACCTCACCTCTACATTCCTGCGTATCTCCCTTGCATCCCCTTGGTAGTCAAAAATCTATCTACCTCTGCCTTAAAAATATTTAAAGATTCTACATCTACTGCCTTTTGAGGAAGGAAATTCCAAAGACTCTCAACCCTCAGAGAAAAATGCTTCCACATCTCTGTTTCAAATGGGCAGCCTCCATTTTTAAGCTATGGCTCCTAGTTCTGGATTCTCCCACAAAAGGAAACATTGATTCCACGTCCAGCTGATCAGGTACCCTCAGGATCTCATATGCTTCAATTAAGTCACTTCTGACTCATCTAAATTCCAGGCCCAGCCTGTTCAGCATTTCATAATCGGGCACTCTACTCATTCCAGGTATTAGTCAAGTAAACCCTTCTCTATACTGCTTCCAATGCACTAACATCCCAGTGTAGACAAGGTTGGGATTAAATTATGTGTCATGAGTGTAAATTGTGCAAGTGAAGAAATAACTTGTATGTTAAGGTGGCTATTGTTATTTGAGAGGGTAAAAAAAGACAGGGCTATGGAATAGATGTGATATACTCATAGATTGCCTCCAGTGGGAAAGCAGGCCATTTGGCCCCTCAAGTCCACACTGTCCCCTGGAAGAGCATCTCACCCAGATCCAAACCCCCATCCCTATAACACTGCATTTTCCATGGCTAATCCACACAGCCTGATCATCCCTGGACACTATTGGCAATCCACCGAATCTGCACATCTTTGGACTATGGTGGGAAACTGGAGCACCTGGAGAAAACCCACACAGACACGGGGAGAATGTGCAAACTCCACACAGACAGTCACCTGAGAGTGGAATTGAACCCAGGTCTCTGGTGCTGTGAGGCTGCAGTGCTAACCACTCAGCCACCATGCCTGATGCACTATTTACCTCAGAGGTACAGTTGATCCAAGTGGAGATTGCATTGTACAAGAGCAAGGTCACATTTATTACAAGCCAGAGTCAACGTGATCTTCTGGATTCATTTCTATCAAAGGGAAGAATTGGAGAGGAATTTTCTTGATTTTCCCAAATTGATTTTGATCAGGAGTTTCAACATCTCTCAGGAGCATACATAACACTTAAGGGATAGAGAATCTAAAACACTATTTCTGCAGTGGAGCTGGAAGAACAAAACCTCATTTTCAACTTGGGAACTCAACAGCTTTCTGGAGTCAATATCAGGTTCAACAACTTTAGGACTTGAGCATCTTCCCCATGCTTTCCTGCACCCCCACACACCACAGCCAATAGATGTGAAGCTGAAAAAGCACAGCAGGTCAGACAGCATCCGAGGAGCGGGAAAGTTAATATTTCACGCCAAAATCCTTCGTCAGGACTAGGGAAGGTGAGGGGAGCCCAGAAATAAATAGCGGGAAGGGGGTGGGGCTGAGGGAAGGCTAGGTGGGATGGTGGTAGGTGGATGCAGGTAGGAGGTTATTGTGATTGGTCAGTGGGAACAGTGGAGTGGATGGGTAAGTAGGAAGATGGACAGGTTAGGTTAGGTCAGGGAGGCGAGGAGGAGGGGGAGAGCTGGACATGGGATAAGGCTGGGGCTGGAAGGATTTTGGAGCTTGTGAAGTCAATATTAAGGCTATTGGGCTGTAAGCTCCCAAAGCAAAATATCAGGTGTTGTTCCTCCAGTTTACGTTTGGCCTCACCCTGACAGTGAAGGAAGCCAAGGATGGACATGTTGCTAGGGGAGTGGGAGGGGGAATTAAAATGAATGGCAACCAGAAGGTTCATTTATTCATTCATGGGATTTAGGCATCACTGGCTTGGCTAGCATTTATTGCTCATCCCTAATTGCCCAGAGGGCACTTAAGAGTCAACCACACATTGCTGTGGGTTTGGAGTCACATGTCGGCCAGACTAGATAAGGATGGCAGTTTCCTTCCCTAAAGGACATTAGTGAACCAGATGGGTCTTCCTGACAATCAACAATGGTTTCATGGTCATTGTTAGACTCTTAATTCTAGATTTTTTTATTGAATTCACATTCCACCATCTGCTGTGGCAGGATTTGAACCTAGGTCCTGAGAACACTCCCTCAGCCTCTGGATTAAAACACCAGCGATAATACCACGAGGCCATCATCTCTCCATAAGGCAAGGTTGATTGGTGCATGCATAGTGCAGATGCTCCATGAACCAGTCCCCGAGTCTACATTTGATCTCCCCAATATAGAAGAGACCACATGGGGAGCAACAGATACAATAGATCAGTTTGGATGAAGTACAGATGAAACTCTGCCGGATCTGGAAGGATTGTTTGGGGCCTTGGAAGGAGGTGAGAGGGGAGATATAGGGGCAAGTGTTACACCTGTTGCAGTTGCAGGGAAAGGTACTGGGTGTGGTGGAGAAGGTGGTGGGGAGTGTGGAACTGACGAGGGAGTTGCGGAATTGAATGGTCCTTGCAGAAAGCGGACAGGAGTGGAGAAAGAAATATCTTTTTGATGGTGGGGTCTGATTGTAGGTGATGGAAATGTCAGAGGATGATGTTTTGGATTTGGAGATGGAGAGGGTGGTACGTGAGAACTCAGGGGACTCTATCCTTATTGTTGTTGAGGGGACAGGTTTGGAGGGCTGAAGAGCAGGAAATGGAGGAGATGTGGTTGAGGCCATCCTTAATTACAAAGGAGGGGAAATTCCGGTCTCTGAAGTAGGAGGATATCTGGAGTTGTGGAAGAGGGACTGTGCCATGAATCCGACATCTGCAGTCCTTACTGTCTTCTCCCACACACACACCAGGTTTTTTTTTTTCTATTAAATGGTCTGCTATTGCACACAACCCATTATTAGCCACTAATAGTCTCCTTCTCTGAATGACTTCTTTAATTTTTTTCTAAATTTTTAAAGAAGTGGCTTGAGTCATCTTAAGATGTATAGATTATGTTAGAGAGGACCTCCCTGTTCAAACAGGCCAGTGTTTTGAATAGATAAGGAATTAATTTGTAAGCCACATTGATCGTGGCTGTTGTCTGTAAAGAATTGATAAAAGGTAGCATGACATGCAACAGCAAAGGAATGTTACATCAGAGGGCGGGGAGAAGGTGCCTCACCATCTAACCAAACTATGATAATTGGACAATTGAAACAATTGAACTTAAACTAATATGGATTCAGATGAGTAGAATCAGATGGTCAGGTAATTGACACTTGAGGCATAAACCAAAGATTGAGAAAAGTTAGATGCAGAAGTGGAGACTTGTGTGGATGGATGTGAATGTTTGCTGGATTTGAACCCTCGCCTTAAGGCAAAGGAGATTGCCCAGTGACTGAGTGGTACTGAAAACAGCTATTTTGAAATATATTCAGAGATAGTAGGAACTGCAGATGCTGAAGAATCTGAGGTAACAAGGTGTAGAGCTGGATGAACACAGCAGGCCGAGCAGCATCAGAGGAGCAGGGAAGCTGACGTTTCGGGCCTGGACCCTTCTCAAAACGTCTGCTTTCCTGCTGCTTTGATGCTGCTTGGCCTGTTGTGTTCATGAAATATATCATGGTATTGATTCTGCCATGTATTGTAAGTCTTTCAAGTTGAATCCTTGAATAGAATTCTTAAGTTATGTATAAACCAAGCAGGCATTATAAACAGGAACAGGTTTCCAACCAAGCTGGATTACTGGGTAGTTTCATAATTGCCATTGCAACAGATATGTGCATCTGTGGATCTTTGTGGTCTGGGGAACAGAATAGGAGGGGTATGTAAAGGGGCCCTCTTGTGGTGCAGTGGTAACATTCTTCCCGTAAACTAAAGGACTGGGGTTCAAGTCCGATTTGCTCTAGAAGTGTGTAATAACATCTCTGAGCAGGTTGATTAGGAAAAATTGGAGGGGTCTGTGCTCCTGATCACTACCTTCTGGCTTTTAATTAAGGCTAAGACATTGTTCATATTGCTATTTTCAAAAAGCCTGCTCATCTGACGGGAGAGGTAATAGGAACTGCAGATGCTGGAGAATCCGAGATAACAAGGTGTGGAGCTGGATGAACACAGCAGGCCAAGCCGCATCATAGGAGCAGGAAAGCTTGACGTTTCGGGCCTAGACCCTTCATCAGAATCTGACAGGAAATTGGAGGTTGGGTCAAGAGGTTGAGTAACAAGGGGAGATGGCAGCACTGTGGCAATATCACTCAACCAGTACTCCAAACGACCAAGTTAATGCTAATAGTTTCATATGCCAGCTGGTGGAATTTAAATTCAATTCGTAAATCTGAAATTGAAAGCGAGTCTCAGTCTCGGTGACCGTAAGTTGTGGTAAAGGCCCATGTGATTCACTAATGTCATGTAGGGAAGGAAATCTGCTTTCCTTACCTGGTCTGACCCATATGTGACTCCAGACCCACAGCAATATGGTTGGCTGTTAACTGCCTTCTACAATGATGTCCCATGTTGTCTAGTTCTCCTTAAAATAAGTAGACAACTCTGACCAGAATGTTATGAATGAATTTGCTCAGGTATCCCACAATGCCGAAGCAGCCAAATCACTACAAACAGAAGCCAGTGCCAATGCAAAACTGGCCCAACTTTATTAGGAAACAAGTTACAATAGCTTTTACTATAAAACAATACCGTCAATAATCCCATTCGGCCCCTTAAGCTTCCAATATTTCCTGAACCTCTTGTAAATTTATGCAGTTGCTCTCTCTCTCTGGCTCTCTGGGACTGTAAAGCTGTTGTTGCTCTTCCTCTCTCTCCTCTCTCTCTCTGGACAGTCAGCTGTTCTCTGCCTTTGGCCATGCTTTTTTTATTTCAAAAATGTCCTTTGTTCATAAAAAATATCTTAGTCACAAATGCAGTTTGGCTCTGTACAGTAGCATACGAAGGGAACAAACAAACATTGGAGTTTGAATCTATCCAAACCAACCAAAAACATCTCTTACACTTACAAGACTGTATTTATATTCATTTGAGGCACTAGGAAGGTCCGGTAACTGAACGGACCCCATTTAATTTCAGCAGAAAGACCTCAGACAATAGTCTTTCCCTACTGTGCCTTGGTGGCAGCTGCCAGAAATTCCAAGAGAGCAGCCTGCAGGTGAACCGTATTTTTAGACCTGTTTGGATGTGTTTCTGGAAATTTCTATAGTTGCGGCCTATCAAGGCAACTCATTTAATAGTTTGAAATGTCTGCTGTTTGGATGCCTTGCTACTGTTTATTTCTTTGTGCAGCAGGACCCAGTGCCTTTCTGTCTGGGCCCTCTTTTGTTTGGCAAATAAGTTATTGTGGATGTGCCAATTCAGGATAACTGTTGTCTTTTATATTATGCTGATGGTCATTAGCTCCTTGGCTGCTGTGTTTGCAATGTGTCTGGGTGTGTGGGTTTTGTGATTTCAGAGTTTTACTTGGCCAATGTACCCAGCATCCCTTATTTTTGGCCAAGTTAGCAATCTACCTCTGGTTTAGCAGCTAGGAGGCTGCTATACCCAGACAGTTACTCAGTTCAAAGTTAATTAGGGGTGGGCAACAAATGCTAGCCTGGCCAGATACTCCCACTTCCCATGAAAGAATTTTTTAAAAGTTTCCATTTGTACATTTGAGTGTACATTCGAGGAACAAGAGCAGGCCATTCAGTCCTTTGAGCCTGTTTTGCCATTCAATAAGATCATAGCTGATCTGATTTCAACCTCAACTTTGCATTACTACATATCCCTGCTGGTCTTTCATCCCCTTAGTAATCAAGAATCAATCTACCTCCACCACAAAAATATTTAAAGATTCTGTACCTACTGCATGTTGAGGAAGGGAATTCCAAACACTCTCAACCCAGGTTTGATTCAAGCCATGTGAGACTGTGTGAAGTTTGCACTTTCTCCATGTGTGGGTTTTCACACCACAGTCCTGGGATGTGCAGTCGAGGTGGATTAGCCATAGGAAATGGGGCGAGTGCGGAATCAGGATTGGGTGGGGAAGTTGGGTCTGGGTGGGATGCTCTTTGGTGGGTCAGTGTGGAATCAGTGGCCTCTTTCCACACTCTAGGGATTCTATGTAAAATCAATTCTACCTGTTTCAGTTCAGTTGAGGGCCTAGAGTAACAATTCGTTCCAAACCAAGTGGTCATGTGCTTCGCAGAGGCCATGGGTCAGCTGATGAGGATGATGGTGTGTTACAGTAAAAGGAGCATTTCTGAGGTTAGGGCCTCTGTTGGTCAGAATGGGAGGGAGTTTTACTGTAACCATGCATTAAGTACGGCAGATGCCAGAGATCTGAAATAAAAGAGAAAATTATTTTTCCTCATCTCTGTCTTAAATGGGTGAACCCCTTAACTTTAAATTCTGACACTTAGCTGTAGAACTGATGTTTACCAGTTGCATGGAAAATTATCCTAGTGAGTGAGTAGCCCATCCTATAGTGAAAGCAATGAGTGGCAATGCACATCAGGCTGTTAACTCATTCCAAGCTTGTTTTGCCATGAAGAGATTTAAGAACAGGAACAGTAATTTTCAATATTAATTGAAGCATTCAGGACATAGTCGACAAGTGAGCGACATCTGGTGTAAGGAAATGGGAATCGGTTTTGGATGCCATCAGGTTTTCAGAGGATATAATGCAGCAGATTATAAAAACATCGATGATAAGAACAGGAGTAGGCCATTCAACTCCTCACCTGCTCCACAATTCAATATAATCATGGTTGCCAGGAGTGATTTGGATTTTAGAGGATAACAAAGGTTTGGATGATGGCTTCGGCAGCCGATGAGCTAGGGTAGGGTTGGTCAATGTTAGAGGTGGAAACATTACTGAGGCATACCTGGAAAGCAGCAATATAATTATCTGATCCGTATTTTGTAGCATTTCTAACCTGCTGTTTCCCGTGGATAACAAATCTATTGTATCACTATTATCACACATGGCTAAGATTTTGCAACTTAAGCACAAGCGAATGTTCCATAATTTTTTTCTAACATGCCTTTCTTCAGCACATTCAGTAGCTGTTAAACCATGCTGTCTGAATTCAATTGAGATGCGTGTCTTTTTCAGCCGACTGGCTTTCAAGAGGGCCACGTGAGGAGGCATGGTGGCTCAGTCGCGAGCATTGATATCTAACAGCAACTTGCACCCAGGTTCAATTCCAACCTTGGGTGACTGTGTGGAGTTTGCACATTCTCCCTGAATCTGCATGAGTTTCCACCCACAGTCCCGTAATGTCCAGGGATGTGTAGGCTAGGCGGATTAGTCATGGGAAATGACGGGGAGTGGCAGTTGGGTCTGGGTGGGATGCTATTTGGAGGGTCAGTATGAAATTGATGGGCCCAATGGCCTCTTTCTGCACTGTAGGGATTTTGTGTAAAGTTAATTTTGCCAGTTTCAGTTCAGTTGACAACCTATAGTAACAATTTGTTCAGAACCACATGGTCATGTGCTTCACAGAGGTCATGGGTCAGCTGATGAGGATGATGGTGTGTTACAGTGAAAGGAGCTTTTCTGAGGTTAGGGCCTCTGTTGGTCAGAATGGGAGGGAGTTTTCCTCTAACCATACAATAAGTACTGTGGATGCTGGAGATTTGAAGTATTGGTTCATAGTTCCTTGAAAGCAGAGTTGCAGTTGGTCAGGATAGTGAAGAAGGCGTTTGGTATGCTTGCTTATATTGGCCAGTGCATTGAGTGTAGAAGTTGAGAGGTCATGTTGCGGCTGTACAGAACTTTAGTTAGGCCAGTTTTAGAATGCTACGTTCAATTCTGGTCTCCCTGCTATTGGAAGGATGTTGTGAAACTTGAAAGGATTCAGAAAAGATTTACGTTGCCAGGGTTGGAGTGTTTGAGCTATAAGGAGACGCTGAATAGGCTGGGGCTATTTTCACTGGAGCGTCAATGCTGAGGGATGACCTTATAGAGGTTTATAAAATTATGAAGTGCATAGATAGGATGAATAGCCAAAGTCTTTTCCCAAGGATAGCGGAGCCCAAAACTAGAGGGCATAGGTTTAAGGTGGGAGGGGAAAGATTTAAAAGGGACCTAAGGGGCAGCTTTTTCATGCAGAGAGTGGTGTGTGTGTGGATTGAGCTGCCAGAGGAAGTGGTGGAGGCTGGTACAATTACAACATTTAAAAGGCATCTGGATGGGTATATGGAGAGGAAGGGTTTTGAGGGATTTGGCCAAATACTGGCAAATGGGACTAGATTAATTTAGGATATGTGGTCAGTGTGGACGCGTTGGACCAAAGGGTCTGTTTCCATACTGTACAGCTCTATGACTCGATGACTGTATAAACAGACAGGGCTAGAAATATTCAGCAGATCTGGCTGCATCTGTGTAGGTGGAGAATAGAATTCTGAAGGAGAGTCAGACCAGACATGTAATGTTACATCTGTTTCCCTGTCCACAGATACTGCCAGACCTTGCTGAGTTTGTTCTTATTTACCCTAACTGTACTTAGCCTGCGAGTGCTTGGCTTTCGGAATCTGTTTAATTCACTCATTTCTGACTGCAAGCACCTCCTGAATACACCGAAAAGAATGCAGAAGAAATACAAAATGCAGGTATTAACAAACATTCTAATGTGTTAAAAGAAAGTTAAAATGTAAGAAGTCTAAATGGACAATTCAAACTGAAGATTCTAGAAGGAATAAGCCAAGATGCTGGCAATATTCATTAAATCTACTGAGAAACGGGATGTAAATAATTTGGGAAAATTATTCCAAAACTTAGATCAAGTTTGCATGGTTTAATGTTATATTTGGATGCAGGATCCATTGTGGTAAATAGGAAATGAACAGTTTACTGCAATGATAAACTTGAATCTTAATTATTAAGTATTGAGTCTAAAGTCAACACTGTCATCAAATCTCTGAAGTGTTTTCGGTTTTAGTTTCAAAATAAGGTTGCTCATTCCTTTTCTGTCACTTCAGTCAGAAGTTCCAGTGTTGCGGTGGCAGGTTTCTTGCTTAGCTTCCTGGTCAGAATGAGCATCATGCTTCAATGTTGGTCAGTTTGGCATGTACCAACCGTGGAAAGTTTTGTAAGCTCTACTGCCTAGCTTCTTGGTCAATACAGAAAAGATGTCCTATCATTATGAGCTGCAAGGAGAAAGGATAGAGAGAGTAAGAGAGAAAGAGAGAACTAACTCTATCTTGTCGTGCCTCTGTAAAAGTTCATATTAGAAAAATGATTGTGTCTCTAGTTTCCCCCTTCCAAGTCACAACCCATTCCCAAATACGCATCCAGGATAAACTCCTCCATATGGCACTGACCCTAAAAGGTCCGGGAAAATGTACCTGCTTAAAGATTTGAGAACTGAAAGAGGCTTTCAGTTTTCCAAGTATCCACCTATTTATCTATCCTTCCTTCCTCTTTCTACTTTCCTTTCTTTCTCTCTTTCTCTATCTCTCTTTCTTTCTCACCATCTACCGATATCTTTCTTTCTCGTATAAGCATTCAAACAAGGAACACATGTGGGTGACTTGTCCCTTCAAGCCTGTTCCAACATTCAGTAAGGTTATGGCTGATCTAATTTTAACCTCAACTGCATTCCTGCACATCCCCGATAACCTTGCAACCCCTTGATAATCAAGAATCTATCTACCTCTCTTAAAAATATTGAAAGATTCTATATCCAATGCCTTTTAAGGAAGGAAATTCCACAGACTTAGAGCCCTCTGAGAGGAAAAATAAAGCTTTTGTTTTATATTGGTGTCCCCTTATTTTTAAACTATGACCCTTAGTTCTAGATTCTCCCAGAAGAGGTAACATCCTTTCAACATGCATGTTGTGAAGCCCCTTTGAAACATTTTCTATGTTTCAGTTAAGTCACCTCTGACTTTTCTAAACTCCAGAGGTTACAGGCTTAACCTGTCTAGCCTTTACTCAAATGGCAATCTGTTCATTCTAGGTATTAGCCTGCTAAACCTTCCAATGCTTCCAACGCATTAACATCCTTCTATTAGTATGGTGACCCGAGCTCCGGATTTGGTCTCACTAGTACCCTGTATAACTTAAGCATAATCTCTCTACTTTTGTATTCAGTTCATCTCACTATGAACAATAACATTCTAAGGTTTTCCCAATTACTTACTGGACCTGCACACTTATGCTCTGTGATTCATGCATTAGGATGACCTAGACTCTCTCAAACTCGGAGCTCTGCAAGCTCTTTTTTTCTTCTTTTCTTCCTTCCTCTCTTCCTTCCTTCCTCCCTTCCTTTCTTCCTTCATTCCTTCCCTTCTTTCTTCTTACCTTCCTTCCTTCCTTCCTTCCTTCCTCCCTCTCTTCCATCCTTCCTTCCCCTCTTCCTTCCTCTCTTCTTTCATTCCTTCCTTTCTTTCTTCCTTCCTTTTGCTTCCTTTCTTCTTTCCTTTTCTTTCTTTCCTTCCTTTCTCTCATCTTGTCTTTTTCCTTTTCTTCCTGCCTCATTTCTTTCTTTCTTTCTTTCTTTTTCTTGTGTGGCAGCTATGAAGCAGATACTCTGTAATCTCTGAAGATAAATTTGACAATACAGCAGGCCGTATTGAGTAAAAGAATCCTGATTCTCAGTCAAAATGGCAAATTTCCCACCTCAACCAAATGAGATCAGTGGCAAGTGACAGTTCTTGATAAGGGAAGGAAAAAGCAAGAAATCCTTTTATATCCCACCCTGCCTCCACTCTAAACCCATTTTGTTCATCATCAAAGGCACAAGGATGGCAGTACTGGGCATCTGGGAGCAGATCCTTTGGCCACATTCATCTGAGAACAGGGTGCATTTCAGTCTTTCTTGGTGATCGTTCTTTGCTCATTTAAGGCCAATAAAGTTACTGCTTGGAAATAGGCTGTATTCAGTAAATGAAAAGAGAACATTTATTTCACAACCTTTCACAATCTCAAAGCTATGAGAAGCTTTCACAATCTCAGGATGACCAAACATACTTTTCGGCCAGTGATCTTGAAACATGGTTACAGTTCTAATGTGTAATGTACAGCAGCCAATTTGCTCACAGTAAGCTCTTGGAAACAACAATGAGATGATGACAAGGCAATAATATTGGTTGAGCAATAAGTATTGGAAATCACCTACCAGACCCACTGTTCAAAACGGCACTGATGTCTTCCATCAATTTGACAGGATAGAGCCTACTATTGCTATATTGTGGTGCTCCTTCAGTTCTGCAGTGTGTATCAGACTAAGTATTTTTGCGTTCAAGTCTCTTGAGATTAACTTGACCCCTTGTAGGTGACGGACTGTTACCCTACTGAACCATGGTTGAGGGCTGCCAAGTAGCACACAGAGGTTAGGTATAATTTAATAAAACGTTTCCCTCAAAGCAGCCGAGGATTTTATAGCAGTGACTTTTGTTGGTCACACCAGAAACCATACTGAATGCCAATGTAGCTCAAAGCTTTCTGCAGCAGTTCACAGTGCTGGCTTGAGTCTACTTGAACTCAATTCACAGTGGGACCAATTGTTGAAGGGAATTTCCATTCCCATCACTTCAGGCTGAAATTAAATGAGAGACTCATTGGATAAGATTTTCCCAGCCCTGCAGAGGTGGGGAATTTCAGATCATTGTCCATCAGGATAGCTCCATGACACAGTCCCACCACCTGCCCAGAATTTCTATCAACCTCACAACCTTTCGAGACATCTGCACTCCTTAAATTCTGACTTCTTTTGAGCTTCCAGTCATAGTTGCTCCACCATTGGCGGCCGTGCCTTCAGTTATGACAGCCCCAGCCTCCGGAATTCCCTCGTGACACTTTCTGCCTTCTTAAGACACTTTGAAAAATCTAGACAAAAACAGAAATTGCTGGAGAAACTCAGCAGATCTGGGAGTATCTGTGGACAGAAAGCAGAGTTAACATTTCGGGTCTAGTGACCCTTCTTCAGAACTTTTAGAATCCTAGCTGTTTGACCAACTTTTTGCACATCTGACCAATACTTTCCCACACAACTCAACGTCATGTTTTGTTGTATAACATTTCTGTGAATTACCTTGGGCTTTGTGATAGTTCAATGCCGCTATATAAATGTTGTTGTTTTTCTTTCGTGGGAGCCAATGCAATCAAACCCAAAGCTATCTTGCCCAATGCATGTACATGCACACACACACATGTACAGTTACTAAAGAAGACTCATGGATACTTCTCCAGCATCTGCAGTTCCTCCTATCTCATGGATACTCACACAGGTACACACAAGCATGCACACGCAGATACACACAGGCACGGGAACTCACACATAGACAATTAAAAATTCAAACATATATACACATGCACCAACCAGCAAGCACACAGAGAAAGCCAGGGCCCCAAACCTGGACATGGCTACATTGTGCCTGCAGATTCTGCAAACTGGCTGCCTCTGTCTTCATTGCACAGTTCAGGGTGGTGGTTAGGATCAGAACATGAGATAACTTTTTTTTCCAAACATATACTTTATTCACAAAAGTCTTTTTGTATATATACATCACAAAAGCAGTTCGGTTCTGTTGCAAATCAAGTAAGTAAACTAAACATTGGACACTGACTCTATCCAAAAAACCAGAAACCTCTCTTACACATACAATACTAATATTTATATATATTCTGAGGCACTGGGAGGGTCTGATAACTGAATGGAGCCCCATTTACCTTCAGCAGAAAGACCTCAGATGGTGGTCTTACCCCACTGCACCTTGGTAGCAGCTGCCCCAAACTCAGCACATAGTCCTGGACCTTGGAACGTGCCAGTCTGCAACACTTGGTTAGGGTCAACTCCTTGTTCTAGAAGACAAAGTTCAGGCAGACCAAAGAACATCTTTCACCACGTTGATAGTCCTCCAGGGGCAGTTGATGTTCATCTTGGTGTGCGTCCCAGGAAACAGACTGCACAGCAGAGTCCCGCACCACAGAACTGCTCGGGATGAACCTCGATACAAACCACTGCATCTTCCTCCAGACTTCCTTTGCAAAGGCACATTCCAACAGGAGGTATGTAACAGTCTCAACACCTCCGCAGCCACTTTGAGGGCAGCGTGCAGTGGCACAGATCAATTGGGCGTACATACAGGATCTCACAGGTAGTGCCCTTCTCACCACCAGCAAAGCAATGTCTTGGAGTTCTGGTGATGATGTATTCTGCTAAATGATTTTGACAGTCTGCTCAGGGAACAACCCAACAGGATCGACCCTCTCCTGTTCCCACAGGGTCTTGATGACGCTGCGTGACGACCACTTCCTGATGGACTAGTGATCAAAGGTGTCGTTCTTTGGGAATTTCCTAACAAAGGACAGATGATGCGGACTGTCTAACTATTTGGATTGTTCCACGGCAGTGAGGCTAGTCCCATCATTCTCAACACCAGGGACAGGTAGAGCCTCAGTACATAGTGACACTTGATGTTTGCGTACTAAGGGTCTACGCACAGCTTAGTCCAGCCACGCGCAAAGGTGGCCATCAGAATGAGGGCAACATTGGGTACATTCTTGCCCCCCTTACCCAGAGGTTTGTACATGGCGTTCCCGCAGGCCCGGTCTATCTTAGGCTTCCAGATGAAATGGAAGATGGCTCGGGTGACTGAAACAGCATAGTTTTGGGGAATGGACCAGATCTGCACCATGTACAATGGAGAGGGTGCGTCACACCTGATGACCAGATTTTTACCTGCAATGGAGAAGGGGCAGTGTTCCCAAAAGACTTTGGCAATGCATTCCTCCAAAGATTTTGTGCATGACTTGGTCCCTTTGTACCATATTCCCAGCACTTCAGGTAATCTGTCCTGCCTGTGAAGGGAATGAAGGAGCAGTCGGTCCAGTTCCCAAAGAACATGGCCTTACTCTTGTCTCAATTTATGTTGGCTCCCAAGTCCCGTTCAAACTGAATTGAATCACATCTGATGATGTTCCAAATTTTGCACATGAACGTATGGTCAAGGACCAAAAGAACATAGAACATAGAACAGTATAGCACAGTACAGGTCCTTCGTCCCACAATGTGGGACGACCTGAGACCTGCCCTCCAGTTCAGGCAGCATCCTGGTAAATCTTCTCTGCACCCGCTCTAAAGCTTCCACGTCCTTCCTATAATGAAGCGACCAGAACTGAACACAATATTCCAAGTGTGGTCTAACCAGAGTTTTATAGAGGTGCAGCATTACTTCACGGCTCTTAAACTCAATTCCCCTGCCAATGAAAGCCAACACACCATATGCCTTCTTAACAGCCCTATCAACTTGGGTGGCAACTTTGAGGGATCTATGGACATGGACCCCAAGATCCCTCTATTCCTCCACACTGCAAAGAATCCTGCCATTAACCTCGTACGCTGCATTCAAATTTGACCTTCCAAGATGAATCACTTCACACTTTTCCGGGTTGAATTCCATCTACCGCTTCTTTGCTCTGCTCTGCATTCTGTCAATGTCCCGTTGCAACCTACAACAGCCCTCCACACTATCCACAACTCCACCAACCTTCGTATCATCGGCAAATTTACTAACCCACCCTTCCACTTCCTCATCCAAATCATTTATAAAGATCACGAAAAGCAGATCACTGCAGAACACCACTGGTCACCACTTAACAAAAGTAGGCTATTTGGCCCTTTGAAGTAGCCTGCTCTGCCATTCAATATGATCATGCCTGATCTGATTTTAACCTCAACTCTACATGCCTGCATTCCTCGATGATCGTTCATCCCCAAGTATGGACTGGTCAAAGTCAAGTCCCAGAAACATTAGGAACTTCGATATGGAGGTGGTACGATAGTACAAGACTGATTTTGGCTGCACCTATGGCTGATTTAACCTTGTAGCAATGTCAGTGAGTTTTAACAGGAATCTCTGGTGGTGCTGTAGCGCTTTCACTATGATGCCACCTCCAAGTGGTCTCCAGATTCACTGAGCAGGGGAACTGTCTGACACTAGGAAATTTCAGTCAACATGGGATAACGAACCTTGACTGGGGCCTTAACTAACACTGTAGCCATACTCACACACTCATACACATTCACATATAAACACGTGCATCTTTTAGACACACACTCTCCAACATATACACGCACTAACCCATTCACACACACACATATACAGACAATGTCACAAACGCTCACCCACACACTCGCGCATTCTCACATGCACACACGTATATTGGTACTTGCACAAGCACTCACACACACACACACACGTACACTCTCACACATACCACACACTCACATGCGTATTCTCTCTTTCACACACGCATAGACACTCATATGTACACAAGTATTCATACACACACATATGCACAGTCTTTCGCATTCATACATGCTCACACACAAGCATGCACACTTACACACATCCATAGATACATATATGCCACACACATACGACACATTTGCACTACACTCTCAGACATTCATACAAATAGATCCTCACACATTAAGTATTGAACAGCAGCAAGAGACTTGGCTGATTCATCCAACAGGACCCAGGACCACTCAGTGTGGTCACATTGCTGGGACCACAACTTAGCAAAAACCAGAGGTGGGTCCCAGGGCCTCCCAGTTTGTGTGAGAGACCCGTTCCACATGAGACTAAACCCAACGGGGTGGGGGGGGTGGGCGTTAAACCTGTTTATTTATGATAATAATTAGCCAAGAACAGCAGCTCTCTATGAAAGAATCTGAATAGAGTGTTTCTGACAAACATGTTTTTCATTCTTTTTGTTTCAGCTTCAGGGAACAAAAGAAAAATCCAGATTCCGACTGCCCTTGGACAAGCTAATTGCAAATTTCAGTGGAAACAAAGACACAGCCATATCCAACTGATCTCAATGTGATTGTTTCCAATTTGGACGTCTCTTTAGCTCTGGTGTTTACAAAGAGAGGAGGTGGTTGGTTGGGGGATGGGGAGGTGCGTGGTGGGAATGACTCTTAATCGGCAAAAGCTTTGGACAAGGGCTGACATCACTCCGTATTTCCATTGCTAACACAAATACTTCCTTCGCTGCTCCAGTTCTTATAACTCTGTGTGTGTTATTTCAACATCTCTGCATTTCTGTACAGTACAGGGTTGGAAACCAAGGTTGAAATTAAAATTAAAATTTGAGTGTGTTTTTGTTAGTGTGTATTTCTTGTGACAGGAAACGTTGTGTGCTTGACCTTTTATGAATCTTGACCCACATTTGGTATTCCTGGAGCTGCCAGTATTCACCAACTGCCACTGCCCTTTAATTTGTGGCTCTGTTTGATTATATACAATAGACTCCACTTTTAAATGTGGTTTTTCTTCAGTAGACAGGCAGCTTGCTTTGTACATTTGTTTGTGTTCAGTCACAGGAAATGGGTGTCACTAGCTGGGCCAGCATTTTGTTTATTCACTCATGGGATGTGGACATTGCTGGCTGGGCCATATTTATTGCCAGTCCCTACTTGCCCTTGAGAAGGTGACGGTGAACTGCCTTCTTGAACTACTGCAGTCCATGTGTTGTAGGTTGACCCACAATGCTCCTAGATTGGGAATTATTGCCCATGCCTAGTTGACCTTGAGAAGGTGGTGCTGAACTGCTGCCTTGAACTGTTTGTCCTTGGAGTGTTGGGGCAACTACGGTGTTGTTGTGGAGAGAGTGCCAGGAATTTGACCTATTGACACTGGAGGAAAGCCAGTATTTCAAGTCAGGATGGTTTAAGGCTTGGAGAGGAATATGCAGGTTATGGCATTCCCTTGTACTTGCTGCCCCTGTCCTTCTTGGTGGTAGAGTTCACAGGTTTGGGAGGTAATGATGAAGGAGCCTTTGTGAGTTGTTGCAGTGCATCTTGTAAATGCTGGCACTGTGCATCAGTGATGAAGTGAGCGCATGTTGAAGGTGGTGCCAAGAAGGAAAAACCATTTTAAAAAATGCTTCAAAATGAACATACTGGTTGTACTGTTCTGAGGTATAAAAAACATGTCAAACCAGAATGCGTCATTTACAAGTTGTTCTAGTTTTTCTTTCTTTTCTTTGCTTTGTCTGGACAGCATCAAGCTCCTTAAATGCTTTTGGAGCTGCACTCATCCAGGCTGGTGGGGAGTATGCAGGCAGAAATCCTGCCTCCAAGAGCTGCCATCCAACGGGAGAGTCACCACCTTTCAGAACCAGCAGTGCCACCAAGACTAGTGGTCACTGCTGGGACTGCATGCAGCCAGGAGCAGCATCATGGAAGCTGCCGTGCCCTGCGTCAGTGAGGGCAGGGTCTCCAGAGCCAGTCAGGCAGACCCCAGCAGGGGTTGGTGTGGGGAACATTTCAATGATGATGGCAGCCGGGATGTTTCGTTGGAGGCGTGTTCTGCCTACAGATGGAGCCTCTGTCACCTTTGGACAAGAGCTGACATCACTCTGTATTTCCATTGCTAACACACATACTTCCTTCACTGTTCCAGTTCATATAACTCTGTGTGTGTTATTTTAACTGATAAAGAGCTGCCCCCTTCTGTCACCCCACCCCTCCACAAGCCCCAAAGGTAGCTTGCCAATGCTTGCTAGGCACTCATCATGTGGAGTGGAGTGATGGCAACAATTGTCCCTTAAATGCCCTTTGAGATAGCAAGAACTGCAGATGCTGGAGTCAGAGATAACATAGTGAAGAATGGTCCCAACCTGAAACGTCAACTTCCCTGCTCCTCTGATGCTGCCTGGCCTGCTGTGTTCTTCCAGCTCCACGCTGTGTTATCCTTAAATGCCCTTCGTATTTCAGGCAATGACCTCTACTGACCTCAGGAGGAAAGGTCATCTTCAACCATTCCCAAAACTGGGAAAACTGCATGACTCATTCCTCCCAATTCTACACCCCAATCCTCAGCCTCCCACCTCTGAACCTGCACTGATGGGCTGCAAAATAACTCCACAGAGGCCGGTATCCCATCAACAAATCACCCTTCATTTACACACGCAGAAACAAAAACGGAAGTTACTGGAATAACTCAGCAGGTCTGGCAGCTGTTAACGTTTCAGGTCCGGTGACCCTTCCTCAGAATTCACTGAACCCGAAACATTAACTCTGATTTTTCCTCACAGATGCTGCCAGACTGGCTGAGCTTTTCCAGCAACTTCTGTTTTTGTTCCTGATTTACAGTGTCTGCAGTTCTTTCAGTTTTACCCTTTATTTACAAATGAACAGTCCTTGACTGTAGCACTGCCTCAGCCAGAGTGAGGTCCCAGAGTATCAGTAATTCTGACAACCATGCCAGGAAGTCTTGGAACAGGGGTCCTACAAAGCTTTGTCAGAGAGGTTGGTTGTACGGAGCACTTTTAAAATAGGAAAGAATGTTTGAGAGTCAGAAAGATTTAGGAACAGAACTCCAGAGCCTAGGGTCTCAGAAGTTGCAGGAGCAGGTGGTAATGAAGGGGCTATGGAAATTGGAGATGTGCAAGAAGGAGGAGTTGGAGGGATGCAAATACCTTGGATTGTTCTGGGAAATCACAGAGATAGGCCAGGGACCTACTTGAGCATAAAGCTGAGTTGAGCATCATTCACTAACTGATCCATCCAAAGAGTCTGTGCACAATACTTTTATCCATAATTCAGACATGATCCTCCTCCTTCAACTACACACCATCAGAAATAAAATCAATGTTTATTCATATGTTATTGTTTCAGGCATCTTGCTGTTTGCAAAATAAGAATGTAAGAACTAGGAACAGGAGTAGGCTATTCAGTGCACCAAAGCCTGCTCTGCCATTCAAAATGATCACGTCTAATCTCATTTTGGCCTCAACTCCACTTTCCTATCGGTTCTCCATTACCCTTTAACCCATTACTAATGAGCAATCTGTCTATTTACTCCTTAAATTTATTCAGTCCCTGGTGTCCATTGTGAATTCCGCAGAATCATGACCATTTGAGAGAAGTAATTCCTCTTCATCTCTGTTTAAAATCTGCCACCCCTTAGCCTAAAACTATGACTTCTCACTCTAGATTGTCCAACATGGGAAACATTCTCTCTACATCTACTTTGTCAATCCCCTTCAGAATCTTATATACCTCAATTAGATGTCATCTCATCTGCCTAAACTATAGCAAGTATGTGCCTAAACTGCTCAATTTCTCCTCAAATGCCTACCATGACTACTTTATAATTTCAATTATCTCATTTTCAAAATAATTTTGCTGGCTTCCTCATTGGTTTTGAGATGTGGACCTCAGTGGCAAAACACTAATTATTGCAAATGTCTACTTGCTCATAGGGCATTGAGTGAAGCATGCAGCATGATACTGGAGTCATTAGCGAGATATATTTGTGAACATGTTGAATTGTACAACAGTTCAGACCCATGGGTTGATGTGCTGGGATCTGAAATAGCAGTCCCTGGGGTTGTTAACCAACCAATCTAGCATCAGGCAATTCTGAGAGACATGATAGTGTCAGTCTTTGCTTCTTTTCTTCCTTCCTGTTTCCCTTGAGTGTTTTGACAACAGAAACTAATATTGGTTGACCCTTGCAGTCATCAACATTGACTCTATCCATTTAATATTACTCCCATCAAAAGCATTAACAAACAATTTATGTGACTATAGAAAAAAAAATCATCACTTAGGCATTCAAAAATGTAAGTATAGTTTTTTGATAATTTATTTGACGCCAAAATCTCTTTGCAAAACACCAAATCTAATTTTGAATCCATCTGCTTTTTCATTATAAAGAACCTTAGCGTAGTGCCAGTGCTTTAATGAGAAGTGACAGATGACCTTGTTATGAAAAAGTCAACTATCTCACGGTATATCATGGATTTAGATTAAATTGCCATTAATTCCGGTCCACTGGGGATTTTGAATGTAAGATCAGTTTACTGGCTATCTTTGGTGGATAAAATGCCAGTCAGCCAATTTTTCAAGTTTTTTTTTCCATGTTTTGTTTGTGTTGCTACGTCAGATTCAACAGTAGTTTGTCCAGGACCCATTGAAGTGAAAGTTCTCTTCAATAAAATCCTCTCTGCTGAGCAGTCATAAGCATTACTAATCCTGACTCTGAAGGCTAGGACTGCTTCCCAGAAAGTCCCACCCAGAGTCCTCTACCTACTTACACTTTCTCTTTTGGATTTTTTTTTTCTTCTTCTCTCTCCTTGCTTCTTTTTTCTTGTCCTTGGACTCCCTGCCTCAGTGCAGAGCCAGTGAGGAATCCTCTTGGCCTGGCATGGTGTTCTTCTGGCTTATCGTGGCGGTCTCCCAGCCCGGTGTGGCAGTGTCCCAGCCTGGTGTGGCGTACTCTAGGCCCAGTGTGGCTGTCTCCCGGCCTGGTGTGGCATACTCTAGGCCCGGTGTGGCAGTCTCCTGGCCCAGTGTAGTGTACTCTTGGCCTGGTGTGGCGGTCTCCTGGCCTGGTGTGGCGGTCTCCTGGCCTGGTGTAGCAGTCTCCTGGCCCGGTGTGGCGGTCTCCCAGCCCGGTGTGGTGTACTCTTGGCCCGGTGTGGCGGTCTCCTGGCTCACTGTGGCGGTCTCTTGGCCCAGTGTGGCATACTCTTGGCCCAGTGTGGCGGTCTCCCGGCCCAGTGTGGCCTCAGCGTGAACCTCTCATCTCGAGGTAATTCCAGAGCGGTTTCCTGGCCTTGGGAATTTCAAGATGAAGCCTGGCACAGGCCTGGAGTCAAGGTCCAGTGTGGACTGGAGGGGAGGTACCAGTGTGGACTGAGTTGGAAGGACCGTTGTTCTAAACTTTTCATTTCTCTATTTTATGATTAATTCCTACAATCAGCAATGTTGGACTTTTTATTTCTTTATTTTTCTAAATTTTTTATTTCCCAAGAACTTGTACCTAGGAGTAATTTGTACCAAGGGTACCTTGATGGTGTCATTAGTGGCAATTTGTAAACATTTCACTGTGAGTACATGTGACTATAAAGCTAATTCATTCATTTGTACTTTACATTTAGTACCATATCAGTGTGTTGATTCATTGGGTGATGGCATGTCATTGTGTTGATACATACTGATATAGCCACAAGCTATAACCACTCCACTTACACAGCACCATACTCAGGGAAAAATCAGTACACTCTGTCGTGCATTTGCTCAGAGCAATCATTTCATCTAAATGTACAATCAGTAATTTGGCAGTACAGAACTTCAGTATTGCTGAAAAGAAGCACATTTTGGTGAAGGGTTTTGCCTTGCACTCATCAAGAGTACTGATTGTTTAACAAGTGGACTGTGATTGGTAGATTTATTTCTGTGGAGAATGTACCCAGTGATGATGATTGACAGTTAACCACTCCTGATCACTACCTGGTAACTCAGAGTGAAAATACACATGTCTGGATGTTGGTTGGAAGCCTCCTCTCCTCACCCAGCGGAGAGGGGAGTGGTGCTGAACAACTTAAGGATACACTACAGAGAATGGCCTAAAGAAGTTGATTGTTATTTGTGGGACTGTAATCCAGCAAAATGTCAACACATTCAGAACAGAAAATGGAGGTCAAAGAATTGTCAAGTAAAATATACTGAAAGCAAATGGAAAATGTGCAATTTTCTTGTTGCTTGGCAACCACATTCCTGAATGTTATGGGATGAAGCTGTTGGCTGCTGCTTGAATAATTAGTCGCTTTGGCTCTGATACATTGCAGTGAGGTAATATTATTATGTAGATCGTATACAGCTCAAATTTGGCTAAATGCTTTGTTTTTCTTGTGAGATTTGTGCTCAGTGAGATGGCGGAGCAATCGGTGCTGGAAACAGGAGAATTTGACAATTTGTGGGGACCATGTTAGCAGCGTTCCGAGGTTAAGTGTTTCCAGAAAACCAACCCCCTCCCAGCCAGTATGAAAATGATCAGTTTCCCACACTAGCCTATTTTCAGACATGTCTGAGTGAAATTTGTTCATCTATTGACATTCTACTTTGAGACAATGATGCACTGAAAATCAGTGCTGATTTGAATCAGGATTCAGGGTGGTTAGCTAGATGAGCTTAAGCAAATTATTCTAAAGATTGCTCTGTTAGGCCTTCTGATGGCTTAGATCAGAATATTACATGTATTTATTCATAATTACCTTCTATGTATGTATATATATGATAACTATATTTATCATAGCTATAAGACAGTGACTATAAAGACCAATTAGGAATCCAGGAGATAACTCTTTACACAGAGAGTGATTAGAGCAAGCAACAAGGAATATATCAGGTGAATACTAGATACACGAAAGAGGAAGTCTAGGTGGATAAACACATAGAGGAAAATGATTTTTTAATGGCATGTAGACTGGCAAGTTCAGCGTTTGTTGCCCATCCCTAATTATCCTCAAGACAGGGAGTTAAACCAGCTTCCTGAATTAGTAAAGTGTTTCTGTAATAGGAAAGTACAATCTGAGAGGATCTTTAAGGCCATTTCAGCGTTTTCGTTGCTGTGGGTCTGGAATTATGTGATGTGAGTTTTTAGAGCAATCAGTGATAGCATCATGGTCATTGCCAATTCCAGCTTCATTCATTCATTGTATTTAAATTCTATCAACTGTATGGCAGAGGGGGTGATTTGAATCCCCTGCCCCTGGAGGATCAGCATTACCAAGCTCAATGATATTATTGTTAAGCCCCATACATATCAGCTAGATGAGATAAAAATGTATGGGATGAAACTTGTGTGAAGCATAATTAACAGCAATGAACAGGTTGGGGTGAATTGTCTAGTTTTATATTCTAAATGTTATGTACAAACACATGCACTGAACGGTTGGGCAACCCTGTGTTAGGTCCCTCTAGTTCCTGCTGTATGAATAGGTCCAAAATGCCAATCTAGAAATGTCATTGTAAGTAGCCTCAGTGTGCGTGGGTTATGAAAAGGATCATGGTGTGTTGCAATTCCTGATCATTGTGAGGTGACCCCAGACTAAAAAAGGAAATATAATGAGTTCTGAGTGAGGATAGGATTGCACTTGGGTGAGACACTGTTCTCTGATGAAATTTTGGCTGATTTTCTTTCTCCACGATGCACTTTTGGTACTTGGTAGACGTACTGAGGGGACTGTTTAGGTCAGCAGCAGGATGACTTCATTATAGGAACCGGATCAGGAGAGGGCCATGAAGAAGCTTAGCCATATCGCCAATATCTCTAAGAACAAGGCTATAAAATAAATGGAAGGAAGCGAGGAGGCCACTATTGATAATGAAGATTTTGGAGGATGTATAGAGGATTTTCAGGTGTCTATCCTAAGATAGACACAACTAATCTTTCCTAACAACCTGTTAGGATGTAGCTCTGAGGGCTGTTTTAGTGCAGGGATAATATTGCTCCCTCTGAGACAGGAGGGCTGGGTTTAAGACCCCAGCTACTTCAGAGGTATGTAACAGGGTTGATTTTTTAAAAAAAAAGTTATCCATAGTCCATTGGGACTTGAACTCAGGCCTCCTAACCCAGAGGCACGAACACTCCTGCAGCACCACAACAGTCCACCAGCTATATGTGGACATGCTTGATGTGGTGTAATAGTAGTACCTTTACCTCCGGGGCCAGAAGGCTTAGGTTCAAATCCCGCTATACCCCAGAAGTGTGCTGTAGTTTCCATGTTCAAGCTGATTTAAAAAAAAATACCAAATTACCTTCCAATCTGCATGCTTGCTTTCAGTGTGTGCTGTACAAGGACACCTAGGTCACTTTATAGATTAAAATTCCCAATTTATCACACCTAAGTAATACTAAAATGCCTAACAAAGGTCTCTTGTAGTGCATTGACAGTTTCCTCACCTTCAGCCAACGTGGCCTAGTTTCAAATCCCACTTCCTCCAGCAGTGTGTCATAACACTTCTGAACAGGTTGGTAAGAAAACATTTCAAATGAGCAAGGGGAAAGAACAGTGTGTGTGCTTCTCCAAGGTGATCAGTCACATTTTTGTAAATAAACTATTACTTACAAAGCTTATGGTTACAAGTTACAATCATCTCATTAATAATGTTTTAGGAAAATTGCTGAAATGAATTGTTTAACCACTCCCCTGTTTGTTAAAGAGCTTTAAAAGGGATTGGTCTTTGGCAGGTTGTGCTAGCATTTTTGTTCTTTTCCCTGTAAGACTGCCTGACTCAGTGTTCATAGGTATCGCCCTGTCATTTCAATCAGTGTAGAGCTTTGCCTACGTACAAAGGTGATGACCTGACCTGATAGCGCCAGCCTAGCTCAGTTACATAACATCCATTAATTCGATAATGGGAGTGCCAGACTTGGAAATTCGGGCAGGATGAACCCTTTACCAGACAGTTTGCTGCCCATTGTGTACAAGGCAACATCTGACTTAGAAGAGGCAAAGAGGCACTGAACAGATCTTCAGAAAAACCACCTTGGGCTAGTCCAAGGTTTGGGCAGATGGTATGGGAATGCAAGTTCTTTATTTATTTCATGGGCAAGTAAGGAAAGGAGGACAAAAGGGATTCTGGATACAGGAACATCCCACATTGAGAAGATTATGAGGTGAACTTAATGAGGTAAGTCTGGACCCTGACATCAGGGTAAAATTCAGGTCCCAAACCTGTATGTGCCAACAGTGGGATTGGCTCGGTGGCTTCCTAATTGTCTACTTGTGTGCTGACTAAGGATGGTGGATGGGCCCCTCTGTTGCCAGTCCCAATCACAGCAGCAGGATAGGTGATGGCCTAATGGAATTATCCCTAGACTATTAATCCAGAAACGCAGCTAATGTTCTGGGGACCTGGGTTCAAATCCCACCACAGCAGATGGTGGAATATGAATTCAATTTTAAAAAAAGTCTGGAATTAAGAATCTTCTGATCACCATGAAATTATTGCCAATTGTGAGATTAAACCCATCTGGTTCTCTAATGCCCTTCAGGGAAGGAAATCTGCCATCCTCACCTGGATTGGCCTACATTTGACTCCAGACCCATAGCAATGTGGTTGACTCTCGATTGCCTTCTGAAATGGCCCAGCAAGACAGTCAATTGTACCAATCGCTACAAAGTCTCAAAGAAATGAAACCGGATGGATTGACCTAGGCACCAGAAAAGACAACGGCAAAAACAGCCCTGGCCACCCTGCAAAGTCCTCCTCACTAACATCTGAGGGTTAGTGCCAAAATTGGGAGAGCTGTCTCACAGGCTAGTCAAGCAACAGCCTGACGTAGTCATACTCACAGAATCATACCTTACAGACAGTGTCCCAGACACCACCATCACCATCCCTGTCTCACCGGCAGGACAGACCCAGCAGAGAAGGCGGCACAGTGGGATACATTCGGGAGGGAGTTGCTCTGGGAGTCCTCAACATTGACTCCACACCCCATAAAGTCTCGTGGCTTCTGGTTAAATTTGGGCAAGGAAATCTCCTGCTGATTATCACGTACCATCCTCCCTCAGCTGATGAATCAGTATTCCTCAGTGTTGAACAACACTTGGAGGAAGCATGAGGATGGCAAGGGCACAAAATGTACTCTGGGTGGGGGATTTCAATGTCCACCACCAAGAGAGGCTCAGCAGCAGTACTACAGATTGAGCTGGTCGGGTCCAAAAGGACATTGCTGCTAGGCTAGGTCTGCAGCAGTTGGTGGGGGAACCAACAAGAGGGAAAAACATACTTGACCTCATCCTTACTAATCTGCCAGCTGCAGTTGTATCTGTCTATGACAGTATCGGTAAGAGTGACCACCGCACAGACCTTATGTAGACGAAGTCCTGCCTTCACATTGAGAATAACCTCCATTGTGTTGTGTGGCACTATTACCGTGCTAAATGGGACAGACTTCGCACAGATCTATCAGCTCAAGACTGGGCATCCATGAGATGCTGTGGGCCATCCACAGCAGCGGAATTGTGCTCCAGCACGATCTGTAACCTCATGGCCCGGCATATCCCCACTCAACCATTACCATCAAGCCAGGGGATCAACCATGGTTCAATGGAGAGTGCAGGAGGGCATGCCAGGAGCAGCACCAGGCATACCTGAAGATGAGGCATCAACCTGGTGAAGCCACCAAACAAGTCTATTTGTATGCCAAGCAGCAAAAGCATCAAGTGATAGACAGAGCTAAGCAATCCCACACCCAACAGATCAGATATAAGCTCTGCAGTCTTGCTACATCCAGTTGTGAATGGTGATGGACAATTAAACAACTTACTGGAGGAGGAGGCTCCACAAATATCCCCATCCTCAATGATGGAAGAGCCCAGCACATCAGTGCAAAAGATAAGGCTGAACCATTCATAGCGATCTTCAGCCAGAAGTGCCGAGTGGATGATCCAACTTGGCCTCCTCCAGTGGTCCCCAGCATTACAGATACCAGTCTTCAGCCAATTCGATTCACACCACGTGATATCAAGAAACAGTTGGAGACACTGGATACGGCAAAGGCTATGGGCCCTGACAACATTCCAACAATAGTACTGAAGACTTGTTCTCCAGAACTCGTCACTCCCCTAGCCAAGCTGTTCCAGTGCAGTTATAACACTGGCATTTACCTGGCAATGTTGAAAATTGCCCAAGTATGTCCTGTACATGAAAAGCAGGACACATTCTACCCAGCCAATTCCTGCCCCATCAGTCTACTCTTGATCATCAGTAAAGTGATGGAAGGTGTCAGTAACAGTGCTATTAAGCAGCACCTGCTCAGCAATAACCTGCTCAGTGATGCCCAGTTTGGGTTCCGCCAGGGCCACTCAGCTCCTGACGTCATTACAGCCTTGGTTCAAACATGGACAAAAGAGCTGAATTCCAGAGGTGAGGTGAAGTGACAATCCTTGACATCAAGGCTGCATTTGACAGAGTGTGGCAGCAAGGAGCCCTGGCAAAACTGGAATCAATGGGTATCAGGGGGCAACCTCTCCGGTGGTTGGAGTCATACCTGACACATAGGAAGATGGTCGTAGTTGTTGGAGGTCAGTCATCTCAGCTCTAGGATATCTCTGCAGGAGTTCCTCAGGGTAGTGTCCTTGGCCCAACCATCTTCAGCTGCTTCATCAATGACCTTCCCTCCATCATAAGTTCAGGAGTGGGAATGTTCCCCGATGACTGCTCAAAGTTCAGCACCATTTCTGACTCCTTAGATACTGAAGCAGTCCGTGTTCAAATGCAACAAGACCTAGACAATATCAAGGTTTGGGCTGACAAGTGGCAAGTGATATTCATGCCACACAAATGCCAGGCTATGACCATCACCAATAACAGACAATCTAACCACCATCCCTTGACATTCAATGGTGTTACAATCACTGAATCCCCCACTATCAACATCCTGTGGGGTTATCATTGACCAGAAACTCAACTGGACTCACCACATTAACACGGTGGCTACAAGAGCAGGCCTGAAGCTGGGAATACTGCAGCGAGTAACTCGCCTCCTGACTCCTCAAAGCCTGTCCACCATCTACAAGGGACAAGTCAGGAGTGGGATGGAATACTCCCCACTTGCCTGAATGAGTGCAGCCCCAACAACACTCAAGAAGCTTAACACCATCCAGGACAAAGCAGCCGCTTGATTGGCACTGCATCCACAAGCACCCACTCCCTCCACCACTGATGCTCAGTAGCAGCAGTGTGTACTATCTACAAGATGCGCTGCAGAAATTCACCAAAGACCCTCAGACTGCACCTTCCAAACCCACAACCACTTCCATATAGAAGGACAAGGGCAGCCGATACAAGGGAACACCACCACCTTCAAGTTTCCCTCCAAGCCTCTCACCATCATGACTTGGAAATATATCGCTGTTCCTTCACTGTTGCTGGGTCAAAATCCTGGAATTCCCTCCCTAATGGCATTGTGGGTCAACCCACAGCAGGTGGACTGCAGCGGTTCAAGAAGGCAGCTCACCACCACTAGGGGTGGGCAAGAAATGCTGGCCAGCCAGCAATGCTCACATCGCACAAATGAATAGACAAAAAAAGGCAGGACCTGAATCCAGGCCTTATTGCACAGAGGTAGGGACATTGTGACTAAACCCTATTGTCCCTTACAGGTCTGTCATGACCCTTGCGCAGAATTTGTTGCAAATGTGCTGAACCAACAATCCTTACCCTACGGGGAGATTCACAATTCATGGGTAAACACTAGCCCTTGAAGCCAGAAACATTGGCAGCTGCCTCAGACATTGGCCGAGCCATTATTAATCCCAGTGTATTAGGGCATTATACTTCAAAGTCTGTAACTGAGTGGTGGAGTGTGTCAACACATTTGCTCAGCATGTGGCAAACAGCACTTGGCATTCATGCTTTACAGTAATAAAGAGGATTACGTAACGCAGACATTTCGATACTGGCCTGGATCAGTCAATGGCTTTTCAAAGTGCTCATTCACAGGAAATTCAGGTCAGGGTTCTGAAACCACTTCACGACACTCTCGAAACACATTTCAAAGCAGAGTTCTTTCAACTTCAGATCCCAATGAGGTGGATGGACATTAACAATTTCTTCCAAATGCTGGTCATTCAAAAAGGGTTAACCTTACCGCAAACAAAGATTTTCCAGAAGGAAGTGCATGACAATCTTTTGGATAAAGTCGGCTGATTAAACATGAGCCTTTCATCAAAGGAAGGAACAACAGATGAGTTGCTGCCAAGTTAACTAGCTTTCAGCAAGTTCATGCACGATAAGGGAATGTTTAGCTTTGTTTTTCCTAAATTGACTCCTAAATATTTGTCCAGGGCTTCTCAAAATGGAGATTGGGGCACCAGATCGGATCATGGGCAGCAAATTTGGAGACATGGGTTCTAAGGCACCGACCTCTTTGGAGTTCTGACCTGGGTATAACAGTTGCGCTCCCAACCAAACATACCCTTACTTCCTGTTCCCCGCCAACCCTCCACCCCTGCCCCTTACTCTCACTGATGGGTCACAACAATTTTTACATCTCAAAACGGGGTCACAGTGAAGGGAGAAAATTTTGGGAAGCAGTGAACTTTAACACAAAAATAGTCATAAAACCATCTGATAACTCATTTTACTTGCTGAAAATGTTAGTTTTCCTAGAGATAATAGGTACCGGAGATGCTGGAGAATCCGAGATAACAAGGTGTGGAGCTGGATGAACACAGCAGGCCAAGAAGCATCATAGGAGCAGGAAAGCTTGACGTTTCGGGCCTAGACCCTTC
>JAHRHZ010000139.1:5828990-6018266 GCA_024137785.1 Ginglymostoma cirratum | reverse complement strand
CTATGATGCTGCTTGACCTGCTGTGTTCATCCAGCCCCATGCTTGTTTTTGTACTAAATCTGCTTGTTTGAGTGTCTGTGTAGCCCCAGATGTAACTGTGTCAGCATGATACCTGCACAGGATGTACCATGGATTGACATTTGTGTTGAAAGCCTGGTGCAGTATCTGGAAGCAAGAGGATCAAGGCCTGTATCGGACAATGGATCCTACTGACACCATTGCCCTTCCCCCTAAAACATCCCTGTTCTTTTCCAGACCTCTTCATCCAAAAGTGCTGGTGTGAATGAGGTGATCAGCAACGTGTGGTGTACAGCAAGCAGGGATAGCCAGGGGTTAGGAACTCCCCAGATCTGTGCTCTGTGCAGTGCGGGGCTATATGTGTAATGTTGTTTCCTTTTAAAGGATATCTTTGGTCCTGCAGGCCCCTGCCTCACAGGGTGACTCACTTACCCAACACATGCTGAACGTTGTTGCAGCCATTTTCGTTCCCCTATTACATGCTGTCGATTTCTAGCACGATGGAAGGTAACAGTGAGAACTCCTGATCCAGTGACTTCCAGCCTCTGTCTCTATGTATCAGTAAGGCCTCAAACATCCAAAATCCTTCCCATAAACCTATAAACTTCAAATCCACCCCAAGCCCCCATTCAACACATCTATGTGAGTTTGCACCTGCCCACCTTCCCTCACCAGTTCCTAGCATGGAGGGTAACCATGCCAAGTGCAGCCAGAAACTGTCCCCACAGTGAAGCAATGGTGTTATTGACTTTGGAAGGATACCCCCTTCCACATTACCCCATTTCCCTTCATTCTTCACCGTAATGCCCCTTGCAAAAACAGTTGCCCCTCACTTCACAATTGTTATCCCTTTCCCCCACCACTGCAGGCCTCAATCCTGAAAAATAGGTTCTGAGTCTCCTACCTGCACCTCCCCCCGCCCCCTTAATGTCTCCCTCATCCTCCTCAGTTTTTGTAGATGGACCCAACAGACTGATCCTGGCCCATCCCCTTGAAATACCTGAACCAGAGAGGTAGAGAACAAGAAGTGCCCAGATCCCTGAGTGATGGATGGATGTATATCTGCCTGACTGGGTTACCTCCAGGCCCCTGCCCCCAGACTACCTACTATAGAGCCATAGGACTGACTATAACCCACTCCCCGGACTGCAGACCGAGAACTCCCCAATAAGACACTAGACCGTGGCCAATTCTGTTGACTGGTGTATGGACTGGTATTGGAGGCTGCCCTTGACAGTGCCAGGAGCTCCTGACTGACAAGGCCCACCATGGAGTTAGGTGGGGACTTTGAGACCTGGCTGCCAGATTTCTGCACAAGCAGGGTGTTTGCTGCACGAGCTGCTGGTATGTGGTGTAGATGTGAGTTTGCTGCAGTACACTGCTGTGCAATAAGATAACCACCTCATTAACTGGGGACTGCTGAGCAGCAAGCCAGCTGCCTGGTTACGTGACTGTACTAATTGGCAAGGCAGCGATGCAGGTAGCTACTAAGTGAGCAAGCAAGCAGCCCTGAGATGGGGGCTGGTCCAATCTGTGAACTGGGTCACATGTGCAGAGTGTCCTTGCAACGGCCTTTTAACATGGGTTGCTGGTGCGCCCTGCAATGCAACTCTGCACTTTCTAAGCATCCTACAAATGGATCAGAGAGGTGCCATGAGGTTGGCAAATGTCAGATGTCAGTATCAAGGGCTGCATGTGGTTGGTGCCCATGGATTGTGCCCTGACATGCTGTTTGGTGCTGGGCAGCATGGAGGCTCCTTGTAGCCAGAGAAGAGCTGATGTTGCTTGGTTGGATTTCCACGTCGACAGTTCTTGATATCTAGCTTGTTCGGTACTTTTGGTAAGATAGGAAGCTGAATGTTAATGAGGTGAATTGTGACATAATTAAGGTTTTTTTTGTCAAGTTATAAACTGCCCCTTAATTGGTACCTCACAAGAGCCGAGTGAGAATCTTGCCTTGCTACTCAGCAAATGCACAAAAGCTGCAGCAATTTGCCTCTGACATCGAAATGGGCCTTGCCAGGCTTTGCACAATTCTGCCACAAATCTCACCATAGCTCACATCACTCAGGCCCCTACAAGATTCTACCCTATTACTTTTTGGAAAGCACGTTTAACTTTGGTTTCTGTGTATCCAAAGCCTTTAGTCAAAGAAATAGTTTTCCAGGATCAGATCTGGCGAACCCTTTTATGGCCAGAAGGCATGAATGAGATCATTTCAATGTCTCTCCCTTTGCAACAAGAAATACCAAACCCCAGTCACATATTGTGGAGTTGGCTAACTCCTACTAATCGTGTGATTCTGTCGCAAATGTTCTCTTTTATCACAAAGGCTGATGTCATCCACCATAGTCAGTGATCTCCGAAACAAGAATCTAAGAATTCCAAATTTAAATTATGAGCGACACACATACTTACAGAAAACAACAGTTTTCTCTTTATATAGCACCTTTAACATAATAATACATCCCAAGATGCTTCATAGGATCACTGTAAAACAAAATTTGACACTGAACTATATAAGCTGATATTATGGCTAGTGGCCAAAAGCTTGGTCAGAGATTGGTTTTAAGCAGCGTTTTGAAGGAGGGAAGTGTGGTCGACAGGCAGCGAGGTTTAAAAGGCGAGAATCAGACCTTAGGCCGTGAGCTGCTAAATGCACAGCCACCAATGTGCTGCAAGGGGCCGGAATTGGAGGAGTGCAGAGACCTCGAGGCGGTGACGGACTGGAGCAGATTACGGAGATAGGGAGGAGGAAGGCTAATGAGTGATTTGAAAACAGCGATGAGAATTTTAAAATCAATACATTGCTTGATTGGAAACTGAAGTAAAACGATGGGTGAACAGAAGTGTGTGAACGTATTGGCAAAAGGAGAACACACACACACACACACACACACACACACACAGATATGTTTACATACACAGGCACACCCACAGATGCAAAGGTACACGCAGACACACCCATCCATGCACAAACACACACGCATGTGTCAGAAAAATACAGATCAAGATTGGAACCTGCTAGGAAATTGAATAGGTAGGAAGGAGCTCAAGGTAGTAACACAATCTCAGAGTTCAGGTAACCTGTACAAGTCATTTGAGCTGCAACTTTCACAACACATGAGGTAACTGGAAACCCTTAGCTGTATTATTGTCAACAATGACATCAATCTCTTCCATTTTGCAGCAGGTAACAGGCATCCAGGCTTCAATTGTTCTGTAAATAATACATGGATAACTCAGCTCCAACAATCAACTAGAAGCAACTCAACAAAGAGCTCCACACCTTGTTATCTCGGATTGTCCAGCATCTGCAGTACCTATTATCTCTCAAAGTAGATGGTCACTCTCAAAGGGAATTCCCTTATAATTCTTAATGTTGGAAAGGGAAATAGCTATTCCAAAATGACTTGCATAGTCTGAATGGGGAATACAACAATGGACTTACGTGTGTAATTTAATTCTGCTGCAAGAAAACTAGAATTATTTTTGAGTCTGTTAGCCTTTACTCATTGCATGCTGTGGGATGCCTGATGAAATATATCCAGTTATCGTTGCTTGACATCAACCAAAGTATATGTGTGATTCATAACTTCATCAATCCTAGTATACAGCCCAGCAAACAATGAGGAAAGCAAATGGAATGCAGTCCAAACACAGAGAATGTTGGAAAACCCAGCAGGTCTGGTATCATCTGTGGAGACAGAAACAAGAGTTAATGTTTCAAGTGTGGAATGACTGTTCTTCAAAACTCGCTACTGAATGTGAGTAAACATTAACTATTTCTCTCTCCACAGGTGCCGCCAGACCTGCTGAGTTTCTCCAGCATTCTCTATGCTTGTTCCAGATTTCCAGCATCTGCAGTGTTTTACTTTTGAATGGAATGTTGGCTTCAAATACAAAGGGAGATGGATTGTGAATGCAGAGGTATCTTGTTACAACCGTGCAGGGTTTCGTGAGACCACAAACATTTTTGGCCTCCCTGGCTGGAGGGATTATATTTACATTGGAGGCAGTTCAGAGAGAGTTCATGGGTCAACTCCTGGCATGAAGGGCTTTTCATTTGAGAAAAGTTTGAGGAAGTGTAGCCTCAACTCATTGGAGTTGAGAATTAGAATTAGGTTTTATTCTCACGTGCACTCAAGTACAGGGATACAGGAGTGCAGTGAAAAGTTTATAATGTTGCCATTTACGGTGCCATCTTAGGTACAATATACCGAGGTACAAAATCTTAGGTAAAAAGTAGAAAAAGAAATGAGTTAAAAAG
This sequence comes from Ginglymostoma cirratum, assembly GCA_024137785.1. Classification (NCBI taxonomy): domain Eukaryota; kingdom Metazoa; phylum Chordata; class Chondrichthyes; order Orectolobiformes; family Ginglymostomatidae; genus Ginglymostoma; species Ginglymostoma cirratum. The sequence continues at coordinate 6,013,978 of JAHRHZ010000139.1, read as the reverse complement.
TGACATTGCGGTTCTCCTCAGTATAAAGTAGTAAATAAGAAATTAAGTTAAAAGTTCCAAATTACAGTCTTTCTGTAGCCATGGGCCTGCAGTTGCCCCATGGACTTTCCCCATGAGGGCTTTATCTCTCTCTCCCGCACTGGGATTGATCTTTTATTGATCAGCCTCAGGGAATATTTTCACTGAATTAGGTGCTGAAATTGTGCAGAGTAGAATAGCGATCTTATTGAAACATCAGATCCTGAGGGGGCTTTACAGAGGGGATAGTGAGAGGACGTTTCCCTTCACGTGGAAATTCAGAACTAGGGGTATAGTTTCAGGATACAGGGTCTCGGGTTTTAGACAGAGATAAGAAGGAATTTCTACACTCAGGCAGTCATGAATCTTTGGAGTTCTCTTCCAAATGCTGTTGTGGGGATTGGGTCATTGAATATATTCAAAGCTGAGATCAAATTTTGAATGATACTGCGTGCTGAATTGTTCTGGGCAACAGGCAGGAGAGTGAAATTGAAGCCAGATGGAGAGGCAAAACAGCTCAAAGGATCAAATGGCCAGGTCCTGCACCTATTTTGTATGTTCTGATGCTGAATCCGCATTTCTGGTTACTTACCAACCTTACTTACCGAGTGATCAACACTTAGGATGAGGTGGAATGTGAGGTATACATCCCATTGACCTCATTTGAGAGTTAAATAAAACCTCATCAATTTTCCAACACACAGGTTAACTTAAAATTGCTTTGCAGTGTGTCTCATTTTTGCCCAGCATTCCATCCAAACTTGATAACACAATTATGGGCAAGATTTTCCTCTTAGTACATTGAACAGTAAGCCGACATGAAGTCTCTGTTGTGACTCTCATTCCACAACTAGTGGTGTCCCACAAGGATCAGTGCTGGGTCCACAATTTCTTTCAAAATTCCTAATGACTTGGATGAAGAAAATGAATGTACTGTAGCCAAGTTTGCAAATGACACAAAAATAGGTGAGAAGGCAAGTGGTGAGGATGACACAAAGAATCTACAGAGGGATATAGACAGGTTATGCGAGTGGGGGCAAAAACTTGGCCGAGTGAGCATAATGTGGGGAAATGTGAGGTTATACACTTTGGCAGGAAGAATAGAGGAGATGAATGTTATTTAACTGGAGAAAGACAGCAGAAAGCCACAGAGCAAAGAACTTTGGGAATCCTCATCCATGAATCACAAAAAGCTAACATCCAAGTTCAGTGGGTAATAGATTTAGATATAGATTTTACTGTCATGTGTACCCAAGTACAGAAGTACAGAAGTACAGTGAAAAGTGTATGATGTCGCCACACATGGCGCCATCTTCGGAACAAAGATAACTAAGTACAAAAGATGCACGTGCAAATTGGGAGAAGAGAGAAGCAAAAGTTTTAAAATTAAGCATTACAGGCTATCATTGTATCAGTAGAAAAGTAAAAAAAAAGTAATAGTTAACATTAAACAGTTGTGTGTTAACTCGCTGAGCTAGTTGTTCTGTGGTGTGCAGACATTTCGTTATCCTTCTAGTCAACATCATCAGTGCGACCTCTAATTGAAGCGTTGATGTTCTGCCTCCTTCCAAATTTATTTGATCCTCCGCTGTGATGGTCTTGTCGCTTCCGGTTCTGGGACACACTGGGACAAGCAAACATCAGACATGCAAGGGAACTTCTGGAAGTCTGATTCTCCACACAGGATTCCATTAACAAACACATAGAAATAGACCCCGTATGCAGACCGCTGCTAAAACAACCGAACTGGAAGTGAGAAGACCACCACACCAGAGGATCATATAAATCCAGAAGGAAGCAGAACACCAACGCTTCGATTAGAGGTTGAGTTGATGATGTTGCCTAGAAGGGTAACGAAATGTCCGCACGCTACAGAACAACCAGCACAGCGAGCTAACACACAACTGCATCCACAACCTGAGCTACAAATTTTCGCTAAGACCTTAGCTAACATTAAAGTCCTTCTTAATTTAAATGAGAAAAATAGAAAAATAAAAATATGGAAGGCAAATTGAATACTGGTCTTTATTTCAAAAGGAAAGGAATATGGCAGTTGAGAGGTTTTGCTAAAACTGTACAAGGCAGAGCTGGAATACTGTGAACAGTCTTTGCCCCCTTATCTAAGGAAAGATATACCGGGTATGGAGGGACTGACTTAACAGGAGAGGTTGAGTAGACTGGTCCTGTATTTGTTGGAATATAGAGGAATGAACCTTGCTGTCACATACAAGATTTTTAAGGGATTTGACAGAATAGATGCAGAGAGAACACAGTGTGGAGCTGGAGGAACACAGCAGGCCAAGCATCATCAGAGGAGCAGGAAAGTGGACGTTTCGGGTTGGGAGCCTTCTTCAGAAGTGGGGAGGGCGAGGGCACTAGGAAATAAATAGAGAGAGAAGGGGACTACACCTCCTCTCACCTACCTTCCTCCAAGAATGCGAACCCCTACTCCCAATTCCTCTGCCTCCACCACATCTGCTCCCAATGTGGAGCGTTTCACTCCTGATCATCCCTGATGTCCTCCTATTTCAAGCAACGCAACTTTCCCCCTTCACTGATCAAAATGTCCTCAACTGCATCTCTTGCATTTCCCACACGCCTGCCCTCAAACCCCTTCCCCCCAACTAAAATAAACCCCTTGTCCTCACATATCACCCCACTAACCTCTGCATCCGGGGTATCATTCTCTGCCACTTCCGCCACCTACATCCAACCCCACAAACAAGGAGATATTTCCCTCCCCACCCCTATCTGCCTTTCGTAGGGACCACTCTCTCTGCGATTCCCTCGTCCACTCCACACTCCGCACTAACCCCACCACAACCGCAGGAAGTGCTACACCTGCCCCTGCTCCTCTCCACTCACCTCCATTCAAGGCCCAAAGCAAACCTTTCATATTAGACAGGGGACCACCTGTACATCCTCCAACTTGGTCTATTGCATCCGCTGCTCCCGATGTGGTCTCCTCTACATCTATGAGACCAAGGGTAGACACTGAGACTGTTTTGTAGAGCATCTATGCACGGTACGTGACAAACAACAACACCTTCCAGTTGCCAACCATTTTAACTCCCACTCCCTGGGTGACATGTCCATCTTGGGCGTCCTCCAGTGCCACAATGACGCTACACGCAAACTGGAGGAGCAACACCTCATATTCCGCCTTGGGAGCTGACAGCCCAATGGCCTAAACATGGAATTCATCAGTTTTAAAATCTCCCCACCGACCCCCTGGCCTCATCCCATGTCCAACCCTCTGTCTCATCCCCACCTCCTTGACCTGTCACAACCTGTCCATTTTCTCTCCCACCTATCCATTCCTCCCACCTCACCGACCAATCCCCACCACTCCCTACCTACACTCACCTATTACCATCCCAACCTACCTTCCCCAGCACCCCCCTCCTCTCTTGATTTATTTCCCAGTGCCCTACCCCCTCCACATTTCTGAAGAAGGGTCCCAACCCGAAGTGTCAACTTTCCCGCTCCTCTGATGCTGCCTGGCCTGCTGTGTTCCTCCACCTCTGCACTGTGTTGTCTCTGACTCCAGATTGGCAGTTCTAGCTATGTCTGAGTAGATGCGGAGAGGTTGTTATCTCTTGTGGGAGATCTTTGAACCTGAGGACATAACCTGAGGGGTCACCCACTTAAGACAGAGATGAGATGGAATTTCTTGTTTCAGAGTGGAATGAATCTGCAGGTGGCTGTGGATGTGGGGTCATTAAGTATATTCAAGGCTGAGGTAGATTTTTAATCAGCCAGGGAATCAAGAGTTATGGAGAAAAGGCAGCAAAGTGGATTGTGGCCATGAGTTCCAGATCATGGAATGCTATCAATCATCCTGCCCTTTCAAACACTGTAAAAGGCGTCCTATTTACCTACTAAACATCTCAGGAGGCAGTTGAAACAATAGATAAACTAGACATCATGTTATAACCTTTACCAGTTCCTTGAAAATAGTTATAGGGACCAACTGGTGCCTGGAGTAAGACAACCCAGTATGGATCAGACATTGTATCATTGGCCTCTCTGTTCTGTGATTCTATGCTGTGCTAATCATTAGGCCAGCTACAGCCAGATATTTGCAAGGTCAAGGGCAACCATGGCATGGCGTCTCAGAGTCATAAAAATCAGAATCAAAGTTTATGTATTAAAGAGAAAAGACCAGAGGTCCATGTGGTGTTGAAGTTGGGAGAGTTGCACTGAAGCCCAGGCTTGCCTTTCTTGAGGTGAGAAAGAGGAATGTAACACGTTATGTGAGCAGAAATCACTGGCTTGTTGGTTAATTCCCCCAATGGATGGGATTTTAATGGCACAACTCAATGCGAAAGGAGTGATATACTTCATTACTGTGGCCTGGAAGCAGATGCAAAGCTTGATTAAAATCCAATTTACTTCTCTTGTAGCCAATAATGTAATGTAACTGACAGCAAATTACATGCATAGACCTCTTCAGTTCAAAGTAGGGCCTAAAAACCCATGATGTTGAGAAGCAGGTTCTTGATAACTTGGCAATTGGTCCATTTTCCTTTTCTCAGGTCTCTGCCTTACTTGTCCCTGGGGCTGTATAGTCGCAACCTTCCCCAGTCCTCCACTATTTCCTTTAGGGCCAGAGCAATTTAACACTTTAGCTCATCACAATAGAATTGAATCCCATCCACGTCCATCTTTCAAGCACGCTGACTTTCAAGCTGAAATCACTAAACAGACTTCAGGAGTAGGAGCACTGTCTGGTTTGGCATGAGGAAACTATTAGCATAAAGATCGATCTTAACTGTGAGATCGGCTAATTTCTTAGGATGCAATACAGTAATTTGCAAAAACCCACTCCCTCCCCCACCGAAGCACAGTGGCAGCAATGCATACTATCTACAAGATGCACTGCAGCGTGTGAATGCTCTGTCAATGGTATCTTCTAACTCGACCACCTAGTAGGGCAAGGGCAGAGAGGCGTGGAGACACCACTACTTGGAAGTTCCCCTCCCAGCCACTCATCAAACTAACTACATTAGAACTACATTGCTGTCCCTTCATTTCCCCAGGAACTGTGAAACCCATCAGTGAGGCAGAGACAAGAACTGCTATTTGCACAAGGTAAATACCTTGATTAGCACTTCTCAAAGATGCAGGAGTGCTCTCCCCTCTGCTCTTTGCCCTCACTGTGGCCCTGTAAGGAAATCTTTGTCCTCCTCCACCAACCACATTCATCCTCTCAGTCTCACTCTCCCCGAAACTCCAGTTTCCAATTTTTCAACCTCCTGTTGCTGCATTTGACTTGCGGCTGATGGCCAGACTGACAATTTGGACTGCTACCGGATTGGAAATGAAACGTAAAGACGATAATCAGGAGCTGTGGTTAAGTTCAGCTCCCCGGTGTCCTTATCTCTCGCTAGCTCAAATAGGTACCAGCCAGACTGGGTCACTTCCTTAACTATGTATGCGCCATGCCAAAAGCAAAATTAACAGCTTACATAATGCACCGCAGGGCATTTCATCTTGTTGCCGCGTGGGTTAACATCGGGCACATTTTCAGGTTAGGAAACAGCACAACAATTCTTTTAAAAGTTGTCAAATCAGAATTAATTCAGCAAGCTGGGTGAGCAAACAGTAGAGCAGGAAAACTTGACGTTTCGGGCCTAAACCCTTCATCAGAAATGGGGGAGGGGAAGAGGGTTCTGAAATAAATAGGGAGAGAGGGGGAGGCGGATAGAGGATGGATAGAGGAGAGGATAGGTGGAGAGGAGGCAGACAAGTCGAAGAGGCGGGGATGGAGCCAGTAAAGGTGAGTGTAGGTAGGGGGGTAGGGAGGAGATAGGTCAGTCCAGGGAGGACGGACAGGTCAAGGGGGCGGGATGATGTTAGTAGATAGGAGATGGGGGTGTGGCTTGAGGTGAGAGGAAAAACAGGTTAGGGAGGTGGAGATGAGCTGGGCTGGTTTTGGGATGTGGTTGGGGGAGGGGAGATTTTGAAGCTTGTGAAATCCACATTGATGCCGTTGGGCTGCAGGGATTCTCCAGCATCTGTAGTACCTTTTATCTCTGAGCAAATAGTAGAAATGGGCAAAAATCAACGCAACATGGAAATCATTAAGTAAAATAAGTTTCACGTATCTCAGTTGATCTTTTAAAATGCAAATTCGGCACCAGGTGCAATGCTAAGTCAAAGAATTGAGGGTGAGGCTTAAGACATGTGTAATAACCCCTACAAGGCCCTTGGGGAATCGTTAATCTGTCTCTCTGTGGAGCTCCTGTATGTGTTCATTTGGTAGCAGGTGATGGTAAGGAGGCCTGGGTTCAAGCCCCACCTGCTCTAGAAGTCTTAATAACATTTCTGAACAGGTTGATAGACAAATGATTGGGAGGTGAACATAGGGATAGAAACCATGTGTGGGCAATAATTAGTGAGTTTAAACAAGGATTATGAATTTGTGCAAGGTTGGTGGGCCAAAGGGCCTGTTCCTGTGCTGTATTGTTCTTTGACACCTGGGCACACATGTAACCATGGAAGAGGGGCAGACAGTTGGCAGATGTGACCCCCCTCCACAGCCCAGTGCCTGGACCTGTTTATAGTCAGCCTAGTCAGGGAGGCCCTCCCAACCCCTCTACACTGGGGTGGCCTGTTTCAGTTTTTTTCTAACCTATTTTCTAATCAAGATAAGCCTTAAATGTTGCTAACATGCCTGCTTCCACTACTTCCACTGGCAGTGAGCTCCAGGTACCCCCCCCATCTGTGTGGCAAGTTTTCCCTGCATTTCTCCCTGGAGAGGCAGCACACAATGCTGTCGGTGCCACTCTCCCTACCACTCCCTCACTTTTGACTGTTTGCAATGCCCTTAATGGACTTTGCTTGTAAACATTTAATTGGCTACACAGGTGAATACTGATGCTGGTTAAAAAAGGGAAAAAAACACAGGTAAAAATAGTCACAATAATTTTGGCGGTGGGAAAATCGTCCAGTTCCGTGTGCTAGCATTTTTGGGTGTTAAAAGAAGGAAGCAAAGAGGGAAAAAAATCAAGCAGTCCCAGGAGGGATTCTTGTGGTGCAGCAGTAGTGTCCCTACCTGTGAGCTAGGAGGCCTGGATTCAAATCTCTATCCGTTCTAGACATGTGCAATAACATCTCAGAACAGATTGATTAGAAAATATAAAACAAGCCTAGAAGGCTCTTGTGGCACAGCGGTAAAATCCCTAATTCTGAGCCAGGGGGCCTGTGTTCAAATCTCATTTGCTGCAGATGTGTACCATAACATCTCTGAACAGTTGATTTAAAATAAAAGCCGACCTGGGGTTAGATCTGCAGAACTGCTTGTCCCAGGCTGGGACTAGCCTATGTATGCCACAACCAATGGTTCTATTTTGGTGTTCCTTTCCAGTCAGGCTTCCTGAGTTATTAGACCATGGATCTATCTTTTGCAAAGGAGACAATGACAGTGAACATTCCTGCTTGGATTTTGACGGCTGCCAATTGGCTTTGGGCATTTTTCTTGAAAGAGTGACATTTTAAGGCAAAATGGCAACTACCAAAATCTCTAGCTCCACACTGTGTTATCTCTGACTCCAGCATCAGCTGTTCTTACCATCTCTCTTTAAAGCACTGATGATTTTATGATAGGTGTGTTTATCCTTTGATACACACAAAAACCTGACATCAAGTGTTACCACACAGCAAAGTAGAGAAGTGAATCAGATCAGAGTCATCTTTGTGAGGCCAGGAACAGGAAGTCTCCTCTTTGTTGGATCTGCAGTCAGTCATTTTGCAAACATTTAAAAACAAGAACAACTTCAACAGTCAAAAAGAAACTGAAATCTCTGGGCTTCCCTTAGTTGCATCAGACCTATTCAATTTCCTCAACGTTTTCTTTCCTGTAAGCCACAGGCTAGTCAGGATTGCTTCATCCCAAATTGCAGTTAGTTCTCATAAAGAAGTTTCCCTATTCACTCCCTTTAAGAGATTCTCGTCACCACATCCTCTCTAGAGATGCAATCCAGCCACCTCATCAATAGGATTGCCAACCATCCATATGATTGACCCGGAGTACCTCAGAGTTAAATGCCTACATACTATCATGAGCAACTCCAGGGGAAAATACTTTCAAATCACTCTTTCACAGGATGCTATCATATCAATGACAAGGCCACCTTTTATTGGTTACCCTTGTGTAACTTAATGGCCCACTAGGGGTTTTCAGAGGACAGTTATGGGTCAACCACATTGCTTTGGCTCTGGAATGTAAAGCGTAAAGTTACTGTATTCCTGGTGTCTCATTACCAAGAGTAATGAGTGGTTTAACCTGAGGGTCACTGGACCTCAGGCAAGGAGATAGGTTGAGAAATAAATTCCTTCATCGTAACCTCAGCCAGTACAGGAATTGAACTCATGCTACTGGCACCACTCTGCATTTCAGACCAGCTATCCAGCCGACTGATCTACTTCTGGCTCTGTAGACCAGACCAGGCAAGGATGGCAGATAGCCTTCCACGAAGGATCTTACAGAACAAGCTAGGTTTTTGCAGCAAGCAGATAGTTTTGTGATGACTGTCACTGATACTTGCTTCATTACTTTCAATATATTTAATTTACTAAATTCAAGTTTCCCAGCCGCTATTGTGGAACTTAGACTCATGAATCTGGATGATTGATCTGGATCTCTGGATCCCTCTCGCAGCAGCATAACCGCACTGACACCATTGCTTATTTAGTAAAACCATTTTAGTTAGAAAGAAGAAAGATCTTTATTGAGCAGCATGGGTGGATGGAGGAGGTCTGAAATCATTAGGAATACATAAAACCAATAGTAATAACCCAGTAGGAGACTTTCCTGAAGAAGAACAGCTCGTCTTTATACACTTCGGCACAATGCTGAGCACTTAACGTACACTTGGAGTGGATTTGCACATGAAACAAGGGGCTGCTATGCCACAAGACAGTTGTAAACAGAATTTACATGCTGGGATTGAGCGGAATGTTGGTCAGCACTCCAGGAAAGCTCCCAGCACTTCTTTAAAAAATTGAGTCTTTAAAGCAGCCCCAAGAAGCAGAAGATGTAGCATATAAATAACTTTTTCAGTTTTCATCGTCTCATAGAAACATAGAAAATAGGAACAGGAATAGACCATTCAGCCCTTCGAACCTGCTGTGACATTTCATATGATCATCGCTGATCATCCAACTCAGTCCCCTGCTCCTGTTTTCTCCATATACCCTTTGGTTCCTTTAGACCTAAGAACTACGCATTCGATGCTTTGGCCTCAACTGCTTTCTAAGGTTCGTCACTGTCTGTGTGAAAAAAATGTCTCCTCATCTCGTGTCATCTGAATACAGTACCTCTGACAATACAGCATTGGGAGGTGACCTGAATGAACAACCCCAAAGTAACAATGTGCATGAAATTCTTTGAAGCATTCCTACAAGATATCATTAAACAATAAATGAGCCTTTCCTCCTTTCCTTGTTGTTCTGCAGCCCCTGTGACGGGATAATGTTTGTCAGTTTTGCATAGGTGTTGTGGTGGATTGTGCCCCAGTGAAAGACTGTCAAAAAAATACTTGCAAATGGCATATATCACAACAAAGTGCAGAAGAAATCTACAGGGACTAAGTTGGTCGTGAGACTGCCATTTTACATTGAGTTTGCAATACAGGAATAAGCTATTCAGTTTATGCTGGTCCTTATGCTCCAGACAAACCTGCTCTCAAATTCTTTCATCTCTCCCATCCGAAAATCTTTTTATTTCTTATTTCCTTATCTAATTATGTAGCCTTCCCTAAATGCCACCAATGCAATTCACCTCAACCCAATGTGCAGTCGCATATTCTACCTTTTAAGTATTCAGGATAAAATACTATATCCTGAATTCTTTATTGGATCTTTTTCAGTGACTATTCCGTTTTGATGTCTCTTTGAACCATCACAGCTACAGATGCATTATTTTCTACAGTCTCAGATCTTCCAGATCGAGCAACTGTTTGATAGCATGTTTAAACCAGTTTCAGTCAGGTTGGGGAGAAAGCAAAAAACGCAGGGATTATTTTCTGTGTGTGAGGCGTGTTTACTTTCATGGTAGATTTTAAACCAGTTAGTCAGACCATTGAAGAGTTAATTGTTGGGTGTAGCAGGGTTCATCTGTGTCATGGCTTCCCGGAATGTTATGCATGCCTGAAGCACTGCTTGCTCGGCAGCTTCCGGTGAAAGTTTTGATGGGTTTCACTGTGGGGTTTCAGTGCAATTGTTTGCAATCTTGCAAACCAACTTTTCCATCAGTTTGCAATACTATCAACCCCTTAACCTACAGCAGGTACTCAAGAAGTACCACGGGCAGTGTCTTCATAGTATCCTCCAAACTTGGCAGCAAGAAAGGTTTTGTTTTATTCCAAATGCGAGGCCACCATTTACTGTCCATCCAAAATTGCTGGGGGCACAGCTTAGAGTCAGTCACATTACTGTGAGTTTGGAGTCACATATAGGCAAGACCAGATAAGTACAGCAAATTTCCTTCCTTGAATTAAGGACCAGATGGGATTTTACACGAATCAATAGTGGTTACATCATTGCCATTGGGCCAGCTATTTTATCATACCAGATATTTTGTTTTTTTAATTTAAATTTTACCATCTGCCATGATGGATTTCAAATCCATAATCCGAGAACATTACCCTGGGATTTTCGATCACTATTCTGCAATGAAAACAATCTGTCTATCAATGTCAGCAAAACTAGAGAACTGATCATCAACTTCAGAAAGAAAGGAGGAGAACATGCCCCCATGTCCATCAATGGAACTGAGGTTAAGAGGGTGAAGAGCATCAAGTTCCTCAGAGCGACAATAACCGATGACCTGTCCTGGACTTGCCACGTAAATGTGACAGTCAAGAAGGCAAACAATGCCTCTTCTTCCTCAAGCAGCTCAGGAAATTTGGCATGTCCATAAGGTCCCTCACTAACTTCTACAGATGCACCATTGAAAGCATACTGTCTGGATGCATAACGGCCTGGTATGGCAACTGCTCTGTCCAGGACTGCAAGAAACTGCAGAAGGTGATATGCACAGCGCAGACCATCATGGAAGCTAACCCCAAACATGGACTCCATTTACATGCCATGGAAAGGCGACCAACATCATCAAAGACCCATCACACCCTGGTAATGATCTCCTACGACCTCTTCCATCAGGCAGAAGATACAGAAGCCTGTACACATGCACCAGCAGGTTCAGGAACAGCTTGTTTCTGGCTGTTACCAAACTGTTGAATGGACTCCAGCCCCAAATAATGTAACCTGCAATGTAACCTGTACGCCTCTACATCTTTTTGATCTGTACATCCTTTGCTTTCTGTGATCTTCCTGTACTGCTCGTAAACAAAGCTTTTCACTATTTCAGTACACTTGACAATAAATAATTAATCAATCAATACTACCATTAGACTACCATCTCCCTATTCAACAGCAGGTAATCCAACAGCAATTTTCTCCACCAGGCCAACTTGACCAGCATGGAGATAATAATCACTCAAAACCAGCTCTGCTGAACTGGACACATTGTTCACGTGCCTGATATCAGAAGCAATGACTGTAGCCATAAACTGGTCGAGGAGACAGTGAATACACTTTAGAAATATCCACAAAGCATTCCTCAAGAGGTCAGATACGCTTGCAGACTGATGGAATTATGATCGACCAGAATAGAGAAGGCTTATTCAAGAAGGAAACACATAGATCCTGAGATTTAATTAGGAATTTTCAAAGTTGAGACATTGGAGGGAACACAGAAACCTCCAAACAACTCTCTGAGAGCCACTTGCCCTGCATGTGGCAGAATCTGAAGATCGTGCATTGGACTGATCAGCCACCTGAGAACCCATTGAACTGGAGTGGAAGCGAGTCACCCTCGGTCTTAGAGAGACACCCTAAGAAGAGGGTCTGACTGTTGGTGTATTCCTAAGCAGAGGGCAGCTGAGGGAAGAATAATCTCATTGTCAACAGTCTGTGGAATTCTTTCACATAAAAGCAGTCATTTCTGCCCCAAAACAGAAATTGCTTGAAAAGCTCAGCAGGTCTGGCAGCATCTGTGGAGAGGAATCAGAGTTAACGTTTCAGGTCCATTGAGCCTTACTTTGAACTGTCCGTTTTTTTCTGATTTTGGGGGAATAATGGTCCTATTCAACTCACCTGATGTCAACATGAAAGTTGTGTTTTTTGCTGCATAAAGCTTTTCTAAAGTTTTCACTTGCAGTGGTACCTTTTGTTCTAGCATACTGCACCTCAGGAAAGGTATATGGGGTTTCAAGGGGTTACGTGCACATTTATCAGAATGATACTTGCATTAAATGGGTTAAATAATGAGGACAGGTTGCATGGACTAGACTTGGGTTCCCTTGAGTATAGAAGATAAAGGACTGATCTAATTGTGGCATTTAAGATGATTAAAGGATTTGATAAGATAGATAGGGAGAAACTATTTCCTTCAGTGGGGGAGTCCAGCATAAGGGGATATCTTCTTACCATGAGAGCGAGGACTGTCACGGGTGACATCAGAAAACATTTCCTTTGTGCAAAGTGGTTGTGGGAATCTGGAACTCTCCCCAAAACAAATGCAGTGGCTGTAGATCCATTTAATCTTTCAAAAAAGTGACAGATATTTGTTCGACAAAGTTAGTAAGAGTTATAGAACTGAGCTGAATAGACCCGGTTAAGACAATGACCAGCCATGATCTAATTTAGGGTGCCCAAAGTAGCAGTCTGGACTCCAAGTTGGGTCACCAGTTGGAAGTTTGGGGTCACGAGCTCTAAGGCAGTGATAGCTGCTGTGAAGCTCTGAACGAGTTATAACTGCAATTCTCTAAATAGGCTCCTGCTCCCTGTACCCCCACCCCTCCTGCTCTCAGAATTCTCACTCCAAGGTGGCAGTAATTTTCAAGCCTCAAAATGGGGTCACAGTGGACAAGTGTTTGGGAAGCAATGACAGAACAGACTGCAGGGCTGAACAACCTGTTCTTGCCTCCATGTAACATTCCTAGACATTCAGTGTAAGTCTTTAGAGAATAATCGTAACTGAGAAAGGACCATGTCTGATTTCTCTCTCTCTCTGTCTCTCTCCACCTACTTGTCCTAGGGATATTGAGAGCAACATCAATATAAGAGGCTGGTCTGGATTTCTGATAACCCTTTGCTGAGACAGATTCCATACTGGTCTCATAAAAAGAGACAAATTCATTTGTGTAATCTCACGTTCTTCTACACCTCATTTCCCACAGCCTGACACCAGTTCAATTAGGGAACCTTCCAAGGGGGCTTGAACGGAGGGGCTCTCAATGGCAGTATTGATGCTTCTCCCATTCCCAACCTCAGTAAACTGGCTTTTCAGGCCCGGGGCCTGAGCAGTATTCTGAAGGTGATGTTATCACTATTAATAGCTTTGTCAATGGCACTGTAGTCAGACTAGCATCAAGGCAAATAGGTGCTAAAAGGTTTTAAAAAATTGAGAACTTCTTAAGAATTTGTTAAATGCTTTTGACCACCTCAAGACAAACCTAGGCACTTTACAGAATGTTGCAGTCACGATAGCAATGTAGATAACATGGCAGCCATTTTTTGCGCACCAAGCTTTAACAAACAGCTATGTGATAAAGGCCAGGTCATCTGTTTTCAGTGATGTTCATTAAGGGGTACATATTGCCCATGAAAGTCTGCTTCCTTCAGCATCTGGATGAGGACTTAAAATGCAAGGGCATGGTCGGCTATGGACCAAGTGCAGGTAAATGGGATTAGTATAGTTTGGTGTTTGTTTGGTTAGTTTCGATGGGCCAAACAGCCCGTTTCTCTGCTGTAAAAGCAAAATACTGTGGATGCTGGAAATATGAAACAAACACAGAAGGTAATGGAGAAACTCAGCAAGTCTAGCAGCATCTGTGGAGAGAGAAACAGAGTTCATATTTTGAGTCCAATATGGCCCTGGAATGTATTTACTTCAGCAATGCTTATATATCACAGACTTTGAAATTACGCTGTGCAGTTTAGTTATAAAACTATGAAATTTAAATAAACATGTAAACTGTAGACATTGAAATTTCATCCAAATATCTGTAAACAATTATGTGCAAAAGGCAAAGGCATATGTATGTTTAAAAAATAAGTGTACGACGTTCTGTCAGGGTGATAAAAAAATGAATCTGCCTTTGGCAAAACTACCTTTTATATGCAGAGTGACTGGTACACAAGATTATTTTTTCACAATGTCATTTCAATCTAATTTGCATCATCAAGTCTTCTGCCAGTAAACTGAGAAGAAAGTTTGGCTGTATGAGGAACGTGTTCCTCCCTCCAGCTCAAACATTCTTTGGGGCCAGCAGTGGGTCAGTACAATGGGCACAAGTCTCTCATTGCCAAACCTCTCATAATTGCAGCAGAGCAGAAAGAGTTGATTTACAGGTTTACAAACTTTGTTACGTGTCAAAGAGGAAATGTCCCACTTGGCTGGTTGACATCAAAGAGGCATTTGTGCTCTCAGATGAGTCAGAGGCGAGTGCCTTTCCCAGTATGGAACTGAGTCACAGAGGCTACGAATGTGCCAGGTTCTCCAGTCTGTGCAACGTCTAAGGTTGCAGTAAAGGATCTACAATTGGCCTTAGCAACGTTAAGCAAAAGTTCTACTCCTGCCAAAGAAAATAATCACAGCCCAATCACTTGAAATTTTCAAAACATTTCTCTAGGTTAGTGCCATCTACAGGGTTTACATTATCAGGACGACCATTTTATCAGATCATGTCTGGTTTATCCAGCACTACCCATAGAAACGTTGGCAGAATATGAACGATAGTTTTCAGAACTCAGACGAGCAAAAGCAGATTGTTATTCCACCAGTGGTTTTGGTGTAAAAAGTGCATGCATGTAAGCATTAAGCTCTTCTATGATGCTGTCCTTGTTGAAAAACCTTCTGATAGTCACTGACTTCGATCCGTACAAAACCTACACATTTGTATTTTGAATTGCAGAGTCACCAGCCCCCGTGGAACCATACGTCTATATAATTTACTAACTCCAGGACTGTACTGATGAGGGGACTGGAGAATTAATGGCAGAATTCTTGACCATCGAGTGCTCACTCTGAGGTGTAGGCATTAGTATCTTGTTTAAAGTGTAACCCCAGGATGGCCTGTCTGCTTCTTAAATTAGTTTCAAATCCAACAAGGCTTTGACTGACAAGATCCAATTCTTGCATTGCTTTTATTACTGGACTGTAAAGCTCAATCCTAAATGAATTCTTATCTCTCCAAAGCCCTATTACCTACTTCCTATCCTGCCTCCCAGGCCCATTCCCTATTACCTCTCTTATTGCTAACCTTCACTAACTACTTGCCTGTCAGTGAATGGATTTCAAAATCTTCCAAATTCTTTTACAAGTCCCTGCAAGGACTCTTCACACTTTGCCCAAGCAAACATCTCCTTTCAGTCATCCATTTCTCATCTACTATGGTCTTTCTAGACTCTATTTCAGCATCAATGTCATTGTGCCTCCACATTGTAAAATTCTTATTACTGACACTCAGTAATTGTCTTCCTTGCTTTCAAACTTCTCCAAACCGATCCTTTCAACTGGTGTTAATGTCATGATAACTAATTTCTTTCCTAATTCCTGCTCATTGTCTATCTCCCCCTCCCCTCGTTTCACAGCTTGGATACTCTTTTTCCCAGTTTTGGCGCCTTTCTATCACATGCCTGGACTGTATATTCTGGATTTCCCTTCTAAACCTCTCTCTGTTCTCCTTCAAAAGACTACCTCTTCAACTATATAACTCCTGACGCACCTCAGTGTCAAATCTTGCACTCTTGTAGGACCTTGTGATATTAAAATACTTTACAGTCGCTTTGAAATTCCTCTGAACTTTTTGAAACATTGTGGATGCAACGAAAACAGAGGTTGCAGGAAAAGGCTCAGCAGGTCTGGCAGCATCTGTGAGGAAAAAGTAGAGTTAATGTTTCGAGTACGGTGACCCTTTCTCAGAACCTTTCCACCGGACCCGAAACGTTAACCCTATTTTTTCTTCACAGATGCTGCCAGACCTGCTGAGCTTTTCCAGCAACTTCTGTTTTTGTTCCTGATTTACAGCATCTACAGTTCTTTCGGTTTTTATTGTGGGTGGGATATTTAGTCATCACTAGAGATTGGACTTGCTCAGCCAAAGGATCACATATAACAGAGAGAGGCACATCTAGAATTCCGGGTGTATCCAATTCTTTGTTTTCTTGCGTGTCTTGAAGTAAACTCAGTATGCATAGTCTCCTTTCTCGGTATGTAGAATGGGTGTGTGACAGAACAATTGTGAATCAAAGGAATGAAAGTATATGTCAATAAAACACTGATGTTCTGGAATTTTTGCAGGCACACTTTCATACTTCAAAAAGGCAGCGAAGGTTTACCAGGCTGATTCCGGGGAAGGCAGGCCTGATGTATGAGGAAAGATTGACTAGGTTGGGATTGTTTTCACTAGAGTTCAGACGAATGAGGGGGGATCTCATAAGGACTTATAAAATTCTAACAGGACTGGACAGGATAGATGCAGGGGAGGATGTTCCTGATGATGGGTGTGTCCAGAGCCAGGGGTCACAGTCTGAGGATTCCGGGTAGACCATTTAGGACGGAGATCAGGGGACATTTCTTCACCTCAAGAGTGGTGAGCCTGTGGAATTCATTACCACAGGAAGTAATGGATGCCAAAACATCGAATGTATTCAAGTGGTGACTAGGTATAGCACTTGGGATGAATGGGATCAAAGGTTATGGGGAGAAAGCAAGATTAGACTATTGAGTTTGACAATCAGCCATGATCGTGAAGAATGGCGGAGCAGACTTGAAGGGCTGAATGGCTTCCTCCTGTGCCTACCTTCTACGTTTCTATATAAAACTCAAGAAGTGATGTACCATAGATAATAATCTTGCCATCCCATTGTAGATTGCTTCCAAGGTCCTAAATACTATGGTCACTCTATGTGGAACCTAGACTGACATTTGATATTTCTCAGAATTGTTATGGTACAGAGGGAAGCCATTCAACCTTGAGGGACACTTCATTGAATGTATTAGAGATTGTTTCTTGGAACAATATGTTGTGGAACCAACCAGAGAGTAGACTATCCTGGAATTGATATTGTATAATGAAGTGGAATGAATTAATTATCTCATAGTAAAGGATCCTCTCATGAAGAGTGATTGTATCAGATTAGAATTTCAAATGCAATTGGAGAGTGAGAAACTGGAGTCCCACACTAGCCTTCTGGTGTTAAACGAAAGTAATTACATAGCCATGAGGACAGGTCTGGCCCTGGGCCCTGGGTGAGAAGGCTGAAAGGTAGGACAGCTGATGAGCAGTGGCAGATGTTTAAGGAGATATTCAATTGCTTCCAGTTAAAATATATTGAAGAAAGGAAGAAAGATTGTAAGAGGGGCAAAAACATCCATGGCTAAGCAAGAAAGTTAAAGATAAAACCTAAGGCATACCATATTGTAAAGGCAAGTGGCAGGCTGGAAGATTGGGAAACTTTTAAACTCAATGAAAGGTTACTAAAAAGTGATAAAAAGATCAAACATAAATAATAAATGAAAACTAGCGCAAAATATAAAAATATGGATAGCAAAAGCTTTCAAATGCGTACAAAAGGGAAGAGAGTAGTTGAGGTGAATGTTGGTCCCTTGGAGGATGAGATGAGGGAGTTTGGGAGTGGGCAATACTGAATGGCGGAGCTAGTAAATCAATATTTTGCTTCAGTTTTCATAGTGAAGGACACTTGTACCATCACAATAGTACTAGGCAATGTAGAGGTTATGGAAAGAGAGCAACTTAAGTCAGTAATCATGACCAGGGCAAAAGTTCTGAGCAAAGTATTGAGACTGAATGCAGACAAATCCCAGGGCCTGATGGCCTATATCCTAAGGCCTTAAAGGAAGTTCCAACAGAGACAGTGGGTCCATTGGTTTCAATATTCTAAAATTCCCTGGATGCAGGAAAGGTCCCAGTGGATTGAAGAAATGTTAATATAACACACTTCTTCAAAAAGGGAGGCAAAAAGCAGGAAATTACTGACCAGTTAGTTTAACATGTGTCTTTGGGAAATTGTTAGAATTCATTATTAAGGAAGGAATAACAGGACATTTGGAAAATGCAGTCCCTTAGAGTCGGCATGTTTTCTAAAGGATAAATCATGTTTGACTAATTTGCTGGGGTTATTTAAAGAGGTAACAAGCAATATGGATAATGTAGATCCTGTAGATGTCATATATCTGGACTTCCAGAAGGCATTTGATAAGGTGCCACACAAAAGGTTAATACCTAAAGTAAGATCACATGTGCTAATGGTACTTCATTAGGTTCGATAGAGGCTTGGTTAATCAACAGAAAGCAGGGAATTGGGATAAGTGGCTGTCTTTCTGGTTAGTGAGAATGTAACTAGTAGGGTGCCTCAAGCCCCAAATATTTACAATTTATATTCATAATTTGGATGTGGGGAGAGAAATAATGATAACCAAAGTTGCAATGAAGAAATAAGAAATTCACAAATGGATATGGGTAGGTAAGGTGAATGGGCCAAAATTTGACAGATCACGTTTCATACGGATAAGTGTGATGTTGTTCGTTTTGGTCAGTGAAATAGAAAAGCAACTACTTACTTAAATGGAGAGAAACTTCAGAGTGCTTTGGCGCAGAGGTATCTGGGTGTTCTTGTGCATGAATCACAGATAACTCTGAGATAATAAGGAAGGTAAATTGAATTTTGGCATTTATTGCTAAGGGAATAGAGTATAAAAAAAGGGAAGCATTGCTGAAACTGTACAAAGCATTAATGAGACTGCATCTGGAGTATTGCATACAATTTTGGTCCCTTTACTACTAGAGGGTTGTAGTCACATTGGAAGCAGTTCAGAGGAGGTTGGCTAGATTCATTCCAGAGATGAGGAGTTATCTTCTGAAGAGAGATTGAGCATTTTAGGCTCTACTCTCTAGTGTTTAAAAGAATAATATTTTATTGAGCTAAATAACAAGCTAAAGGGGATTGACAAAGTAGATGTAGGAAGGATGTTTCCTCTTGTGGGGCATTCTAAATGAGAGGCCATAATTTTCAGATAAGGGGTAGCAGATTTAAAACAGGAAAGAAAAAGGATTACGTCTCTCAAATGTAGGTATGGAATTCACTATCCCACAGCTTGTTGGATGCTGGAACGTTGAGTAAATTTGAGGAGGAGATAGACAGATTTTTAATTAGTATGGGTTGAAGGATTATGGGGAGCGGCCAGTATAGTGAATTTGAGGCTGAGATGAGATCAGCCATGATTGTATGAAATGGCTGCAGCTGGCTTGAGGGGCTGAATTGTCTATTCCTGCTCCTAGTTCCTATGCTCTTTCAAAAGGAAACTGAATAAATATCTGAAAGAAAAAAAAAGTCCTGCAGAAATATGGGAAAAGACTTGACAGAAGAATACAGGACATAAGAAATAGAAGCAGGAGTAGACCAAGGGGCTCCTTGAATCTGCTCTGCAATTCAGTTAGATCCTGGCCTCAATTCCTCTTCCTATCTGTTCCCTATTACTCTTGACTCTCCTATTGTGCAAAAATCTTTCTATCTCAGCCCTAAATATATTCAGTGACCCAGTGTCCACACCTCTTTAGGGGAGAGAATTCCAAAGATCCATCACCCTCTAAGAAAACCTCTTTATCTTCAGTTGAGATGGGCAATTCCTTATTCTGAAACTGCCCTCTTTGGTTCCAAATTCCCACTGTGAGGGGTCACATTCTTTCAGCATCTACCCTGTTAAGCTCTGTTAGAATCTATATGCTTTCATTAGATGACGTTTTATTCTTCCAAGTGTCAATGAGTGAAGGACAAACCTGTTCAACCTTACAGGACAACCCCTTAATCCTAGGAATCAGCCTAGTCTGAACTGCCTTCAAACCAAATGTATCCTTTCTTAAATCACATCATGTTCAAGGTGTAGTGTCACCATTTCCCTGGACAATTGTAATAAGACTTTGCTGTTTTTATATTCCATCCTCCTTGAAATAAAGGCCAGCATTTCAGTTGCCCTCTTAATTACTTGCTGTACCTGCATGTTCATGTTTTGTGTTTCTTGTACAGGGACATCCAAAATCTTCAGTGGTGTTGCATTCTGCAGTGTCTCTCTTCCTATTCAGGTAATAGTTAAGAATGTTTTTAAAAATCTGCTTAGGGTCAGCATTGACCTTACTGACTCTCTCCACCTTTACTTACACCTCCACCAAATTCACCTTTCGGCTCAGTGGTACACATTTCCTACTTTTCTTAGTAAGTTGCACTATCATAAAATCATAAATCCCTACAGTGTGGAAATAGGCCATTCGGCCCAACAAGTCCACATCGCCCCTCCGAAGAGCATCCCACCCTGACTCATTCCCCTATCCCTGCATTTCCCCATGTCTAACCCAAACATCCCTGGTCACTACGGGCAATTTAGCATAGCCAATCCACCTACCCTGCACATCTTTGGACTGTGGGAGGAAACTGGAGCACCTGGAGGAAACCTGTCAGCTGGGTAATTTTTACAAATATTTTTTAAAAATGTGTTCAGTGAACTTAAGTGATTGTTTTGCTTGGTTTGTGAGCTGTATATGTCAAAATTTTGAAGCCCATCACCTTGACTATAACTTTGATTATAAATAGTGTTGGCCATTCATGACATTCTGTGATGGCGATCACGGTTGTTTTTCCATTCTTCACGCCAAAGTTGGGGAGTGACTTCATGGATTACTCTTGAAAAGAGATGCACATTGGGTTGAATTACTTTCTTGTTGCAATATTAGACATTCCTGTAACTTTAGCCTTAACTCTGGAAGTTATATCGTTACATGATGAATTTTCAGCAATATGGCAATAGGATGGGGTTGGAGAACCGTTGAAGAGATGGTGGCCCGGCTTAAGTACAGAGATTTTAATGGCTAATGTTAATGCTCCACAAGTAGGCACAATAAAGAAAATGAAAATAACTATTTACACTCTTATGTAGTAAGTGCCTACACATTGTAAATTAGGCACTTATTGTAGAGTTTTGAAATTTCCAGGTTTAAACCTCATACTGACAGTGACACTCATCTGTTGTACTCTGCTCTTACAGATAAGCAAATAGTTCGCAATTGTGACATTCTCAAACATTCCTCTCATTTCGTCACCGAGCAAAGGACTATTGCATTTTTTTAAATAAAATTATGTTAAATTGGAAATGCAATCATTTAGAATTCGAAAATTGGCAAGGAAATCCGTTCAGGCGATTTCAAAACTAGATGCGTCATTGCAAAATATTGCATATTTCTGGTATTTTTGCATTGATGATGATGATGAGAAATGCCAAGATACCAACACGCTTTCAAAATAAAGTGCAATGAATGACCTTTCCCCGTTGTCCTTGCTGGGAAACGGCTGGCAGACTGATTGCAACATGAGCAGGCTACGGGGAGTCATGTGACGGGCTTTCCCGCCACTGATTGGAATATCTGCCTCGTGAACCCACGCCGCCTTCGCAACCTAACCCATTGATTTGAGTGACAGAGGGATAACCCATTACAAACTAGAAGGGCGAACGGAAGGCCGTACAACCATCCAATCCTTGGGGGAGAAGTCGCAGTGGGGGCTGGGAAAGCCATCAAGTTTGATAGAGAGCGCACGCGGGTTGGAGAGCGAAAACCTCCCACTCGGCCCAGGAGGTGCGGGGTGGGGCTAAGGGAAATGATGGACGGCGGTGGTAGCCAATGGAACTGGTAATTTAGACGTCACTCATCGATTCAGACCAATCGGTATTGAGGGAATGGGTGATGGGGGCGGGGCGGCGTCGCAGCGGGGTGGGGTTGGGAAATCGGAGGTACGTCACAGGGCCTCGGCCCCCATTTTGCCTCCGTCCCGCTGCAAGTCCGGCTGAGGCGAGGATGGTGATCGTGAGGCAGGAGGATGGTGGCGGCTACTTATAAAAGGCTGGAGCGTCGAGTGAGTGAGTCAAAGTGTGGAAGGTGAGGAAGAGAGAGGAGAAAAAAATTCGAAGATTGAGGAGGGGAAAAAAAATAAGGGGGAAAGAAAACAAAACGTGTTTTTTTTTTTATTTCCCGATGGAATTTGAAAATGATGGAGTGAGGATCGAAGTACCGGAGCGGCCCGAAGCGATCGCCAACGGTAACGGCAAGGCCAACACCCCGAGCAGCATCGCGGCCGGCTCGCCAGCCCTCGCCTCCCCACCAGCTCTCTTCCACATCTTGGTGAAGCCGCCGTCCCCACCCAGCCGTCTTTTAAATATTATGGACAATTTCTCGGATGAGAAGAATAATAACAGCAGCAGCGAGGTAGAGTACGAGAGCCTTCCCGAGACCGCTTCCACCTCCACCCACATGATCGCCGGAGCGGTGGCCGGTGTCTTGGAGCACTGCGTGATGTACCCGATCGACTGCGTCAAGGTATCAGGCTCCCGCTTTCCTCCTCCTCCTCCTCACACTGTGCAGCCTGACCAAGTGGGGTGGGGGTGGGGGAGCAGAAGATATCACTTACAAATCCTTTGCATTCATTTCTTTTATTTGTCAAGAAAGCCCGGAGTTGTGCGCCGTGTGGAACGACTTTCACCTTTCCTTATCTGTCTATCTATCCGTTTGTCTGTCTATTTATTGCATAGCCAGGAGAGAGAGCACCAACTTTATCAGCAGAAAACTGTGAAGCACCGGCATTTCCAGTTTTAGCCCTCGGGTGAGAGCAATTCCCGACAATTATTTTCTCATTTTAACACAACAAGCTCAAGGAAAGCATCGGTACCTGTCTCGATGTATGTTTTACTTCCTTGAAGATCAGGTTCTGGAGTGTAACTTCTTGATGGATTTGCTTTTTAAAGCTGCAGAGTTGAGTGGGTTGAAGATCACTGATTGCAGCCATGTAGGATGAGGTGGCTTGAACTTGTAGAAGAATATGTACTGTGTTGATCAGGATTTCATTTTGTCTTCTCTGAAGCTGTACTTGATAACTTTTTTGGTTTTTTTTTATCTCAGTTGAGTGAGAACAACGGGTGCATTCTGTTCTGTTTTTATTTTAAACTTGGATAGATTGAAGTAGTAGAAGTACAGTTTGAAGTGGGGGGGGGAGGAAATAGGTTAGCCATAACTACACATCAGTCTGTTTTGCTGTATCTCTTTTTTTTTTGTGGAGAACTTCTGAATAAACTTGAGGGAACAGAAACAACTATATTTTTCTGTTTTTATTAAATGTTGGTAGAAAGAAGAGCTTAAAGTAAATTAACACTTTTCCCCTAAGTACTGAGTGAGAGGAAAGCAAACTTTTTTGTTTTTGGGACAGTTGAGGAGGCTTGTTTGAGAATTGCTACAGTTCTTAGTGGTGGTGAATCATGGAATTGAGCTTTCTTTTAATGCTATCTGTAGAACATGGAGAGTTGAAAGATACCACAGAAGAGACTCCTAGCAAACTTCAAATGTTATAAGCAAGGGAAACTAACTGAACAGATGTACAGCGCTTTAATTGATGTGCAGATAAAGAAGTTTGGAGAGTTTCTTTTGCAAGTCCCTAATCGATGGCCCTCGTAAATCTGCATCTTAGAAAAGCTGAAACTCTTAACTCCACATAGAAACAATACTGTTCATTTTGTGGTCTTTCTGTTCACACCGTGGTAGCTTAAAATCCATCTATCTTGAACCATGTTTTGAGGACTCTTTTTGGGTTGGTCTGTATCTCATTACTTTAGCTCAGTGTTTGAAGTATACTTTTTAAATAGGATCTTCCTGATTGTAACTACTCGCCCTAATGAAACTTGTATTCGAAAGTGTTTGTGAAGGAGCTGATGTGGATTTATTGTTGCCATTCTACTCTGTTTAATTCAAGTGCACTTTGTGATTTGATAAAGTGGGATATCCACAATCGGGATATGATCCAAAGTCTACTCTAGTAAGAGGAGACATTGTCAGTCATTTTGTTACTGTGGCTAACCTTTGTAAAGCAGTTCTGTTACTATGCACGACACTTACATAACTAACTCTGAGATTAGATCCTTAGCATTTGTACAAGGAATGTTGATGGTACATGAACGCTGTATTGTAGGTTTGTGTGAACATTTAATGGCTTTGCTTTGTTTGTTAACTGATGCAAGGAGAGATGCCTAGTACATTCTGTCTAGGCAGTGCCTTTTTAATACTTCAAAGACATAATTGTTACGTGTAGCGATGTTTATAAAGTTTTTTACTCTCTTCTTTCACGGGATGAGGGCTATGCTGTCTAGGCAGCATTTATTGTCCATCCCTAATTGCCCAGAGGGCAGTTCAGAGTCAGCCATATTGCTGTGGGTCTGGAGTCACATGTAGGCCAGACCATGTAGAGATGGCAGTTTCCTTCCCTAAGGACACCAGTGAACCAAATGGGTTTTTCTGACAATCGACCAGTGGATTCGCGGTCATCATTAGATTCTTAATTCTAGATATCTTGTTGAATTCAGATTCCACAGTCCGCTGTGGCAGGATTTGATCCCGGGTCCCCAGAACGTTATCTGGGTCTTTGGATTAACAGTCTAGTGATAATACCACTAGGACATCACCTCCCCATTTAGACATAGGTTATGCTGGCTTTTCTGTTACGGATGTTGAAGCATTAAGGCCTCATTAGAGTTTGAAGGCTGTAACAATTCGGGAGTGGCTGAATTCCAACCCTTCCCTGCCATGCCCCAGAAAAAATGAGATGCAGGGAGGGCATGTGGCAGTTAACTAGTACTTGAGTTTTGCCTGCGTGTGGCTTTGTAAATCTCCTGTACTAAGCAGTTGTTTTAAGTGGCTATGCAAACATGCCAAGGCTGAGCATAAATATAGATAAGAAAAATTGTGGGAGTACCTGACGTAGAAACACATAGGCAGTCCTGTATAAGCCAAGCAAAAAGTTACAGAAAAATACAAATGTAACTAAATGTGAGAAATTAGCTTGATTGGAATTGGTTGTGCTGCCTCTGATTTGGCATTTCTCTGGTTTTTTTTCTGTCAGGGGGAGCATGTTGGGTGAAAAAGTGAATACCCTGATTTGTGTGGCATGGAAAATAAGCAATCATGGGAACACAGCACTATGCTGGATGAGGTTCTTTACCCAATGAACGGTCCTGCTGTCCAATTTATGGTTAGCGATCGGAAGCACACATTGGTAGCTGGCTTGGTTATGGTCAGTCACACGAGAACTTTTAGCTTGGTGAGGTATTATTCACCTTAACTGGTGTTGTGCCTTAATTTGTCAGAATGTCTTGACCAGTCCTCACCTGGCTGTGTATATGCTGTTCCTCTATTTACAGGCAGTTAACCAAAGATGGAAAATATGCTGTTATGCAGGTAGTGCATGCTTGTGTAAGTAAACAGACTTAATTCCAATTAAGTTCTACTTTACAGTAGGATTGCAACTGGATAGAGTGTGTCTGAAATCTTAATGACCTGTGGATTTCCTCATGACAGCTGAATCTGGTGTACACAATTTGTAAAGTATGGCAGTAGGGCAGGTTGACATGACTGAAATTTATTTTGGTTTGAATGATGCATTATAATTTAAACACTTACACTTGTGTATGAACCTTCTGCATGTTAGCTATTCTGTAATTCAGTGTATTGCTCATACTTGTGCCTCAACTGACAACATTAAAAATGGCTATCTGATCTGTATCACATTGCTACTTGTGGAATTTAGCTGGGCTCAAGTTGGTGTTTCCTATGTCATGGCAGTGACTATGCTTGAACAGGTGTAAAGGAATGCAGTGTCTTGATACCTAGTGTGTTAATAACTAATATACTTAGTCTTTAGGCTTGAGCAAAAATACCTTAGGACCCTGGCACTACTGACACATGATGCTGTATGTTAAATAGAGGAAGAAAAGGTCAAAATGGTTGTTTGGTAAAGTGTGTGTTACTGTTGTACTTGGCCTTGCATGTTACCTGAAGAAGACCTTAATTAAGGTAAAATGGGTTGTATATTGTAACTTTCAGATATAGGTGAGATTGTGTGTGTGGGGCTTACATGCCTTAGGTATGGAAAGGGTGTGCAATCGAATGTTGTAACTTGTATCATGAGATTCATCGTGACTTGCAATTTTGATGTGTCCCAAGGCGTTGACTCTCTTCTAGAAAATGCTGTGCTGTGAGATAACTAGTTAGTTTGAGCTTGATATTGCTGGTACAATCATTAAATATGGGAGTGGGGATGGAGTAACTGAAGTGCTGATCTGAATCGTATGAAAGCAGACATATCAGATTGCAGCAATGCTTGGGAAGAGAAAGTCTTGTTAGATTGTTTTATTGTAGAATCATTGTATTCAGTTTAGCTGTGCATGCAGTAGATTCAAGGGAAACAAAAACCCTGCTTTTTAGAACAAAAGTAATTTGTAATGTTATAGTTTAAAATAAGGCCTTTCCCAGGGGTGAATATGCCAGGAATAGTACAGTACCCTTCTGGATTGCAGGAGTTTGGCCTACATAGGCTTCAAAGAATGACTGATCATTCTGTGACTTATTCATAGATGGCATGTGTACATAACTGGTTAGGTTAGCATTTATTGCACATGTCTAATTACCCAGAGGGCTGTTAAGAGTCAACTACACTGTGTGGGTGTAGAGTAACATGTAGATCGGACCATGTAAGGATGGCAGTTTCCTTCCTTACAGGACACCAGTGAACTGGATGGGTTTTTCTGACTATCGACACTGGTTTCATCATCATTTAGCTTATCAATTCCAGATTTGTTACAGAATTCAAAGTCCTCCATCTGCTGTAGTAGTTGGGTTTGAACCCAGATCTCTGGAACGTTACCTGACTTTATTATGGTTTACCAGTCTAGCAATAATACCACTATGGCATCACCTCAGGTCAGTGCTTTAGTTATTCCATCCTCGCTCTCGTTTATGGTTGTGCTGGTATAACAAGTCTATGCTAGTTAGCTGTCTCAGGATAGCAATGTTTTCGAAAAGACAGTCAACATCCTGGAATATTACAAAATTGCAAGTGATGATGAATCTCATGGCACAAGCTACAATAACTGATTTCACACTCATCCATCCAGTTGTTTTCCCAGTTTAATGCAACTTTGCCTTAAATGAAACTTAATGTCAGAAAAGTTTCTTATTTGCACCCTCAACTGACTACTTGGACTTCGGTAGATTGCGGTATTTGAGGAGAAATTAACAGTCCATTTAATTTCAGTCAATATTTTGGCTGTTTGATTGAACAAACATATACATTTAGATAAATTAAACTATAATTGGACAGAATAATGCAGTAAACTTAGCAGTATTTGCGGTATACAGTTTGGTTTATCTAGTGTGCTGGTTTATAAGGTATCGGTTTAAAGTTTTCGGTAGTTTTGGATGACTGGTACTTCAGTTATTTCATTGATCAGGTGATATGTATCACTGTTTAATTGAAAAGTCCTTGATCTGCAGTGATTTTTAAGTTGTACTTGACTGATTGGTTATGTCCTGTCGGCTGTTTCTTTCTTGCCTTAATGTTTATTAATGCTTGATTTTTGTGGGCATGAAGCCTGAATTTCTGTGAGCAAGCTCGTGGAAAACAGGTAATTTAGAGTTAAGTCTCTTAATTTTTTTTTCTCTTGACATTACTTGACAATTACTTATTCATACGTTAAGAATTTTTCTCTTTTCCGAGCTGACTTGACTTGTGAAAACAGTCCAGTGTTTACCATGGTACACCAGTGTATGTTAATATGACTGCCTACTTAATAGCCTTACATAATTTATTGAAGACTTTTGTTAGAACAATATATTAGCTTGATGGGTGCCTTTTTACCCAGTCCCTCCTACGCAGCCTCAAACCGAAGCTGTATTGGTTTCCTGGGTAACCATGTGAGCAACAAAATTGTTATCACTGTCTTGCGTTCTGGGAGCATTATCTAGTGACGGAAGGGTGCACCATCTGGAAACAAGTATGTGGTGACCTTTTGCTATGAAGGTGGAAACATTCAAAATTAACTGGTCATTGCAATAAACCTTTGGAAATTGAAGTTTCTTTTAAATGGGCACCTTGTATGTACAAAATGTAGTGTTGTGTTTTACCATGTACACTACTGTCAATTTTCTGACCTGGAAAAGATTATGCAAGTTTTCACACTTTTCTTGCAGCCCTCCCATCTATTATGAGCTGCCTTTTTTAAAATTTTGTTTAATTTCTAAAAATTTTCGAGAACTTGATTGTATTGTCTTGAGACTCCGGAGAATAGGCTCAAAGGTCCTAGTTAGTAAATGAGTTTTAGGCTGGGATTTATTTGTTTCGGGCAACTTTTAAATTTTCTTTGAGTGAAGTTGAAGAGTTGGAAAATGGGTGCGTTTAGATCTTCAGAAGGCATCATAACTGGAGGCTTTTGCATTGCATCGTCAGAAGTTTTAATAGTTTAAATTGTAAACTGCATTATGATTTTGGATTAACTGTTCTAAATTGCAATGCAAACAGAGGAAAGCTTAATGAAATACTCTTAAAATATTGTGGTGTTCTTATGTTGGTCTGACTGAACCAATAAGAAATAGCTTCCTAACGTGGATCTGGTCTTAACTCTTCCACATTCCTTTATGGCCAGTAGGCTTGCAGGCAGATTGAAGTGTGAAGAGTCCTGTATAGCATCATCTAGCGATGGGATTTCATCTTAACACTTAGTCTGTTGAATCAATTAGCTTGCCACTCTGGCAGCTTCCTTCCAGTCCTCTACAAAACCCATTTAGAAAATTTTAGAGTGGTAACTTTTGGAGATGACTGCCCTTCTGACTTTTTTTTGGTAGAAAAGTATTTGTTTGAACCACAAGTGGTGAAATCCCATAGCCTAATCAGAGATTTGTTTTGTATGGTCACTCGTTAGGACATGTGCTTGTTTTCATTTGGTTTCTTTAATCATGCTCCTGTACATCCATTGCACTTGTTCTCCAACTATTGGGCACTGGAGTGCAAAGAAATAGAGTTGAAAGGTAGATAATTTTT
Organism: Ginglymostoma cirratum; assembly: GCA_024137785.1. Classification (NCBI taxonomy): domain Eukaryota; kingdom Metazoa; phylum Chordata; class Chondrichthyes; order Orectolobiformes; family Ginglymostomatidae; genus Ginglymostoma; species Ginglymostoma cirratum. The sequence continues at coordinate 5,984,965 of JAHRHZ010000139.1, read as the reverse complement.
AATTGGGTCATGCTCCAAAGAAACAGGTCATCTCTTATGTGCTCGTATATTTTTCAGGCTGAAGTATGCAGAGCTTGATTTAGGGATATGACTAAAGCTGGTAATGCAACTGTAGTTGAAACTGCAATCACATACCTGATTTTCAAATGTCTACCCTTGGTGCAGAAAACCACTTAACATACTGTATAATTTCAGGAATGGTCAAATCTATTCAGAAGGTGAAGTTTCATGGTGTCCTTGAATTATTTCCCAGTTGAAAGGAAAGCTGAAGGGTCTAGGCCCAAAACGTCAAGCTTTCCTGCTCCTATGATGCTGCTTGGCCTGCTGTGTTCATCCAGCCCCACACCTTGTTATCTAGGAAAAATGAGTAGTGTACACTTGCCTTTCTTGAAGTGATTCAGAGCAAAATGAGCATCATTATTAATTTTTGCCAAATAAGCCTGTAGTGCTGTGACTTGTACTTAAGTGCCCAGGTTAACTAAACTATTTGTGTTTCATAGATATAAGTAGGTGCGAATGTGTAATGATTGGGTTCTAACAGTTCTATATACAGAAAAGGAAATGTATTTGGAGATCCAAGGTTTGCTTTGTTAACTTTCAGTTGTGCTTGGTCTTAATGTCACCCCATGCATGTATCTGAAGATTTTGTTATCAAGAGAGCACAATATGTGCTTTACCTTCTGAGGAATAGAACAGAATCCCCACAGTGTGGAAACAGGCCCTTCTGGCCCAACAAGTCCATAGCGACCCGCAGAGCATCCCACCTAATCTACACATCCCTGAACACTACAGCCAATTTAGCATGGCCGATCCACCTAGCCTGCACTTTTTTTTTTTTTTTTTTTTTTTGGACTTTGGGAGGAAACCGGAGCACCCAGAGGAAACCCACGCCGACACGGGGAGAATGTGCACACCCCACACGGACAGTTGCCTGAGGGTGGAATCAAACCCGGGTCCCTGGTGCTGAGAGGCAGTAGGGCTGACCACTGAGCCATCGTGCCACCTAAACAAACTTGCATCCCCTGACTGGGAGTGTCATCTTAAAACGCTGTAGAGATTTTATGCCAGGACTTCTGTTTGAGGCAAGGAAGACCTTGGCTTTTTTTTTTAAAGCAGTTTTTGGATAACAACTTTTTCAAGTTAATGAATGGCAAGTAACATTGGAGTGATTATTTACCTGAGGATATGCATTAGAAAACTTGGAATGGTGGTTAAGAATTTGTCCCCACATTGGTTAGTTTCCAACAATATGGGCCATTGGATAAAACATAAAGGTCATTCTTCTTATTTCAAAGTTTTTCATTTATTTGCTATTGTCACAAATAATTGTTTGGATTACTACGACCCCCTTGGAGTAGGGTGGGAGGGGGAGCGTGGAGTGATCGAGTGCCCCACAGATGCAGAATAGTTAAAGCTTGCCAGCTTAGGAGACACTGTGGCAACAATGCTACCCAAGAGGCAAGCAGACGGTAGTGGATGGCTGCGTGCACTGATGTCCCTAGGGGCTTCAGTCAGAGCATGACTGTTTGATTTGGATTTGTGTGGAAAGCATAATGTTAAAGTTAGATGTCACAAAAGGATGGTAATGTGATAAAGGAGAATCATAGATTTCAGGTGAATCTGCGTGGATTGATTAAAATGGGCTGATGTAAATGCCATCGTGCACTGCATTTTCTTTTCTAAGAAAGAATACGGGCAGGTATACAATTCGAACATAGAACAGTACAGCACTGTACAGGCCCTTTGGCCCATGATGTTGTGCTGACCTATTATCCTAATCGAAGATCAAACTACCCTGCATACCCTACATTTTACTATCATGCATGTGCCTCTCCAAGAGTCACTTAAATGTCCCCAATTATTGTTTTTAAGCAGGCTGCAAGAACATATAAGGTACTTGTGAATAAACTTTAGTCCTATGCTAAAATGTTACTGTTGTTCTGCTAACGAGGCTTCCATCTGTGATCTTCTGACACAATGCAAGTAGCTAATGCCTGAGTCAAGACTAGCAAATTTGAAACTAAGGATTTTTTTCTGTTCGTAGTATCTCATCCCTTGCATCTGAAGGATTTCTGGCTCAACAAAAGGTTAAGGAAAGTAATAAGTTATGGGAACAGGAGAGAGTGAGATGTATTTAAAAGTAGTGCTGGAAGTGCTCAGGACGTTTGACGGTGCTTTTGGAGAGAGAAAATATTTGGTTTTAGCGTATGAGCATAGCAAAGTTCTTGGGTGGGAATACAGGCTTGGAGAGATTAAATGGTAATGATATGGAGCAAAAAGCAAAATGAGTGATAGTGATTGTTTCTTGAATACAAAGCGTTGGTCCAGAGTATAAATGCCAAGTACAAAATGAAGAACAAGACTCGAACTGGCATGCTTCAAAGAGAAGCAAAACTGGGGACGGGGTTAATTCCGTTGACGTAGATTTTGATTTCGAGGTTATAAGTACCTGTTTTGGAAAACCCACTTACATTAAACTCCAGCAGTACATCAGCCAGCAAAGGACAAATGTGAGCAAGGCAGTGGATTAAAATGGCAACCACTGAAAGCTTGATGTGCCTGCTGTGAAATGTTCTGCAAAGCGGTCATTGGGTCTGTTCACTGTCCCCAGTGTAGCAGATATTGCATTGTTCACCATGTCTATCGTGTGCTAAATTGGCAAAAAACACAATTGACTTGCTACTTCATCAAAATAAGTATTTGGTGCCATGGGTGGTGAGGTGAGAGAGGACATAAATGAACAAGTTTTGCATTTTTTTAAATCTTGCTATTAAAAAGCTAAATTGTCTTGAAGACAGGTGCTTAGCAATAAACTTTGATTATCATGCACTGCTGTATTTCAGAATGTTGCCTGTATATAACAAATTGGGCCCAACAGAAGTCCTTCCCAGTAGCAGTAGTTGCAAATTTGTTTCTCACAGCTAAAATGTACATTCTGTGCCTGCTGATGTGGATTCCATCAGTCTGGGATTTGATTATTTCTGAGTTTGGACATAAAGTGGGTGCCTTCTAAGACCATGTGTGCTGGATTCTTCTCAGCCCCCCAATTCAATCTGTTAGAGGTTTCCCTTTTCATTTACTTTTAGTTCCAAACCCTTTCACTGTGACAACATGATCAGTTATTTGTACTTTTTGAGCATAAATCAGAATCTAGAAAAGTAACGGCAGCTGATCAGTTACCTTCTTTAAAAAAAGGACAAGTTCACAGTGTAGATGACTCATCAGGATGAATACCAAATACTGTCCTTGCTAGCAATGCTGCCTTCCTGTATAAGAAGAAAATCTCAAAACAATGCTGAATAATTAAGATACTGTTTAGATCAAGTGTGGATTGAGGTGTTGAGGACTGTTTCAGCCTTGTAAAACTGCAAGCCATTTATTGTAATGTACGTGTTTGAACCATGGCATTGTAATGTTTTGATTAAGGAAGAGTGTTCTTCTTACAAATATCTTTTATTTTTCAACAAATGTGCAGTATTATTGTTTACTGTTGATAATGTTATCTCTAGTACTTCCACAGACAATTGTTTTAAAAATCATTGTGTAGATCAGTGTAACAGTGCCTCATTAAAACTGCAAAATGTGTTTGTTCAATTGGGCTAATTAGAATTTTAGTGCATTAAAAACTAGTTTGGGGTAGCGAGATCTTGCAGCATCTGTGGAGACAGAAAGAATTAACGTGACACTTCAGAACTCTTTGCCTGTAGAGTTTGACTTCGCAAAAGTGAAGGAACGGCAATATAATTCCAAGTCAGTGGTATGGTTTAGAATTCCTAGCATCTGACCTCCTTTTCATTGGCCCCCTGTAAAATCTCTTAAAGATTATTTAGTTGATGTGTATATATGGACTTCTGAAAAGTGTGGTGAGCCGCCACAGTAGATGCAGTAAAATCAAAACTTGGTCTAGGCCCGAAACGACAGCCTTCCTGCTGCTTGGCCTGCTGTGTTCATCCAGCTCTACTTGTTGTCTAAGATTAGGGCACCTTGCTTTTGCTTTGGCCAGTATTCACACCAGAGAACAGTGGAGGGATGTATACACTGATCTTCCAAGGGATTTGTATCAGAGCGTGACTTTTGTTGTTTTTATTTCGGGTTTCCATCATCTACAGCATTTTGGTGCTGTTGCTGTGATGGATAAACATGGTGTAACAAAATTTGCATTGTGCAGTACAGCGCCAAAGCTCAATGGCAATTTTGAATATCCAAATTAACGTTTTAGTAGTAATTTCTGAAGTTATACCAGACTTTCAATATTAACGGTTTCTCTCAACAGCTGCTGCCTGGCCTGAGTATCTCTAGCATTTTGTTTCACATTTCCAGCAACCACTGTATTTTTGCCTTTATTTCAACATTTAGTGTTTCCTTTACAAGTCACGAACTTTCATGACTCCAACAGCCAAAGCACTTTACAGCAAATTGTGTAAATAGTCATTTGAGTGAGGAAGCGTGAATGTCACTTTACATAGCAAGATCTTGCGAACAGTAATGTAGTGATGGGTAATGCTGACTTGATGTTGGGATAAATAGTGGCATCAACCGTTGAACTCATTAGCTGCTTAGTGGCATTGGATATTTTAATCCCATCTGAGAACAAATATACACCTTAGTTTAGTGTCTCCTATTAGTCCCACATTCCCTCAATCCCAAATGTCAGCGTAGAGTTTTGTGCTCAAGTCTTTGGAACAAGCCTTGGACTCATAATTCTGTGATTCAGGCGTGAGTGCTACCCACTGAGCCACAACAGAAATGAAATTAACTGGCAATTTAGATTGAACAAAATTATATAATACCCTGTTCTATAATCTGCAGAGTAACATTCCTCCTAGCTTCCAAGTATGCACATGTCATTTGGACATCTGATGTTTAAAACTATTTATATGGTATACCAGTGAAGTTGGACGTTATGTGCTTTGCTATCATCTAGTCTTTTGGAATTGCATGTAGCTTTTAGAATGTACACTGCCAATGGATACAAGAGGTATTTTCCAGTTTTAAAAATTGCTACTTTAAATTTCTTTTCACTTCAGAAATGACTGCTGAAATACCTTTTCTCATATTTTGGACAAGATTTTTCTCCCTTTCCCGTCTGTCATGTCGAAATTACAGGCAGTTCCTGGGTTGCAAACAGGTTCTGCTCTTGATTCTATTTGTAAGTAGATTTGTTCACCAGTTGGAATGCATACAGGACATTATAAAGTAGCTGTTCTGAAGATAATGTTATTAACGCTGTTTTTAAAAGTTACACCCCATAAGGGATCATGTTTGTAAGTCCAAGGAGTAATTGCCTCATTCCTACTACCTCTCCCTCCATGTGAGTTGTCAGTTTAATTTAAAGGATTGTACTAGATTCAGTTTCCAATCTTTGCTACATCCTGCTGGTTAAACTCTGAACACTTTATTTCCAAGTCTTGAATTTAGGTGACATTGCAAATACGAAAGTTAGTTGAAAATGGGCAGGACATCACAGCTGAGTTTCATAATGGAGGCTATTGATTTTTAGAAATCTTCAGTAGTTTGGAGAAGGGGCTCTGACCTTTTTGTAAATCCTTTTTTCAATGAACAGGTAATTGAAGGTACCACTGATTAAGGTTGTTTTCTTGTTTTTATTCTGGATAGTGATTCTGTAGTTGTAGCTAATGTACTAGTTTTTAAGTCCAGCCTTTGATTTGGAAATGGAGTACATTGGTCATACAGCTCTATTACTTCTATCAAACTTTGGCAAATCAATGGCGTTTGAAGGTGCATAGCTAGTTTTGTAACAAGAGCATCTACTCATGGTTGTGAGTTTAGAATGCTTTCACTTGGGGGTAGCATGAGTGTTTTTCTATTTGCAGTGCTGTCTCATTTACCTAGAAAATTCTTTGGCTGACGTGATATAAACTTCTGAGGAAGGGTCACCGAACCTGAAACGTTAACCCTGTTTTTTTCCCTTTCACATACTGCCAGACCTGCTGAGCTTTTCCAGCAACTTTGTTTTTGTTCCTCATTTACAGCATCTGCAGTTCTTTTGCTTTTTATGATATAAATTTCAGTTTTCCATGTTACTTCCCCACCTCACCAGCCATGATGCATGATGTTCATTATTGTCTTGCATGACAAGTGCCCAATTGACAGTTGTGCTTTGTGTATTGTTTTGGAATTGTGTATTTAAGATGTTTATTACTTTGGTTAGATATCTTTGACATTGTTACTGTATGCTGAATGTCAGTTAAGAACTGAATCTGTAGTCCGGAATTGAGCTCATTGATATCCCAAAGCTTTAGACATATAAGCAAAGAGTGCTGTTTAGGTTCTCCATTTTTGTAATAGGTGATTAACTTCAGTTAATCCCTGCTAACAGGTTTTAAAATACAACACTTTCAAGCCATTAGAACCCTTAAGCTAGAAACTATTTAATAGAACAGCCATTTGTAACTCGCACAGAAAAATCCAACAGTACTCCTGGATGCAGATCCACAGATTACTTCAGCCAGCATTTAGTCAGTGTTGCACCTGCCTGACTGCTGTTAAACAAGGTACTTTTCTTTTACAAGTTTGTATTTCAGTGCATGTTTAAATTTGCAAAATTAGGGCATTCAACCACGGGAAGTACTTAATGATTTATGAATCCTGAACTTTGCAATTGGAGAATCTCTGTTCTGTGCTAATTAAATCTGTGTGGGGAAGTAATATACAGGATAGTGCTATTGAAATAAAAACCTGTGCAATAGAAATTAGGCTCTTTGGACTGAATACCTCACGTAACTAGCTGTTGGATGGATGCTGGAAGCTACAGAGCAAGCCATGTTTTAAGGTGTGGTGAAACTTCACCCTATAACCTCCTATGAAAAACTTTGTGTGGTGTTTTGACATTCCTTTACAATCCCTTAACTGGACAACAGTATAGTTAATAACTTTGAAATACTGGGAGTACTATCCTAGCTTTGTGTTCTTCTGTCTTGCAAATAAGGATTTTTGTGGAGGAAAATGTTTCCTGTGCTGTTTAATTCGCAGTTAATCCACTGGCATATACTCTAACTTCTACATGAATGTAAAGTTGTTGCAAATAACTTGGAGCCCAAGTTGTTTCAATTCCCAAATATCAATGCTGTTTTAACACATTAAGAAGGCTGGTTCTTGAAAGTTAGGAGCTCCTTCGACACTGCATCCTGTTTCAATAAACTGCTTATATTGCTGGTTTTTAAAAAAAGGGCAACTGTTGCAGACAGTGACAGTTTTGATGTTCCCTGCAGTCGTTTTGATTTGGTGAAGTAATTCACTCTTGGAAAAAGCTGAAGTATGAACTAGTAACGTTATTTTTAGGAGTGCACTAGTCGAGTGGGGTGGTGGGTGAGCGGAAGAGCGTGGTCATAGGCGGTTATAGAATCGTACAGCACGGAAACCAACCTTCAGTCCAACTCGTACATGCTGACCAGACTTTATCCCATTTGGCTTGTATCTGTCTGAACCCTTCCTATTTCTATACCCATCCAAATGCCTTTTTTAAAAAAATACTGTAATTGTACCAACCTCCTTCACTTCCTCTGGAAGCTCATTCCATACATGCACCACCTTCTGCGTGAAAAAGTTGCCCTCCGGTCCATTCTTCAAATCTTTCTCCTCTCTCCTTAAACGTGTGCTGTCTACTTTTGGACTCCCTTACCCTCTGAAAAAGTCTTTAGCTGGGGAGGAGAGACACAGCAACAAAGAGGAGTGTGGCTTGGATGCCTGGTAGGAGGTCTTGAGTTATTTGCAGTGTCACTTTGGTAATCTAAATCTTGGGCAGCTAGGTTTTTGTTCTGTCTTCACATTTCCTGGCTAACTGTCAGTCTGCCTTTTGTAGATGGTCCTGGATAGTGGGAATTGCCCATTGGAAGCTGAAACTTTGAACACTTCCCAGTTGATAACTTTGGTTGCTAATTTTTCAGGATCTCAGTGCACATCTTTTAGTCATCTCATCTCAGTCTTGAGACTGGAAGATTTGGACCTATTTATCTATTTCCTCTTAAACTTCTAGGGTAGCCCATAATATTGAGCTGTTAATTTCGTAGTTCTGAGTTCTTTTAGGTGTCAACAGTACAACGTACTGGAGTGTGAAATTGCTGTAATGTTTAACACAATTACAGGATGCAAAATGGAATTTGAATATGTTAAGGTGGCTGGAGAAATGGAGTAATCAGTACATCAAAGGATATTGTTAAATTGCCTTTTACAGTATGGTTCCACCTAAAATATTGGCTCCTGTTTGGCTATCTTTTATCAGTGGCAGTGAAACCATTTTTCAAGTATGTCTGTACTTAGTATTGAATCACAGTTAAATCTTGTATGACTCAACTGACTCTCACCCTTAAGTATCTCTGCAATATGGTACTGCAGAACATTGACTTATATTTTTAGCAGCTATAAAATATCTTTCCTGTAGTCTCTTGGTTGCATGTAAAGGTCAACTGGGTTATATTAGCTATAGTAAGACCTTGTAATATTCATAAATGCTTATGTTTCTTGACTTTAACATTTTTCCCACCACTCCGATAAGAACATAAGAACTAGGAGCAGTAGTAGGCTGTCCGGCCCTTCGAGCCTGCTCAGCCATTCAATAAGATCATGGCTGATCTTCTTGTGGACTCGGATCCACTTACCTGTGCTCTCTCCGTATCCTTACTTCCTTTATTGTTCAAAAAAAAATCACCTTAACTTTAAAAACATTTACTGAAGTAGCATCAACTACTTCACTGGGCAAGGAGTTCCATAGATTAACAACCCTCTGGGTGAAGAAGTTCCTTCTCAATTCAGTCCTAAATCTGCTCCCTCTAATCTTGAGGCTATGCCCTGATAACAAGGTGTGGAGCTGGATGAACGCAGCAGCATAGGAGCAGGAAAGCTTGACGTTTCGGGCCTAGACCCTTCAGGAGGGGAAGAGGGTTCTGAAATAAATAGGGGAGGCGTATAAAATGGATGGTGGAGAGGAGGCAGACAAGTCGAAGAGGCGGGGATGGAGCCAGTAAAAGGTGAGTGTAGGTGGGGGGGTAGGGAGGAGACAGGTCAGTCCAGGGAGGACGGACAGGTCAAGGGGGTGAGATGGGGGTGGGGCTTGAGGTGGGAGGAGGGGATAGGTGAGAGGAAGGACAGGTTAGGGAGGCGGGGATGAGCTGGGCTGGTTTTGGGATGTGGTTGGGGGAGGAGAGATTTTTGATGCTTGTGAAATCCCCCTTTTAACAGATGCTGCAGTAACAATTTAATTTTGAGTTGCGCATGCTTCTACCCCTTAAATGTTGGCCATCAAGTAAGACGCTGATAATTGATAACAGTTCTGCATGTCTGAAGGCTCTGCTTAATAAAATGGTATATGTACTGTATTGTGAAGCTGACTATACTCATCCAATAGTGTTAATCCTGCAGATCTAGCTTGCAGCAGCATTTGGGCCAAATGGTTTACCCTAAACTTTTAGCTGAAAGAACAGCGTACAACTGATATCTGGTGCATGTGGTTCTATTCGAAAGGTGAAATTAATTACCCTCAACTAGTCTAGACTTGAGGGAAATTTTCCTGATTGTTTCTTTGGAAATGACCTCACATCACATGGTGTTGACATACTCTAAAAGCTGCCAGCCTGGCATTAACTGTTGAATTCCAAATAGATTTAACCAAGTATTGGTAACAAAACTGAAACAAAACTATTTCCAGGAATTGGAAGAAAAGAACTACTTTTCTCCTTTGCTCATTCAGTTGTGGACTTACTTTTAGCACGAGATAGCTGGTGAAAATTTGGCCTGTAAAACATTTGTTTTCAGTCTCTCCCACCAATAAGGAATCACTTTTTTTGTTGTCTTTTGATACGGCTCTGAAACAGATGCTTATTGATTCTGAGTCACTCTGCCTTTGTTATTTTGCCTGTGTTTGAAAAGTGGCTGTTTCTCGGTTACTGATTTTGAGATGTCAGCATATAGATAGAAACCAGTTGTCTGTTGCTTAAATGGGACATTGTGCTAAGTGGATGGAAATGTTAATGGAAGACTTTGGCTTGGATAGGCTAACCCACAGCTACGTTTTTCAAGATGTGATTGCATCTTGAAGCATAAATTAAAGTAAAACTGTATTCATATCTCATGCTTTTTTCACTTTAAGCACTCCCTTTCTCAAAATGAGAAATGGCATCTGACTGAGGTTAAATACACAATGTAAAAATAGTGAACCACCTTGTTCAATTTGGATGGTGAGCTATGGTTAGAACTTGTGCCCAGTATATTGATGCACAGGTGTTTATTGCTGGCCTAGCATTTTTCCTTGTCAGCCATAAAGTTCATCTTTCTTTTGCAAGCAAACTTTGAATTGATATCAGGTGATGTGGTGACAGTTTTACTCAATTGAAGAGTATACTTTTTGGATTGGACTGTTGGATTCTCAACTGACTGCTTTCCAAAATTCTGAGACATCCTGTAAGTCAATTATTAAAATCTTGGTGTAATTGTGCGTTAGCCCTGTTTTCCTCTTGTTTTGCACCCTGTCTTTCCCTGTAACTTTGTCTGCGTGGCCTCCCATCTACTGACAATGATTCAGTTCTAGCATTTGTCGTTGTGTATTTATTAACATCATGAAATTAAGATTTTAAAACTGTTTTTCTGAGCCTGTCTATTTTGGACTTGAGCAAAGCTGGCAACTTCCATCCCACGGTGAATTGGTTAGTGGTATTTGGGTTGGTGACTAGATTATGGGTGTTTTAACTGTCTTTCCATTCCCTTTTTTGGGCCAGTGAGACCATCGTACGAGTAGTTTGTTTTTCTCAACAGGTGAATAAAATTCTCATTGTAAGAAGTAATGTCAAGGTTGCAGGCTTGACTGTTCACTGCAAATATTCAACATTTCATCTGTCAATATGGATGGCCTATAGCTATAATGACCTGGTGTCAATTTCTTCCCCTTTTTTTTTTTTTTTTTGGCTCTGGTCCTGTTCTGCAGTGGATTTCAACTTAGGGCCCAAAAATATTTTTCAGAATTTGCAGGTAAGTGATTATGGGCAATTTCGTCAGGCACCATGGTCAAGAGAAAGCAAATCAGCTGCACTCTGAGCATAGATAAAAGGTACTGCAGATGCTGGAGAATCCGAGATAACAAAGTGCAGGGCTGGATGAACACAGCAGGCCGAGCAGGAAAACTTGACGTTTCGGGCCTAGACCCTCCTTCAGAAGTGGGTTCTGATGAAGGGTCTAGGCCAGAAACGTCAAGTTTTCCTGCTCCTATGATGCTGCTTGGCCCGCTGTGTTCATCCAGTCCCACGCCTCGCACTCTGAGCATACTTGGCTTTTTTAAGCTTCTGCCAACTCCATTCCTGTGAAGGATAGTCACATTTTGCAGTGAGAAGAGGTGCACCCAACTCACCTTAGTGTGAAGGGGGTAACAAGGTGTAGAGCTGGATGAACACAGCAGGCCAAGCAGCATCAGAGGAGCAGGAAAGCTCAGGGTTTCTGAAGAAGGGTCTAGGCCCGAAACGTCAGCTTTCCTGCTGTGTTCATCCTGCTCTACACCCTGTTATCTCACTAAGTATGAACACCTGTTTTCTTAAAAGTGTTACTTTAACACCATTCACGTGCAGTACTTTCACAATTGGCATTGCACAATGTAATATAACTGAGTAGGGCTGGGGGCTGGTTGATGTGATTACTAATCCATTTGAAAAGGGCCCTTGAAAGAAAAGTCAATTAATTTGAGAACCACTGCTGCAGTCTAGAAAGAGGTGTGTAAATCTACCAGTAGTTCATAAAGCATGGGTCTCCAACAACAAATGACCATGTCCCATTCACTTAGCATTGAAGTGCTGTAGATGTTTTAGCCACATAATCTAACTGCAATTAGTGTATTGAGGCTACTTTAATGTAATTTGATGTTGTGCCAATTCACCACTTCAAATTATTCCCATTATCAGTACCAGAAAGTGTTTCTCCTGGGATTCTATATCATAACTGAACAGACTGTAGCTACAGGCCACTTTTGGAAGGATAAGATCTCTAATTGGTACTGTTAACTTTTCCCAGCTTGGATGGCTTTAATATGAGCTTCGTTTGGCAATTGCATGTTACTGAAGGCTGTAATTGAGTAGTTAAATTGGTTATTAGCAACCTTCCTGTAGGGAATTGTTAAATGTGATAAATTTTAGAAGTGTTTGGGTGAGCTGGATTTCTGTGCTATAGTGGGACCATAAAAATGGTGGTCATTTTTAACGTGACAAGATTACATTGGGGAGGTTCTTAAAAGCTTATTGTGGGTTCATGACATGCATTCCTAAAGAGTGAGAATTATGTCTGACTCTGGGAGTTCATTTTTTTTAAAGCTTATCTGGGTCTTGTCTTGTTTACATTGGTCAAAATTGTATCTCTTATCAGTCACAAAACAAATGCACGTGTGTGTGAAAAGTTTACTGGTATTACTGTGAATTCAGGAGGAATTGAGCCCATATGTAGACCAAGTCAAGTAAATTGTTGCATGTTTTATATATTGAAATTCTCAATTTTCTAGACTTCCCCATTTGAGTTGGTGCCGATGAGGGTAGGTAGATTTGAGGGTAGAGACTTTTTTAAGTAAATTTTGCTGTTGCACCTTGCAAACTTCATGGGCAGGCCAATCTCGTACAAAAAGTTACTGCTAATCTCTACAGACCTATTTCAAAGCTAGTTTTCAGCTCTAGTTAAACATGTTTTTCTTGGTTTACAGAAATATTTGGGGTTGGGAATAGGGTGTAAGTTGGCATTCAGATGATTGGTGTACGCAGTAGTGAATTACTGCTATGACTACTTTTTTACCATATAATTGGTTTAAGCTAATTCAGCGTTCAGGTTTGTACTGTGGTAATGTTGTTGTGTGAAATTCTAACTCCTAGTGGAGACCTGTTGGTGCTCAACCAGTAACTTTTGTGTTTCGTAAAGCAGCAATTCATTAGCTCATTAGCTACAGAGAGTATGTTTTGATTTTTGAATAGACGACAAGAATTTTTAAAATTACTGTAGAAATCAAGCTATTCAGTGTTGGATGAAAACCTCCATTGCAATTGATTGGAGAGTAGAGGGGGTTGGTACTATTGTTAAGTAGTAACTTCTTTTGCACTTGCATATCAATGTAGAATCAGAGAAGCTTTGTTTCAAGTTCTAATTATAAAAAGATCATTGGAGTACATAATTTGGAGAAGTCTGCAGTCGCTGGAGCATTAAGTTTTAGAAACCACTAAATTTAGAGTGGACTAATTCCAAAGGCTTATCGGAGACTTTCAGTGTAATTTCCCTTTTAGTGGGAGGATATGGTGTTTCAGACTCTTTTGTTTATGATGGATTTCCACAATCATTGTAAACAAAAATATTAAAAGTTTATTCATGTTTTTGTAAGGGCTTTGGACTGCAGCCTGTGTAAACGGACTATTTAAAGATGATTGGGTTCTGCCTGTGCACGTCTCGTAACCCGGCGCCACATGCAGTGCTACAGAGAGGTCACGATCTGAAATATGTGCAAGTTAAGTGACTTAAAGTTTTAGCAGTATTACTGAGTACCTGCTGAAATGGGATACCACAGTCTCTGATGAAATGAGTAATTATACTAAACTCTGAAATGTGACTGTTTTGTGAGGGTACTAATTGTACATGAGGTTTAAACATTCGTTTCCATTACTTGATTCTGTAGTGTTTTTTTTCCAATACCTTTGCCTTGTTACCCCACCTCATTTTCAAGATATCTGATCAAAGTCTATTTCTTACTGATCTTTCAGTCATTGCAACTTTTCTCTTCCCTTTTGTTTTTGCACAGCCCCTCTTGAGTTCCTTAGTGTGATTTGTGTGGGTGTTGATGCTTCAGAACACTTTCTAAGGAAGAATCAGGTTATATTTCTGTGCCCTTGGAACTCTCTCTACAACAGTTGGGTACTTCTGAAGTACAGTTGCTGTTAGATGGATAAGTGCATAGCCAGAAAACTATTACAAGTATCACAGCAGATGAAGGTTAACTTTTCATGTAAAGAGAAACATAATACTGCAAATGTTAGAAGTCTGAAATAAAAATAAAATAGTCAGGTATGACACTGAGTCTTTGTAGATGTTAATTCCTTCATTCTGCATAGTTGCCAAACATTTAGTCAATTTTTGTATTTATTATTTCAGCACTGCAGCTTTGAGCAGCATGAAAAGATTTCTGTTGAGCTAATAGTTCCTCCTCAGGTAGTAGTACCTTGGCTTCTTGCAAATCTATTTGAGCAGATGTAGAATAGGCCTTTTATTTTTAGCACCTTGGCTAAAAGGCAGCACCCCTGAAGTGTTAGCTTCGATTATGTAATCGGCACTAGGAATGCCACTTGGGCGATGGTGCTGCCAGCTCAGTCAAACTAATAATATTTCGATAGAGGCAACAATAAGGTTTAAAATCAAAAATTTCGACTTCAGAAGCATGAACTACACATCATTTAGCTTAACATTTAGATTTGGATCTTGATTCAAAACGACTGATGTGCTTGTATGTTCTGACTTCTAACTGTTAAAATCTTACAGGTACATGGTACTTAGCATATTTCTCAAACTGCCAGTTAAAGTTTGTGTTTCACAGAGATAGCAAGACAGCAGATGCTGGAGTCGGAGATAAGTGTGGAGCTGGAGGAACACAGTAGGCCAGGCAGCTTCAGAGGAGCAGGAAGGTTGATGTTTTGGGTCGGGAACCTTCAGAAATTTTCTGTAGAAGGGTCCTGACCCGAAGCGTCAACTTTGCTGCTCCCCTGGTGCTGCCTGGCCTGCTGTGTTCCTCCAGCTCCACACTGTTATATCTCAGTTGAAGTTTGTGTGTTCATTTCATAGCAGTGCTCCGGATTGAACCACACCCTCCAGCTTGTTTCACCATTTCATACAAATGTCTGCCTTAATTCCCCATTCCCATTCATTCTCCATGTCTTGCGTTTCCTCAAGACACCAATACTCAGTGTCTCTGCTTTAACTCATGTTCAAGAAATGGAGCATGCACAATCCCCTAACATAGGGAATTGTGAAGATTTGTACCTCTTTGGAGTTGTGAGAGGAAATTCTCATCTTGGTCCTAAATGATCAAACCTTTATCTTTGAGCCTTGCCTCTGTTCTCGATTCCTCAGTCAGAAGAACCAACCACTTTATGCTGTCAAGCCTCTTCAAGATGTTGACTCCGGCTTAAGGAAGGCATGAGGGTTGTCTTTGGGCTTACGTAGCCATGGCACAAAAAGGTTACACTTGTCGGCTGGTTAGAGGTATTATAGGTAACACAACAAACAACAGTATCAAACCTTTCCTTAAACCGAATGCAGTGTCTTAAATCTTCTGACTACACTTTCTTCTAAAAAAAAACAGAACTTAAGGGGACATGGTCTACTCTTATTTCTTTGCATAGTTCTGGGTTCTTAATAGATTATTCAATTTTGTACAACAGGATTAATTTTAAAATGGCTTAAGTAAAAGCGATCCTGTGAACTTGTAAAACATATCCTTTGTCATCTACCCCCATTTGATTCAGCAACTCGTCTTAAATTGATTGGAATTATCAATATCCACATAGAATCAATTCTCCTAGATTTCTGTTCTGTTTTTAATATTTATATACGGTCATTTCAGTTACTTTTGTATTGCTAACCTCTTGACGTACCTATGCAAAAAGTTAAATTACAAATCTACAGATATCAAAGTCACGTGAAATCCTTTGAACAGAATGGGCAGTAATGTACGAAGAAAGTATGATTTTGGCACAGTTTTAAATTTGGAAACCAAGCCTTTAAGCCATGGCTTATCTCCGCAAAATGAATTCAGTTTCTGTACTGTTGACTCTTTTGTAGGTTGAATCTAATATCTAAAGTTATATCAAGGAAATTAGAAAATACTGTAGTACAGTTCAGTCGGATAAAAGTTTGATGGATGTTTCCACGGCTTTTAATTGTTTTTATTTCCGCAGGTAGTCAGTCAACTTGCCAACCAGTCTGCCTGCATTTCTCCTGTAGTATAAACTTTAAGGTTATTTGTTTGAATTTTAGCATTTTTGTCTGTACTGATGTCAAAGCTTTTCACTTTGTGCACGCCTCTTCTTTTCTGCAATATTCAAATTTAGATTGTATTGAAAACTTAAATATTTTGGCTGAATTAAAATACTGCCACTGACCTTACTAAAATTTGTTAAGAAAGCTAATCCTGACTTCTTTGAGTTTCAATTCCACTATTAAGGGTGAGCAAAAAGTGAAAACAAGCCAGAAAACTGACCATTAGCCGCAGAAGGCTCCTGCTCTGCTCTGTGGAAGATTGCATTCTGTTTTTGTTAAATGTATCCATGAGCTGATTTTAAATGCAGTTTTAGTAATAGGGAGAAAGATTGAATGCACTTTGTCAAAATTGGTATTAGTTTATTGTTTCTATTGTACATGTGGGTACTGGCTTGAGCCACAGAAGAATAAAACTTAAGTTTAAACTGGTTATTAACTATAATGTATTATAAAGGGCATGTTTTTAGAATGTCACGTGGTGCCCTGTTTGTTCTTTGGCGTGAATTCTTGTTGACTGACTCCTTGTGTTATCTACCTTAACTCTGCTCTTATTTTGCTCCTCTTACTTTGCCCTGTTGCTTCACCCAGTAAGCACACTTCTGTGTTTTTTTGTGTGTGTGTAATCTTTGTGTTGTCTGCAAAAGCAAAAAAACTGTAGAAACAATGATCTTGTGAATTTACTCAAAGCATAATTGACATGGAGACTTTTTGGAAACCCTGTGTACTTTTGACGATGACATAACCTATATCATCACTTTTAAAATCCTGCATGATTGTTAGAAGAAGCTGCTCCTATTGTATTAATAAATGCTGTGGAAATATGGAATAGCATGGTTGTTTTGTGAAATGAGAGCATTACTTCCATATTTAGTGCAGAAGATGAATATGGATTAAGATTGGATGAAGCAAAGCATGTGCAAATGGCTTTTATTGCCACTTGATTACTTGCCTCCAGTGCTCTTCTTAAGTTTGATTCGGGGCAGCCACGTAGGGGAATGCATTGTATAGATTGCTGAAAAAGGTGGTGACGTGAAAGATTTAACTGCTAAACTAATACTATTGAGTCACCGTTTCACAGATAAGCTGGAACTGGAACTGTATTTATAGCCTAAAGTGTAGTTTTCTGATAAGGGTAGATGATGGATATTCTATGAAAAATGTAACAATTTTTCATTTGTAAGTATAACTTGTGCAAATTAGTGTTGCACTTGATGTTTCAATTGAAATAGGCTGAGGCACTCGGGTACTGTGCAGTTGATGGAGATCTAGGCTTTAACTAATCACCAAAGCCAGAAATCATCTGCGCAGTAGCCAGGGAGCTAGATTTCATACTTATGATTCAGAGTGAGGATGAAATGACCTTGGTTGTCACTTCTGTTTCTTCTGCTTGAAAGGTCATAGCTGGAACATTATCTGGCCAATGGATTTTTTTTACACCCTTCTGGTTTGCATCATTTTGTGCTCTTTCTTGTATAACGTTCCAACACTTGTCTGTTATTTTTACATGAAAAGTAACTCGGTTCAGGTAAGAGAACTCACATGAAGGGTAAACGTGGCAGATCAATCTCTAGTCAAGATTAACCAAGTGTCTACAGATCTGGTGTAGCAAACTGTGTTGATTGTCTTGTACGTGACTGTTTAAAGCGCCAGTAATTATCACTTGGCAGACTCCAAACATTTTTCACTTGGATCCAATATCTTTTTCCTATGGCAAATACTGCATTTCCAATTTGAGTACTCCTGTAGGGAAAGATTCTAACATTTTTATAAGCTCCTTCTGTGGCTGTTGGAATTGCTTACAGCGAATGAAGTACCTTTTTTTTTCGAAGTATATTACAAATGAATACAGGATTCACCTAATTAAATTTTCCAGGTCTGGTTAACCAAATGTGCACATACCAGTAGAATATTCCTCTATCCACTCAGCAGTTTGCATAGATTTAATGACAGCTGGATTTTTAGATATGCGGGGCAAGATACTTTAACATTTTTGAATTGTGAGTTTCTTTATTTTCAAGTGAGCAGGAAACTAAGGAATTGCTTTCAAAACTTCACTTTGGGGAAATGAAATAAAAAAACTAGACTAAATTACTCTTAAGTAGAAACAGTAAGTACTGAAAATCAGCTCAAGTAGCTTCTATGAAAGGTGTGTGTGTTTCAGTCTCATCTTTAACCAGTTCTAATGCTGTTTGTATCCATTTCTGTGGATACAGTTTGTCCTGAGTATTTTGTTTTCCCTTTTTTCCAGCATCTGAAGTATTTCATTTTTGTTTTAAACTAAATTGTTGATTCTAAAGCATGCAGTTTCTCTTTACTGCCAGTGCAGAACTTGGGAAAGTTTGCAAAGCTTAATGAAAAATTATGCAAATGAGTAGGTTCCAAGTAATGGCTCCAACTGAACTCTCTTGATCGGTGAATCCCTAAGAATTTATCTTGCTGAAAAGTTAATGTATTTTTTTCATGTCTGAATGGTTAAAACTATTATTCATTTCACATTTTATATACTTGGTCTATCAGATCAGGCACCTAATGCTCAGTTATTTTTCTGCGTGATTCTGCTCTATTTTAAGACAACTCTGTAGTTCAGGCACTTGTTTTGGTTTTCCAGCTGCTTTAAACATTGCTTATTCTTTTGATTTCAGACGCGAATGCAGAGCCTACAGCCAGACCCTGCTGCCCGGTACAGGAATGTAATGGATGCCTTGAAGAGGATTGTCCGCACCGAAGGGTTTTGGAGGCCAATGAGGGGATTAAATGTGACTGCCACTGGTGCAGGGCCAGCACATGCCCTCTACTTTGCGTGCTATGAAAAAATTAAAAAGACACTGAGTGATACCATCCATCCAGGTGGCAATAGTCACATAGCTAATGGTATTAATTACTACTTAAGTGATTCTTCTACAGTTAAGCACCCTTGTGCCCCTTCTTCCCGTTTGTTTCTTTCAAGTAATCTCTTAATGCTCTGTGCAGGTGCCTTGACCAGAATGTTCACCTAATGCTGAAAACTACTTGTGCTGTCCTGGTTTTAAATCTACTAATCTGCCTTCCTGTAAGCATGTTAGTCTTTTTCTAGCCTTGCTTTTTTTTAAGTTTGTTGCTGTGATGTAACATAGTTTTACACATTGTGATTCTGACTAGAGAATACATGTTGGGACCCAATTGGATTGGGTGAATTCAGCCAGACATAATGCACTAGATGTTGTTGTGCTATTTAGGAATCTAGCTTAGCTCTACAATTTTTTTCTTTTTTTTTTTTTTTTTTTTTCTTAATGCTGCATACAGGACAACTTGTGGCCCTGACATGTTTCCTCCCAACAGCCCAGATAATTTCTTCCGATGTTTTCATGTGATGAGTAATGGCCCAAAATGTAACTGTCTTCTTCAAAAGCAAAATGTGACAGTGTATGATGTGAAACATGTTTCTCCCTGGCAGTGAGACAGATGCATTTAGGGAACTGTGTAGGTCCGTGAGGGCGTACATGAGTATGTGTTGGGGTGAGATTATTTAAGGTGTATGGAGGCTCACGTGGAACAAAAGCTAAGTGGTCTCCTTTTGGTTTGGCAAATCAGGGTTGTTTCAGCAAAATTTAATTGTAGCTTAAAAACATCTTTGCACCTTTTAGTTCATGTTTCATGTTCATGGAAGTGACTCAAATCATAAAATGCTTTTGACACTTAGTGATATCGCATCTTTTTGGTAAAGTCAAATGTTCATAGTACTCACTGAATTTACGAATAAACTTTATATTACAGGTTTTTAAGTTTATTACTAACTTGTGACTTTTAAGTATACACTGAAGAAAAGTTGAGGTTGCACAGATTCTGTTATTGGAGTAGAAACTTTGAATGGTCATTCCAATTACTAATATAGCAGATTTGACCTGCCATGAAAGAGTTTTTAGTCTGAGGATCAGATCACTTCTGCGATTTTATTCTGTACTCCTCTGACCCACCTGTGTCTTAACTGCATAACTCTTAACTCACTAAACTCTGATTTAACTATGATTTGGCTTTACTATTTACTTATACTAACTTATTTAAATTCTACCTTTTTTATTATGTGTTTACTTTTAGAACTTTTTTTTAATAAAGACAATATGTCTCATGTATTAATCTTTTTGAATTCTGATCTACAAATAGGTGATCTCTCAACTTCTCCCTCGCCCCCTTTCCCTTTATTTTGCCCCTGCCCCCTTCCTTTCCTTGCTATCCAAGCATGCTTTCTTTGGAGCAATACCAATTATACAAGTTTTACTTCACCAATAAGATATCCTCCCATCTAATGTTGCTTCCATCCGTTTTCTTTTTCAAAAGACCTTTTTGGAAGATGTCTTGAGGAATGAAATTAGAATGGTGTTGGCATGCTATCTTGTTGAGCTTCTGTTTTGTATTGCTCAGTTAGTTGGTTGTGTTCCCTGAAGTTCAGTACCCCACGAATTGTGTGATATTGCCCTATGTAACTTGTATTCTCGTATGTACTTCTTCAGTCCACTCCGCACCCACACTCATCATTCAAAAATGTTTTTTTTTTTTTTTTGGTTTTACTTATTGCTTACCTTGACACTTTGGCTGATTTAATTTTCAACCTGAAAAGCCATAATTCTGTGCACCCAGCGCTGTTACCTTGTCTTTGCTTGCTAACATAATCTGCAATAACTAGCAAATTTGAAAGTGGGAGGAGCAAATAAACGTTGCATTGATTAATGTTTCTCAATTTTGTTTGGCCCCTTTTGCTTAAATTTATAGCTAGTGTTTTGCTTTAACTATCATTCAGTATTTCATTGAATTGCTCTTACTCCTCCATCCCGCCTTTATTCCTATTTAATTTTTCAGGTTATAATGTTTGGTAAGTAAAGCACTGACATGTCTTGTGATTGAGTTGTTGACCAGTAGATTGAACTGCAAAGTCTCCCACCAAGCCCTAACCTGGAAGGGCTGCTTTGTATATTTAAACATTAGTTTAAATGACATGTATTCAGTCTTACTGTAATTTTTTAGATACTTATTTTCATGTTGGTCTATTAGAAAGCTAATCTAATGCATTGACATCTTAAAAACTGGGACAGCAAGATTTTTGAGCCCCTCATATCGGATGCCTTGACTCCTGAAGTTCTGGCATTTGGAGTTCTTTTTGCAACCCACTAGTTAACGGAGAGCTGTTAACTGCCAGAACACGTTTGCACTTGTGAACCCAAACAACTGTTGGAGAATGAATCATCTTGGTCACTTTCAGCTTTGGACAAAGATTCTAAAGTTGAGCATGATGCACAGCATTGAATAGTCGTCATGCTTTTCTCATTGCAATAACGCAATGTAAATTTTGAATAATGTGTAGCAAATTTCTAGTCACAAGATTACTAAAGTTATGCATAGGTGAGTGTTTTGCTCTCCTCCGTTCCTAACTCAGCCCAGATGCCAAGTGGGTTCTGACTGTCATCGGGCAAATTCATCCATGGCTGTTACTTATTTGACACCTGTACTGTCCTCATTCTCTCAAACATCCAGCAGGATGCTGGTTAATAATGAAGGCCCATAGAGCACCTCTTTTCCCTTCCCTCCATTCCATTTTCGTCTGCATGTACATGCCTGCTGTCATGCCTCAGATATGCCAACTCACCTACCTGGTGGTGTTCTGTCTTTTAGAGCACTTGCTATCCCTTGTTTGGAAATTGCCAGCTAGTCTGATGGAACCGATGTGCTACAAGCTCATTGTCTCATGAGTTGAGGCTACCCAATCCTTCTATTTAGAATCCAACTAGTGCAGTGAGATCTACAGTTCATGTTCCCCTGCTTGTCAGGATGGATGTCCCTTCTCACAGGTACTTGATAGAAATTAGATGCATGGTCTTAGAAATTGGCACCTTTTGTATTACTGCTCCAGTGACATTGAGTGAACTTCCGCGAGTTGTCAACAAAGTGTTGAAGGTGAAGAGAAGGAGTTAAATGTGAGTTGAATACTGGTTAATTTTTATGGGGAATTTTGCAGATGTAGTTACTAAAATCAAACTTAATGAAATATTTCTCTCCCACTCTCTTCCTGTTCTTTGTTAGGATGGATCTGTGGGTGAGGTTACTGCTCGTGTTTGTACAGTTTTCTAATGGGTGGACATCAGAAAGGAAATGCTTGGATTTAATGCACCCACCTGTGATCAAAATTGAAACATTTCTGGTTTTCTCTGAAGTCTGGTGTGCACTTTAAGGTGCTTGCACTTGATGCCTGAAGTTGCTCAAATGTTGACTTGCAGTTTTGACTTTGAGGGTACTGTTTTCCCCACTAGTCTCGTTAACTCTGGGTGACCTTCATCCATACTCACGTGTGGAGTTTCTTTTGCAGGTGCAGCAGGATGTGTGGCGACTTTGTTTCATGATGCGGCCATGAACCCTGCTGAAGGTAATGTTAACAAGGTTAAAAAAAAAATCTAATTGTAAGATTTTCTGCTATTGCTTTTGACTTAAGTATGGTGCAGATACATTATAAAAAAAGAAAAAATTGTACTTCTGCATATTTCAGAATTTAGCAGTGCAGCTAGCAGTTAATTGGCTGACTTTGCATTGTGTCCCTGGCCAGCCCCCTTTTGGGGAAGGAAGTGTGGGTGGTGATTGTCCAGTGTAATTGCGTAGGTACAATTCTTGATCAGAACAGTGTATTGAGGAGGCTGTTTTGGTGTTTTTTTTTTAAAAGATGCTGGAGCTATTTTCGTGCCCTGTATTCTTGCTCCTGAGCCGTTTGTCAACCATGGCTCATTTTTGGTAGCATTTTCGCTTTTGAGTTGGGTTGTAGTTTCAAGCAGAATGTAAGATTTGAGTGCAAAAGAAATCAAGGCTGATGCTGCAATGCAGTACAGGGGGGATGCTGCAGTGTCGGAAGTCCATCTTTTCGATGGTGATAAATCAAACTGTCTGGCCCTTCTGGCGGGCATGTGATCTCGTGACACTCAAAGAATAGGAGTATCCTCTCTGGTATTCTGACCAAGTTATAGAATATAACTTGACCTTCATAGTCTGTGTGGGCTTGTATGCACAAATTGAGTTGAAGCTCATTTGTTGTCTATACTTCAGTGATTGCGTCTCGTGTATTGGATTGGCTGTAAAATGCTTTTGGGATGTTGTGAAAGAATCTTAATCACTTAACAAATTGCTTCCTAAAGTTTGAATATTCTTTTCATGGGATGTAGGTATCACTGGCTCGATCAAGTTCGTAGTTTGTGGATGATACCAAAATTTGGTGATATTGTTGATGGTGAAGGTGGTTATCTAAGATTCCAAAGAAATCTTGATCAATTGAGTCAATGCGCTGAGGAGTGGCAGTTGGATTTTAATTTGGATAAATGTGAGGTATTGTATTTTGGTAAAACAGACAAGCGCAGACCTTGCACAATTACAGGTGAGGCCCTGGGTAATGTTGTATAACAGAGACTTAGGGAGTTCACGTACATAACACTTTGAAATTTCTGTAACAGAGACAAGGCTGTTACAGCATTTAGCATGGTTGCCTTTATTGTCAGACATTTTGAGTACAGATATTGAGATGTCATGTTGAGATTATACAGGACATCGGTGAGGCCATTTCTGCAAGACTGTGTGCAGTTCTGGTTGCCCTGTTGTAAGAAGGCTATTATTAAATTGGAACGACTTCAGAAAAGATTTACCATGAAGTTGCCAGGAATGGAAGGTTTGGGTTATAGAGAGGCTGGATAAGCTGGGATGACTTGCACCGGAGAGTAGGATGTTGAGGGGTGACCTTACTGAGATTTATAAAATCGTGAGGGTAGAATGAATAGTAAAGGTTTTTCCCCTAACCTGGGGGTGTTGAAAAACTAGAGGGCATACTTCTAAGGCAAGAGCAGAAAGATTTTAAAAAGGATATGAGGGGCAATTTTTTTTTAATACGGTGGTTTGCGTGTGGCTTGAACTGCCAGAGGAAGGGGTGGATGCAGGTACAGTTACAACATTTTTAAAGACATTTAAATAAGTGCATCAATAGGAAAGGTTTAGAGGGTTGGCCAAATGTGCACAGGTGTAACTAGTTTAGTTTGTGAACATGGTCGGCTTGGACAAGTTTCCACGCTGTATGACTCTAGTTCAGAGGGCAGTTTTGGGTCAGCCACACTTGTTGGTCTGGAGTCTCATGTGGGCTAGACTATAAAGATGGCTGATTTCATTTTCTAAAGGATTTCACTGAACAAGATGCATTTTGATGGCACTTACTTATTTTTGGTCTTAATTGCTGAGACAAACTTTCAAACGTTCCATTTAAACGCCACGAGTTGCTGTGCTGTGATGAATTTCAACTCTTGTCCTACAAGCATTACCACTGGCCTCCAGATTACTTATCTCTAGTCTAATGACATGACTGCTACACTGTCCCTCCGATTCATTCACTGATAAACAAATGGGCTGCTTCAAATTTTCACATGAAATGAGGTATCCTCAATTGAATCCATTTTCTGCAATATTATGACTCAGAGACATTAGTAATCATCTAAATTAAGATATTTTGGTCCATAGAACCAATTCAAATCTGTAACCTCAGTGAGCACAATGACAGTTTAAGGCAAACTTTTCAGAAGAGGAAATTAACGTGTCCTTTCCAGGATTTGTAACTACTTATAACAAGTTCTAGATTGATGTCCCCCTTCTAAGCATTTTCAAAAATCGTTCAAGGGATATCTGGAGCAATGGGCTTCTTTGGGTCTTGGAAGCAGTAAAGTAAACTGTATTTTTCTGACATGCCACCTAAGCTAAAAATGTACTTTCTATCTGCGTTCTGCTGTCTTCCACTTTTAAATATTGCTCAAAGGTTGGTTTTAGGGGATCAAATAATATTAGTTGAGGCTCTGTTTAATCTGTGCTCTGTCTGCTATCCCCTTTTCATCAGAGCATTTAAAGAGCGTAGTTAGCTTGTTCCCATGGCTTCATCCAGTACTGCTCAGATGTGGCTTATGTGTAATGTATATCCTTCAGTCCTAACTAGGAGTGATATTTTTTTTCTTCAGTTTTGAACAGATTTAACACGCAGTTCTACTTTTGCGTTTCAGGTCATTTAAGCATCATTGTCAATGAAAATAAAACCACTTTTAAAAATTGGACTTAGACGTGGGGTTTTGAATTTATACGTGATTGTTGGGATAGCATTGTTGAATTATTTATGCCCTCTAGTTTTCTGCAGGCAATTTTAAAAATCGCAAGAGCGTGTCTGTGTAACTAATGTTTTTTCTTTGCAGGATTCTTATTTGTATTTTAGTTTTGTATCTTTAAGTGTGACGATACAATTGTGGAATTATTTGACTGGTACTTTTATGATCTTTAAACTTCACGCTCCCTCAGCTTGCACTGTGCAGGTTTGTTACCATAAAGCTGTTGCATTTGTGGTGAAAAGTGATTTTCCTCTCAGCTGTCATGGGTTAACAGATCAAGTCAAATTACAACTTGCAGCCTAGTTGATTATTCATAGGAGGAAAGGGTTTGAATTTTTTTGATTTCTGTATTTACTTTGCCACATAATGTATTTTGAAACTCTTGGCATTTCTATTTCTGCCAAGGAGTTATCCTAATAGATGGCTTTTTTTTGTTTGGACATTCTGCATTTATGACGTGTAAGCATGCGTTGTGCAACATGGCACAACCATAAACACGTCCATTCAGGAATGGAATTAACATAGTTATCTCTGCTGATATAAGGAGGAAATTACAAAGGCTTAAGAACCAGTTAGCTCAGATAGTAAGACCTGCCGTTGCTCGCGTCAGAGGGGCACAGTGTGGAAGTGGAGGAACACAGCAGGCTAGGTAGCATCAGAAGAGCAGGAAAGTTGACGTTTCGGTTCTGAAGAAGGGTCCCGACCCGAAAGAACAAGTTAACTGTTGGTCCCTGAACTGAGTGGGAATGATATTGCAACTTTTCTTGTGTGGGTGAGGCAGATGCAACAAATGAATAGTTGCAGCCAGCCTGCCTGCCTGCCAGCCAAGTTGTTTCCTTTGTAATTAAGTGTTAAGCTGACTTGACTAAAATTGACAAATGGTTCACACCAGGTCAGTAGATGTAATGGATTTTTGACTGCAGCTTGTCTGGCTGGCTGCTGTTGTTTAGCTCTGTCTGTAAATCAGTGCTCCATCTAGAGGCCAAACATACGCTGACGCTATCCAGTGTTGGCAGATACATTCCACCGATCAGCACTTTTTTTCAGCTTGATTTACCAAGAATTCAGCACCAGTAGCTTGCTGGATTGCAGTCTTGAGTTTGTGTTCCCTAGTATATTTGCCTGGAATGAGATGTTAAAGTAAAAGTTAAAGGTAATGGCCAGGTGCTCAAATGACAGTGGAAATTGGTGTTGAATGACAAGTTACAGATGGTTGCAGAAAGCTAGCTTTTTTGAAAGAAAAATTTAAGTTTTTAAATAGCTTAATTAGTGTCACCTTGTGACGGGAATGTGCAGCTGGTGAAGGCAAGGTCATTCATGTGAAGGCACTCAAACCTCTGGGTGCAGTTTTGGGGAAAGACAGATCTTTGGGATTTTGCAGGTGCACTGGGTATTAGATGAGGGTGACCCATATTTTGTAGATAACATTCACTACTAACTTCCTGAAAATAACACTTTTTCTCCAAAGATTTACCAACAGTTTTCTGCTTAATATGTAAACAGCACATTGCAGCTGCTGTTTCAAATGACTTGGCTGCTTTTGGCATGCTTTTTGATGTATCTGCTGTTTTTATTCCTTTTTTTTCTCACTATATAGCTTACCTCTCTACACCTGACCCTCCTCAACCATCAATTCTCTACTTTCCTGAAGGTGTTGACTACATGTAGGGGAATTGTTGCTATCAAGTATCATGTCCGAGTGGCCATTCTTTATGAAGGTGCCTAAATATTCATGCTAATGGGCTGTTCAGCTGTGAAGAGCAAAACAGTTGCTCTACCCCAGTATCCATCCAAGTCTTTGCCAGCAGAGGTAAATAAACTATGATTTAGAATGGGAACTTCCTCACTCATTTTTTTTTCCCCTCTTCCTTCCCAAATTTCAGTTATTCCTTCAGTAAATATGAAAATTTTATTATACTGGATGGGATCATATTACCTTAGAGTATAGGTATAAATTCCATTAGTGTCTGCAGTTCTAATTCTGATGGCCACTTTTTTGTGATTCTCTCACCTACTATGTACTGGAATAAATTGTCTTTGTTTCTCAATGTCAATTGCATGACTACCTCTGTTATAACTGACATGCTTCACTGATTGGGCTTTGCTTGCTATCCTAATATATGAATCTTGCTACCTTAAGTTCTTTCTCGATTTATATTTCACAAACACTTGCTTGTGGAAACTGCTGTGCAAGCCCAAAGAGTGAATATGGCCATGGCATTATTGTCTGATGCAACAGACACATGTATAAGGATTTTCAGCAGTCTTTTATAGAGAACAATTTGGAGCGGGAATTTTGCTTTAAAATCCTTTGATCCCTAACCAGTTGTGTCAGCCATTTCAATACTTTAAACAGTGCATAAGGGGAAGCAGAATACCCAATCTTGGCATTGAGTAGCACTCCGATTATCAGGGACTGAGTGATAGCCTTGGATATTATAGCTTGAGCTTCTCTTTTGTAAGAGGCAGGTGTTGTCTGTGTCCAGCTTGTCAGCAAATTATACAATCTCAAACTTGTGCAATACACTTGTTACAATATTTTTAAATTGACAAGCCTAAAGTGACTCCTTACATTGTTTTGGCATGCCAAAACAGAATCACATGTATGTTGATAATTCAGACCTATTTGGGAATCAAGTGTTGGGTTTAGTTTAGATTGCTTTCAAACTCTAGGGGATAAATTTTTTAAACGTCAATTTGAAATTGCATGTTTTGAAATATCATGTGAAATGTTTGGGCCCAAAACATCAGGCCTCAAAAAGCGGTAGTGGTTACTGCATTTATCATGCTAATCATGAAGAGCTTATGTACATCAAGATGAATAAAGATTTGTGGTTTACTGTGAAGGATTTGAGGTAAATCATTTAAAGCCTCAGTGTCACATGGAGAGTTTAGCTTGAAGATCTAAGGGAAACTTGGCTCTAATTTGACTGTCTTTACAGCCCAAGTCCCTCATTGAAAACAGTTATTGAATGTTGTGTTTCTGCAAACAACTTCTTTATCATTCAGAAGTTTGCTCCAAAAAAGCATGAAAATTATTGCAGTTGACTTAATGTGCTTAATGTTTTGTAGACACAAGTGTTAGTTGACTGCCTGTCAGCAATTCATTGTGCCATAGCCCTGAGGGTCATGGCCAGGCATATTCCTATCTGCAGATTGCAGGAGTCATTCAAACACTACCCAAGTTATTTAACAGGGAAGTGAATCTACCATGAACAACCATACTTGCAGCTGCTAAGACACCAGTCACACTCATTCCCTTGACTTTAGCACTCTCAATCTTGCTCCCATTGTCTGAAAGCATTCTTAAAAAGTGATCTCATTACCAGAAATATGTCTTAATACCTCCATTGGTGTCCAATTTAGTTCCATAATGATTCTGTCTAGTGCTTTGGGATTTTTATTACATCAAAGCAAAGCTGTCACAAATTATTTTGAAAGGTGGTATAACTTGACAGCTTTGTAAGTGCTGCAGCTTTTAAAATACTGCAAGCTAGAATGAGTATTTTAAAACAAATCCCCTTATGGTTCAGTGGGGAAATGTGTTGGCTTGGTAGTATAGATTTGCTGTCAATCGGGAAACTTTCCAGCTTTGATATCAGTCGGAGTTATTATATCTTTTTATGTAAAGTCAATACAAGTGACAATGCTGGATCAGTTCGTTGTGTTCTTTTTGCTATCTTGTTCCAATCTGCTTTGTGCTAGAAGATGCCTGTCTGCCAGTGTTGGGCAGTTCCAACGATTAAGGCTGCTTTGCCTGGAATCTCAAATTGATAAGTTGCTATTTGGAAGAAGTACCTTTTAAAGCTACTGATACCTGGGGAACTATACAGCAAAGTCCATCCCCAACTGTGACATGTAGCTACATGTTCTTAAATTCCTAATTGCCATATTGTCCATGCACTGTATGTTCTTTTAAAAATCCATCAGTCAGTGAATAATTGACTTCTGCACTGGCCGTTGACCAGACTGGGCGAACTTAAAGCAGTTTAACTGCAGATGAATAAGTACCTTTTCTGTAACATCTGATTATCAGTTGAGTTAGAGCCCTCTGCAAACCAAGTTTGTCTTTTATGAAGACTTTAGGTTAGGATTTCTGCAGGGCTTTGAATGCTGCAGTGAGCATTGCTATCTTTCTCTAGTAAATCTTGCCCCCACCCTTTGGATGCAGATAGTTGCTGAACTATATTGTTGTCTCCTCCTCCTCCACAGGTTATTGTATTTGTGAGATCAGCTGCTAAGTGTGTAAAGAACCAGGCTGGGTTTGAAATGTTACTTGCAGCTGTAGTTTTTTGCCAGTTGCTTGTATGTTTGTATATGTATCATTCTGCTATTTTGGTGGGTTAGTTACAAATACATGAGCACATTTCTTCCACTTTGATTTGTCTTAAAATTCATGGCTTTGTATTTGGCCTTTTCTCTAAAAGGGGCCTGTGTTTGACATTATTCCAATAGTATGTCATTAACTGCACATTTTTATTGGCTTTTTAAAATTGGCCTAAAAATTGACACCACCTATAGTCAAGTTAAATGATCACTTTTAAACTTAAGTTTGACCTCCTTCATTACTTTACCTGTAGAGTAGCAGATGACTTGAACAGTTTTTTTTCCCCGTTTTTGGTATTGTAGTATTTCTGTTGAAATAGGAACTCCTATTGGAAGTTTTAACTGCTAGCATTTTGTAAATTGAAGATATTTGCATTAGAAGTTTTACCTGATGTCTGGGTGAAAATTCAAAGTGTAGTATTTTGGGTATGACCATACTAAAATTAGGTGGTGTATTGGGCAGATAATGGCTTTTAATATGTCAAAACCTGTTAATGTGCAGCACGTTAGGGCAGTTGAGATGGATAGGGTTTTTGATTGGGTTTAAATGTGGAGAAGAGGCAAAGCGTACAACGTAGAGTATTTGCAGCTTGGGAGGAAATGAACGCATCTATCATGGTACCAAATAGGTGAAGCCAGTTTCGGGGTAGTGCATGTATTAACTCCCTTAGGGGATCGTGTGGCATGGTGGTAGTATCCCTGCTGCTGGGTCAGGAGGCCCAGGTTCAAGTCCCACCTGTTTCACAGGTATGTATCTCTGAACTGGTTGTTTCTAAAATATCTTATTAACTCCTTAAACTTTTTTTTTGTTTAATCAACCTTCTCTGCTCCTACCCTGTGAATGGGATATTCAGCATAAGGCTGAGGACTGTCAAGTATGGCTTGTTCATTTACCTTCAGAATTCAAATTGATTTGTGCTAGAGCAGTATGGCATTTTTTTGGTTAGCTAAGATATTGAAGGATGTTAGACAAAGGTATGAATTTGGTCATAGGTTAGACATGACTTCATTAAAAAACACAATAGGCTGAAGGAACTGAATTACTTATGCTCCTGCATTCCTAACTTGTATTTTTATTTTTGTACATTGAATGGTTTTTGCACATTAACAGTTTTGGCTAAAAGTAGTAAACTACATTTTTATCAGGAAAAAATGAGAGCCTTTGCATTTGGAAACCAAAGAAATTAATCAGTTTTTGAGTTGGCTGGTGGGTAGGGGAAAAAGTTGCTGAATGTGTTTCACTAACTTGTTTTCCATTTTCTCCCTTTGTTTTAATGTTTTGCTTTTGTTGCTCTAACCCATCTCTCTTTGACATGGCCTGCACGTGACCTGGGATGCCATGGAAACCCTGCCTCCACTCCCATTTTCTTCAAACTGGAACTTCTTTTTATTAACCTGTTGTTGAACTGCATAGTGGTGAAGCAAAGGATGCAGATGTACAACTCCCCCTACAAACGAGTCTTAGACTGCATGAGGACAGTGTGGAAAACTGAAGGGGCTGGAGCATTCTATCGGAGCTACACCACCCAACTGACTATGAACATTCCCTTCCAAGCTGTTCATTTCATGACTTATGAGTTCCTGCAGGAGAAATTGAATCCGCACAGACAATACAACCCCTCCTCACATGTGCTCTCTGGGGCAATGGCGGGGGCTGTCTCAGCAGCGGTAACAACGCCACTGGATGTTTGCAAAACACTACTAAACACGCAGGAATCCTTGGCTCTTAACTCCCTCAACATCAGTGGACATCTTTCTGGCATGGCAAATGCCTTCAGGACGGTTTACCGGCTGGGTGGTATCCCAGCATATTTTAAGGGAGTACAGGCCAGAGTTATCTATCAGATGCCATCCACAGCTATTGCCTGGTCTGTGTATGAGTTCTTCAAGTACTTCATTAGCAAACACCACCGTGAGAGAAGGTCAACTTACTGAAATTCAAAAAGCCAGCACTGATGCCATAGAAACTTACTTGGACTGCAATACTCACATTTCCGTTGTTGCATCCTTTTTTAATAAAAGAATCCGGTAGTAGGTCTGATCCAAGCTGCACTCTTCAGTTGAGTAAAATATCACCATGTCTCCTGACTACATTAGATCAAACCAAAGTTTGTGTATTTACTGTAACATCTAAAATGACAGGTAGACTTGGCCGTTGTCGACAAGGAAAACGCACAGGTATTTGCTGCTGGCACAACATAGATGTGTTGGGCACTTTTGAAAGCCTAACCTTTGTTTTAAGATTTTTCCTTTTGGATACTTTTTTTCCTCCCCATTCTCTGCAGTTTGCTGGGCTGGTTTAAATGTTTTTAAAAAGCACATACAAGTTTACATGTTTAGCAAAAGTGTCAGCTGTTGCTCCAATGTATGTATGTGTACTGTATCATCAGTAGTTGAGAATACTTAAACCACTGCCAAGGTAGGCATCAAATTGCTTCGCACAGAAGACAAATACTGTTTGGTTTTTAAAACTGTATTTCACTGCACTCTTTGTACTGCATCAAGCTTTTTCATGCCTACGTTTGCATCAGCAATGTACTTAAGAACTGAAATGTAGCCCTTTATATTCACTGGAATATTATTCTGGAATTATTTTATCCAGCTAAATTCTTTGATGTAGAAAAAAGGGTTTTCACAAGGAAGATGATTAAACAAAAAGACAAGAAATGTTGTGTTGTCATTTCTCAATCAGTTTTGAAATGTTTTTCTCTTTAGTTACGACACAGATTTGTGGAGCTACCACTTGGATTTTTGCATGCTCAGCTATCGAATACAGTGAAGATTTGAATGCTTTTCTGATTGACAGCAATGAGACACACAGCTTAACATGAGAGTTTCTTGCAATAACCCTGCAGAAAAGTGAAATGCTCACCTGTACACTAATTTAGTGATGTGTAGAGTGATTTAACCATACGAGACCAGGTGCTGAGATTGATTATTTTGAACTCTACGTCATAAATCCTGAAATTAACCACACTGTAGGTTTAATTTGTTTCAACAAATACTGTGAAAGAATCTTAATTTTTTTTATTTGGATCCAAATTGACAGCATGAACCAGGTTTCTGTACTTCACAAAAATGACTTTACTTGCATGCAGCATCATTTACTTGTAATAAACAACCAAGAACCATTAGTATATAATGTTACCAATTAAAACTCCCACTTGTATATACATAATACAAACACTGAAGTTAAAGAAAAACATGGATGGAGGGAAAGGCTGGGAAGTCAGATTTAATGGTTCCTGATCATTGATTCTTTTGCTGGTCAGAACACTGCTCTGTCCTTCTGTGGAAGCTATAAGTCACAGCTTACAGTGACCTTTTGGGGTTAAATGTGGTTTTCTTCTGCTTTGAAATGGTTTTATTTGCAAAGAACTGACTGCTCCTCTGCTAGTGGAGATCTGATGATTCCTTTGTATCTTAGGGCAACTTAGGTCTGTGAATATCTGTTAACCAATATCACAGTTGGCAGTAGAAGGCCCTTTATCATTGATAACTGGTATCAAGTTCCCAGGCCAGTCAGTGAATTGGACCAACCGGAGCTCCATCTATACACAACCCTTTGGCTCTGAATCGGCTGTAACAAAGATTTAACCATTACTTGAAGAAGCAACCGTGTAAGAAGTGCTTAGAATGTGTCTGATTACTCATAAAAGCTGCAGTAATCCTTTGTTTTCTAAAAAGCTATTTTCCCATTTCAGTCCACAATTTAAAAATACAAACAAAAAAGAACCGTCTTTGCTATATACAGGGAAACCTATCCCATCAGGTTTTTACTGCCATGGAACTCGAGCTTCCAATCACTGTAGTTGACTTAATGTCAGTGAAGTGCTGTAACAGGATGTATGGGTGTTCATAACTCGTGAAGGCCACCATTGTTTTGAGGACAACTGTGAACAACGCATCTTGCCTAATCAACATCATCCATCTTGCTTTAAAAAATTTAGAGATCAATTTCACTGTTACTGTGGATCCAGTTTTTGATTTGTTCTTCACTTTTTAACCTATTTTGGTAGTGTATGAGCCAATTATGTGTAGAAATTACTTTAACCTTACACCTTGAACATTGCAAATCCTTAAATTCTGTGCAAGGGCTTGACTTGATATTTGAGTTTTAGCAAGGGCCTTGAAGCCTCAAGCTGATTCGTGAGTGCTGTCCCAATTATGGTGACATTAATGCTTACAAGCTTTTGGAGACAGTTTGAAAAATTATTTTTCAAGCCTTGGAGAAATGTAGTAAAAGAGCAAAATTCTTTTTTAATGAAAGGCCGGCACCCGGGAAGACTAAACTGCCTGATACTTGGACTTTATGTATCATTTTTTTTAAGCCTTGTTAGACTTAATGGAACATTGAAACCACAACTCAGCACGGATAATACAAGCAGAGAGATGTGGGTAGATCATTTGGCCCTTTGAGATTGCTGGTAAATACATTAATGACTGATGCCTTCTACTGCCCTCTTCATCATAATGCTTGATTGCCTGATAATCCCACAGAGTTCAATACTTAAAGCAAAGAACCTTGTTAAAAACGTTTTGAAAATCAATTTGCCAATTAGGTTACCAACATCTCCCTGTTGTGCCTTCCTTGAACGTAACCAGTTTTTCTGCAAGCTGTTTTGTCATTCTTGGCCCCTTTTGTGTTGTGTTGATCATAAGATGTCATGGTGATCCTTTCCAGTAACTTCTCTTAACAAGAATTTCTAGATTTGGATTAAATTGCCCTTTATGGCAAATGCTGTTTCAGGCCATGGGAACAGTACTGGACCTCTGAACTCCAGTCAGAGCCACAGCTCTCTTTCCTATTGGAATCCAGAGGTATCGACCATTAATTGAGCAAAAGGAGTTTAGATCCACCGAGGTAGCTTAAGAATTTGAATGGATTTCCCCTAGCCAAAAAAATATAAAATCTAGATGGTTTGCCAACACCTTTTTAAGGAATCTGAGATAACAAGGTGTAGAGCTGGATGAACACAACAGGCCAAGCAGCATCAGAGGAGCAGGAAAGCTGACGTTTCGGGCCTAGACCCTTCTGAAGGGTCATCCTAGACCCTTCTGAAGCTGCAGATGTTGGAGAATCTATCTCTGAAAGCCTTTTAAGGAAATGTTTTCAAAAGTGTTCCAGTTCTTTCCATGTTGCTAACTCAAGACTGACTCATTAGCTGTAGTTTTGAGAATTGATGGTAGGCTCCCCACTGTTGGATTTGTCATTAATTGATGCAACTCAAATTGAGATCTTTCTTCCTGACTCTCTCTTGTTTAAAATGCAACTTTACCCCATCTCCTACCCTATCACTACTGCAGCAATTATTTTCTGCTTGGGTCCTTCATCTCTTCTGAAACCCCAATTGAAACTGCATTCACCACATTATAGAGGTGAACCACTCGTTGCTGTTTTTATTTTAAACGGTCTTCATAACACCATTCATCCTTTTCCTAGTTGTCTGAAATTAATGTCCTGTGGTTATTGACCCTTCAGCCAGTGTGAGCAAGTTTTGCCCTATTCGATCTGTCTAGAACCCTTCTATCAAACCTTGTTTGTACTTTTCAGGGCAGCAACTCTAGCTTTTCCAGTCTCTGCTCAACTAAAATGTTTTCCACCAAGCAGTGTCTTAGAATGGAAATAACTAGACATATCTGCAGAACAGGAACTTAATGTTTGAAATGCCTGTAACATTTGTCTCCCAGACTGCAAACACAGGAGTTTTGAGGTAGTCTGGATTCTCCATCTAGATCTGTACCTAAACATATAATTAAGAATGAGACCTACTGTTTGTGGAGCATTCCAGT
Source organism: Ginglymostoma cirratum (assembly GCA_024137785.1). Lineage (NCBI taxonomy): Eukaryota > Metazoa > Chordata > Chondrichthyes > Orectolobiformes > Ginglymostomatidae > Ginglymostoma > Ginglymostoma cirratum. Next base: position 5,949,713 of record JAHRHZ010000139.1, on the reverse strand, counting down.
ACTTGAGATTTGTAACCCCTATTGTCTTGCCCTGGACAGATCCCAAAAGGATCCTTTGTTAGAACTGTGAAAGTGACTTTTGGTTCTGATAAAAGCACAGTAATCTGACAGTTTTGCAGCAAATAGTTTTGTATGGGGTATTGAGATTTGGCAGGTATATAAATTATGCTACAAAGGGTGTGGTCTCTGCAATTGTGGTATGAAATGGAAGACTATCAGAACAAACAAAATAGATAATGTTTTAAATAAAATTCTTTGCAAAAGTGCCCAGATGCATGATGTGTTATATTCAGAATATTCCTCCACAAACCCTTGATTATCCATAACGTTCAAGAATGCTAATAATCCGGTAGTATGCTAAACATGAATAACACCTGTTACTGACAGAACTGTGCTCTATTGGATATTTTATTGCCATGCTGTGAATTTTTTAGGGTGTTTCACAGCCAAGTAAAAGACTGAACTTTGTCTTCATCCGAACTGTGTGGTGGTCATGTCCACAAATGCTGTTGTGGACAGAAGCATCTGCAACAGCTAGATCGAGGGTGACGTCTATCCAATTTTGATCCATCCTGCAGTGGGGCATAGTATAAGCCAGGAAATTCTGGGGGCTTGTAAGAAAAGTACAGCAATATTCACAGGGGAGTTGGCAAGATTTCCTCAAATTAGAGTTCGTTGAATGTATTAGACTGGTTTCAGGAGTTTGCTGCAAGAAATGATCAGTGAGCAGGCTATTTTTTGGATGTGAGTCATTAATTATCTTGTAATAAAGGATCCTGTTGGGGAACGTGATAGAATGCTAAAATTTCAAATTCAGTTGGATAAGAAACTGGAGTCCCACTGAAGTAGTCTGGAGTTGGACAAAAGTAATCATGTAAGCATGAGGACTAGAAGTTGGCACAGTTGATAAAACAGTGACAAATGTTTAAGGAAATGCTTGGTTGCTAGCAACTGGAAACATTTTAGATAGGAAGAAAAATTGTAAGGAGTGAAAACCTCCATGGCTAAATAAAAGAGATATTGCAAAGGTAGGTGGCAAGCTGGAAGATTTTAAAAATCATAAAAAGAGCAAAGACTAGGAAAACCAATGCAAAATGTAAAAATGGATAGCAAAAGCTAGTAGCCAAAAGCGATTGCCCCCTTAGAGGATGTGACTAGGTAGTTAATAGCGAGGAACACAAATTGAATTCACTGAATCAATATTTTGCTTCAGTTTTCACAGTGGAGGACACTTGTACCATCCCAACAGTAACAGTAATACAGCAGTTATAGAAAGGGAGGCACTTGGAACAATCATCAATGGGGGCAGGGAGGAGGAAGTATTAAGCACACTATTCGGGTTGAAGGCCGCCCTCCCAGGACTTGATGGTCAATTTCCTAGGATCTTAAAGGAAGTAACAGCAGACATGATGCATCCGTTGGTTATAATTTTCCAATATTCCAAAATTCCCTGGATGTGGGGAATGTTCCAGTGGATTGGAAAAATGTGACTATAACACCCTTATTCAAAAAGGTTAGGGCTTTCTAAACTGTTTAGTGGTCAGGTTAAGAAGGGTATGACTGCTAGTGATGCAGGTAAGAGGACTTGGAAGGCAAAAATGAAGGAGCATCAAACTTTACAATTGTCTAACAGATTAAGTTCTTTCAGATTGACCCTGTAATGACTCTCAATGAGTTAGCTGATCATGGCATCACAGTAGAGAAAATAGAGCAGATGTGCCAAGTGTTGGCACCAAGCAGCAGATGTTCTGAACTCTGCTGTAGAGAGCAGTTAACAGCTTCATAAAATACTACTCTATTGTCCCTCCTCTTGCTGTGTTTCTCCTTATTCCACAACACTTGACAGACTTTCTTTATCATGCTGCCAGCTAGTTTATCTACCCTGCAACTCATTAATTTCATCCAAACCAGCTGAAAACAGCCTGGCATCCAGGAACTCTGCATTTTGGGACATCACCTGCTCTGCAATCCTCTGTGTAACTATTCAATTGTAATTTGCATTTCTTTATATTTTATGGATTCTTGTGTTTTTTTTTTTCTGGCTTATTACCTGAGCCAAATGCATTGAGGAGGAGCTGGCCAGAATTGTTTTGAAGGGGAGCTAACATGAAGACGGGTGCAGCAATGGCAGCAGTTTCTGGGAATAATTTGGGAGGCACAGCAGAAAACCAAAGAGTGACATTGTGCAGGGAAGAAAAGGCAACCACAGCTGACTAGGGAAGTCAGGGACAGGTTAAAAGCACCACAATGTGGTGAGGATGAATGGGAAGCTTTTTAAAAACTAGTAGAGGACAAGTAATGAAAGCAGTAATGGGAGAATGAAGATGAAATGTGAGGGTAAGCTAGCTCGTAATATCTTAATTGCAGGAGTATGGTTTTAGATTATATGTAGAAAGAGGGGCTAAGGTGGACTTTATTCCAGTGGTCTAATGAAGCCCGAGAGGTTGTGATTGGGACCAAAAAAAAATGGCAGAGGAACTGAATGGATGCTTTGCATCACTCCTCACAGTGGAAGATACGACTAGCATACCAGAAGTTTGAGAGGCAGAGGTGAGTAGTGGACATCACCAGGGCTAGCTAAGAGGTCTGAAGGTGGTAAATCACTGAGACCAGATGAACTACACCTCAAAGTTCTTGAGGAGATTGTGGAGGCATTGGTTGTGATCTTTCAGGAAACAACAGTCAAGCAGAGTCCCAGAAGACTGAAAAATGGATGGTATAATGCTTCTGATTAAGAAGGGAGGGAGACAAATGATAGGCTGGATATCATGAGCTCTGTCACTGGTAAGATTTTAGAGTCCATTATTAGGGATGGGATTGTGGAATACTTGGAAGTGCATGATAAAGTAGGGCTGAGTCAGCAAAGCTTTGCCAAGGGGATGTCATGTCTGACAAATCTGTTTGAATTCTCCTGAGGAAGTAATGAGCAAGTTAGACAAAGGAGAGGCAGTGGCTCTGATCACCTTGGACTTTCAGAACCCTTTTGACAAGATGCAGCGCAGGAAGCTCCTAAATAAGATGAGCCCATGGTGGGAGAGGCAAGGTACTGGCATGGATAGAGGATTAGCTGGTTGGGAGAAGGCAGAGAGTGGGGTTAAGGAGTATTATACAGGATGGCATCTGGTGACTAGTGGCGTTCTGCAGTGGTCCAGTGTTAGGACCACAACTACTCATAGAAACAGGAAGATAGAAGCAGGAAGAAGCCATGTGGCCCATTGAGCCTGTTCCGCCATTCATCAATATCCTGGCTGATCGTCCAACTCAAAAGCCTAACCCTGCTTTCTCTCCATAGCACTTGGGGCGAATGGGATCAAAGGTTATATCTAGCTGATATTTTGAATACATTCAATGCTTTGGCATCAACTACTTCCTGTGGTAATGAATTCCACAGGCTCACCACTCTGGGTGAAGAAATATCTTTGAATCCTCAGACTGTGACCCCTGGTTTTGGACATTCATGATCTTGACAAAGGAACTGAAGGTGCTGTTGCTAGGTTTGCAGGTGACACAGGTCGAAGGGTAGGTAGTGTTGAGAAAGTGAGGAGGCCGCAGAAGGATGGACAGGCTAGGAGGTTTGGTAAAGAAGTGGTAGATGAAATGCAATGTGGGAAAGTGAGGTTATGTATTTTGGTAAGAAGAGTAGAAGTGCAGACTAATTTCTAAATGGGGAAAGGCTTCAGAAATCTGAAACATAAAATAGGATTCCCAAATCCTTTTAAGATTCTCTTAACCTTAACATCCAGGTTCAGTTGGCAGTTCGTATTTGCCTTCCTATGTTAGTATTCATTTTGAGAGGGCTAGATGTACTGCTGAAACTGTAAGGTTCTGGTCAGACTGCATTTGGAATATATGTGCACAGTTTTGGGCCCCACATCTGAGGAATGATGTATTGCCTTTGGGGATACAAAGGAGGTTTAAAAGAGTGATTCTAAGATTGAAAGGCTTGTTGTATGAGCAGGGTTCAGGACTCTGGGTTAATAGATTTGAGGCTGTGGTGGGGGCAGGGGGGGTGGTGTTGGGCACGGTGTTGGTGGTGGTTGTTGATGTGGTGGGAATCTGATGGAAACTTCGAGAATACTATGAAGCCTGGATAGAATGGACATGGAGATGATGTTTCCACTAGCAGTAGAGACAAGGACCCAAGGACACAGCCTCAGAGTGAAAACACAACCCTTTAGGACTGAAATGAGGAATTTCTTCAGCCGGAGGGTGTTGAATCTGTGGAACTCACTGTTGCGGAAGGCTGTGGAAACCAAGTCATTGTATTTTAGACAGAGTTGGATAGGTTCTTGTTTGATAGGGGGATCAAGGATTATAGGGAGAAGGCAAGAGGTTCTGGTTGAGAATCATATCAGCCGTGATCGAAAGGCAGAGTGGACTCTGGCGAAATGGCTACCTCTGCTCCCATGTTTCATGGCCTTAGTAGAGGGCAGGTAAGATTACTGACACAAGTATATGACCCAAAGACAACACAGTGTGGAGCTGGAAGAACACAGCAAGCCAGGCAGCATCAGAGGAGCAGGAAAGTTGATGTAAAAACCAAAAGAACTATGGATGCTGTAAATCAGGAACAAAAACAAAGTTGTTGGAAAAGCTCAGCAGGTCTGGCAGCATCTGTGAAGGAGAAAACAGTTAATATTTCGGGTCCAGTGACCCTTCCTCAGGAAAGTTGATGTTTTGGGTTGGGACCCTTCTGTCAACTTTCTTGCTCCTCTGAAGCTGCCTGGACTGCTGTTTTCCTCCAGCTCCACAGTATTGTCTCTGACGCCAACGTCTGCAGTTCTTGCTATCTCTGTAGCTCAAAGATGAAGTGTTCTGACTCTTGGGATATTGGCATCAGTACTGGGAAGTGAGGGCTGTATTGTTGGGATAGTCAGCACCTATGTAGGGACCAGTGTTTTATTCAACTATGTAACTAAGGAAGTAAGGCTTTAAACTAAATAAGGGGTGAGGGAAGCTTAAGTAAATGATAAACTCATGGTCAAGGCTATAATCTTACAAAGGTAGCAGACAAAATTAAAGGCTGTATTTGTCTGTAGCATTTATTACAAAGTAAATTGATTATATGTTTTGAAGTATATAACTGATCAGGTGGCTGTAATAGAGATGCATGATGACAATATTGGATCTTAAATGTTGAGGGTAATATGACATTTTAGAGAAGCTAGGTGGAGGGTAGCACTGTTAATTAAGGGTGGCATTGTTGCAATAGTTGTTAGTGACCTTGTGCAGGAAATAAGGATATTGAATTTGTAAGGGAAAGAAGTCACTAGAAGGGTACATCTACAGGGCCTCTAACAATGTATGATGAAGTATAGAAAACACAAATTCTGTGCTTATGATAAGGGGGTAACTTTTAATAAACAGGAAAATTCAGATTGGTAATGGTATGCTGGGATGCGGAGTTCATAGACTGCCTTTGAGAGAATTTGTAAGAGCAGCATATTGTGGAACTAACCTTTCAACAATACGGATAATTTATAGTATTGCATAATGTGATGGGGTTAATTAAAGACCTCTGAGTGTTGGTCCTCCAAATAGCAGTGCCCATGATATTTGAATTTTACATCCAGTTTGAAAAGGAAAAGAATAAAATACTAGGCTTAGGTTCAGACTTTTAAAAAGGGTGATTATGTGGATGTGGAAGCTGAGCTAGCTGAAGTCATCTGGGTTTCAACACTCTGGATAGGTCACTACAGAAGCAGTGGCAGATGTTTAAAGGGAAACTTCAGAATACTCAGGATAAGTATGTTCCTACTGGATCATAAAAGTCCAAACTGAGGAAACACTATCTGCTATCTACAGTTAGAATAGCATCAAACTTGAAGGAAAAGTATAATGTGTCAGATTAGATGATTTGGACTGAATGTAGAATGGCAGAAAAATTTCACCGGAATTCTTTTTTAAGTGGAGGGGAAGCTGGTTATGGATGTAAAAATGGATGACAATAGTTTCCAAAGGCCTTTAAAAGAAAATGTGTGAAGTGAGTCAGAGATAATAGGAACTGCAGATGCTGGAGAATCTGAGATAACAAGGTGTGGAGCTGGATGAACACAGCAGGCCGAGCAGCAGCATAGGAGCAGGAAAGCTTGACTTTTCGGGCCTAGACCCTTTCTGATGAAGGGTCTAGGTGCGAAACGTCAAGCTTTGCTGCTCGGCCTGCTGTGTTCATCCAGCTCCACACCTTGTTATCTGTGTAAAGTGAGTGTTGGTCATGTAGATGCTGGAAATAAGTAATTTCCATAAGAAATAAACAAATATTTTACTTCTGTCTTCACTGTAGTGAACGCAAAAGGCATTCTACAAATTCCTATAAATAGGAAGTCGAAGGAAGCAAGAGACTTAGTGAAACTATGTTCATGAAGGAAGCAGTGCTGAGCAAACTGGTGCAGCTTCGGGCTGAAGTCTCTGGGACCTGCTGGATTTCATCTAAGGTCTTTAAAAGAAGTGAATAGAATAATGAGGTAGTAGACATAGTTGTATTAATTAACACTTCTGAACAGATTATTTAGAGAATATCTATAGCTGGGCACTTAAAATCTCAAGGTAATGGGAGGAGTCAGCATGGTTTTGTGAAAGGAAAATCAGTTATTTGAAGGAGTATCATGTTCATAAAGGAAGGCTTGTAGATATGCTACTTGGATTTCCAACGGTGTCTGATAACAATGTTGTTGCACCAGGTAGCACATCATGGTGTATAGGGTAACATGGCATGAATGGAAGACTAGCTGGCTGGCAGAAAACAGTAGGTACAAATGAATGTGGTTGTCAAAAGGTTGGTCTAGTATTAACTGACTTGAACTGAACTGAAAGGTTTGCTAGGTCATTTCAGAGGGCAGTTAAGAGGTTACGTGGAGGCCACACAGCAGAACTCCCTTTCCTAAAGGATATTAGTGCATCATAGAATCACGCAGCACAAAAAGCAGACCCTTTGGTCCAACTCACCACGCTGACCAGACATCCCAACCTGACCTAGTCCCATTTGCCAGCATTTGACCCATATCCCCTCTAAACCCTTCCTGTTCGTATACCCGTCCAGGTGCCTTTTAAATGTTGTAATTGTACCCATCTCTCTCATTTCCTCTGGCAGCATATTCTATACAAGCACCATCCTCTCTGTGGAAAAGTTACTCCTCAAGTCCTTTTAAATCTTTCTGCTCTCACCTCAAACCTATTTCAGACTGTCCAACCCTAGGAAAAAAGCCTTAGCTATTCACCCTATCCATACCCCTCGCGATTTTATAAACCTCTATATGTCGCCCTTCAGCCTCCGACACTCCAGAGAGAAAAACCCCACTTATTCAACTTCTCCCTATAACTCAAACCCGTTAGCGCTGACAACAACCTTGTAAATATTTTCCGCACCCCCTCAAGTTTAACAATATCCTTCCAATAGAAAGGCGATCAGAATTGTATGCAGTATTGTAAAAGTAGCCTCATGTCCTGCAGAGCCGACGTTTTTTTTTTGTTTTTAAAAGAAATTCACAACGATCATGTGGTCTCCATGAGACAAGTTTTTATTCCAGATTTGTTTTCGTTGGATTGAAATTTCACCATCTGCCATGATGGGATTCAAACTCATGCCGCTAGATCATTAGTGTAGTGGCATCACGAATACGCACAGCCTCTCCTACGTGCTGTGCTAGGACATCAGTCTAGATTTTGTGTTCAAGTTTCCGGAATGGAAATTGAACACAACCTTCTGACTCAGTGGTGGAAAATGTACCGACCGCAGCTGACTAGGGGCATCAAGGAGAAGGACTTTCATCAATTTTTCGCTGCTTTTCAAAATTTTTAAAAATGTGGTCACATCCTGAATATTACCAAACATTTTTTTTAAAAAAGTGTTAGAAAGAAGCAAGAGGTCCACTGGTCTTCCCAAAAATATCTAGCCTGATCAATTTCTTCAAGGAAGCAAATGTAGCCATCAGACAGGAGATGGCGCTTACAGATCACATATCTTTCAGTTGTGACATGGGTGGCCGTAATGAGAGCAGCGTTAAGAATGTATGTAAAGTTGTTGAAGCAACAAAGCTCGGCAGCTATTTTTTTCGGGTGTTGGGAAAGGTGAAACTCCGAGCCAGCTGGCTAGCCTGATGAAGAATGATTTCAAAAGGAATATTTGTGTTCAGTGCTGCAAGCAAAGAGCTTTAAACCATGTTTATAGGCATTTGGCCTTGTTGTCGAGTGCATGACTTTCAACTTGTTTGATCCCTATTGACAGCAACGTGTTGTTTGGTCTCTGATATACAGGTGCATGTGTGACCTCTGGCCTCACAGTCCAAAAAATTAGGAGGGGGTGAATACTGCTTATTATTAGCTAATGGCAGCTCTCCTCCAGAACAGTGAATATAGCAGATGCACAGTGGGGGAAAAAAAACATCTTCACCCTGTTTGTGCACCACTTGATTTTTTTTAACTTGTTTTGCTTATTCCTTTGAAGCTTGTATGTGAAGTCGATGTGCATTTACATTTTACTTCTCAGGAACTTTGCAGATCCTTTTGCTGATAATGAATCATATGCAAATAATGTGGTTGATCCTCCACAGACAAATGTAGCATCCCTTTACATAGAAGTTACAGGATAGATTTTAAATTGCTGTCCAGGCTGAAGATGTCATATTAGTCTTCCATTGTTGAAACCACTCTATTTAATTTGTCAATATTGAGAACTCAACCAGTTTTATCCTCCACGCCAACAACCATCCTAATCTCACATACTCTAAATGAATCATCTCATGTCGAATTTTTATCTGCGCCTTGTTGGTACAGACCACTCCCCCCCCCACCCTCAAAAACAAGTGGGTTTTAGTGGTGAGATAAAAGGTACTGCAGATGCTGGAGAATCCGAGATAACAAGCATGGGGCTGGATGAACACAGCAGGTCCAGCAGCATCATTGGAGCAGGGAAACTTGACGTTTCGGGCCTAAACCCTTCATCCGAATGTCTGCTCCACTGTTTCAGATTTTTTAAAAACTTCTGCCAAATAACTCCTAATCTCAAATAAAAGCAAAATGCAGCATTGGTGGAGAGAGAAGTGAGGCTAATGTCTCATATCTTCTTGAATTTAAGGATGTTCACGACGTAATGAAGTAAGTAAGGGGACAGAGAAAAGTGGGAACATAAGGGGAGATTTGTGTAGGAATGGAAGGTGGAGATTAAATGACACCAGATGATGTGCAAGGTGTTAATAGGAAACAGTAAAGAAGTAAAAACAAAATATAGAGGTAGTGTAAGTAGTGATTATAGGAATCATTCCTATTTTTCTTGGAACAGAAACTGTAGATAACAGAGGTAGGATCTGAAATTGTTAAACTCTGTAGAAAACTGTAAATTGCTTAATTAGAAGATGTTATGGTAATTTGCAAGATTGTGTTGAGCTCAAGAGACCTAGGATGGCTAGATGGGAGTGTGGTGAAGAACTAAAATAACAGGCTACCAGTAACTGAGTCATGTTTATGGACCAGAGGAACATGTTCCCCAACTTTACCTGTGCCCTCCAAAGGGTTGAGGAGACCTTGTGACCAATGAATATAGTGAACTAAATCAAAATATCTAGAAGTAAATTTGTCTTTCAGCTGGAAAGTAGTAATTGGGGGTCATGAATGGTGGGAACAAACAAATTTTGAATCTCTAATGTTTTCATGGGCAGTTGCTATACAATGGTGAAGGAAGAGTGGACCAGGATGCCTCACAGAGAGGATCCTTTAAGAATCTTGGAATGGGAGGGAAGAGATCTCTTTGATCTACTCTGGTCTAATTAGAAGAGCCGTACCTTTTTAGTTTTATTCTCAAAGTTATATCTCTCCATGCGAGGTGTCATCCTAATGAAGGAGCATGGTGAATCAGTGGTACCTCAATTGCCTAATACAATATGGAGTTCTAAAACTGCACAAAGTCTTAAATTTGGTCTGAAGATTTTGTTTTATAGATTTTCCATTAGATTTTAGTTTTTATACTTTATGCCAATAAACATTCTCTTATTCTGAAGAAGTTACATTAGACTCAGCATCACTGCTCTTTGATTTTATTGAAATCAATCATCTTTCATGTCCTGAAATTGAATTCCACGTACCACTTTTTTCAACCTGCTTTATAATCTACACAAGCCCCTATCCAGATGGAGCATTAACCAGAGGGCAGGTCAGTTGGCTGGTAGCTGTACAATAAAAGGTCCACGGCACTAATTTGTTTTGCATAAGTTGGGTCCTATGCTTACCCCATTACAATGGTAGCTACACTTTAACATATGTCATTGGCGTTGTATACTGCTTTGGATAGTTGACTGTCACCAATTCTCCCCTCTCATGCCGAGTCTAGGGTCTGACTATCAGTGGTGGAAGATAGACCTCTGGTGAGTTTAAACAGAGGAGACGCTTGTCTTGCATAGGTGGTTTACTACATGATAATGATAGATACAATTAACATTAACTTGCAAAGTAAATGACTAAGGAGTCTGCGGCAGCTGCGCAGAATAGTAGCTGCTCCCTTTTAGGTACCCATGAAGAGCTCAATTGTTTCCACTCAAAGACTGTGACATCAGAAAGTAACTTTAGCATTAATTCTTTCTTGCATAACAATTGGCCCTAATGTTCTCTGAGACAATAGTGGTAATTGACAAGCACTATTTAAATGTGAGTCTTTCAAAGTATTGATTGCTGGTTCCATCCAACAATAGAAAAGGCCCTTTCGTTCTATTTTCCCTCTAAATTGACCTATTTTATTTTCATTTGTTACCTCTCCACTAGTTGCATATCCCGCAATCATCTTCAATATTCTCCTGCATGATCAGCCCTTATCCAGCTGAACGGAGGAGCAGGCTCGAGGTCCCTATTCCCATTCCTTATGATACCTCTGTCAAAGGCTTTCTGATAGAACAATTACACCACGTGCACAGTATGGTTGCACCTCTACCTCTCCGAATGATTCTTCACAAGGTACAAGTACTACACCAGAGATAGTAAGAACTGCAGATGCTGGAAGTCTGGCTTGCTGTGTAATCACACAAGTTCCAGGTCACCCCCCCTTTGGACTTGATTCTGGCGCCAGTGTAGTAGCCCAGAACCGAAAGGTCTTAGGACCGTCAAAGATTGGTCCTCGCTCCTGTTCTTCGTCATTTCAGCGAGCTCCAGCTCACCTCCCGGAGTCTTGTTTTGACAGGATCCAAGGCAAACGCGCAACTCAGAAGAGGTGGCGCAGAATGAAACGCGTCGAAGTTCCGCCTAGTCATTCCGGAATCTCCTGCTCTCGTTTCAAGGAGTTGCTGGGATGCCCAGAGAAAGATTTTGAGCAGTTGTCCGAGCACCGTTGCCGATTCCTGTTAAATTGATTATCGTTACTCCTGTTTCATGCCTACAGCCGCTGTTAAAATAGAACTACTGTAAATGTACGGCTTTAACTTTGACTCTTCAAAGAGCAAATTAGGCGAAATTCTGTTTCAGTTTTCGCGAGAAGTGCCTCCTATTAATTGGAGTAACGAAAATCCGCCTGAAATATTGCAACAGATATGGCATGGAGATTAAAATCCGAAAGAACTGCGGATGCTGTAAATCAGGAACAAAAACAGAAGTTGCTGGAAAAGTTCAGCAGGTCTGGCAGCATCTGTGAAGAGAAAATCAGAGTTAACACTTCGGGTCCGGTGACCCTTCCTCAGAGCTGAAGGGGCATGGAGATTAATTTTTAAAACATTGTCAGCCAAATAACAGTAAAATTCTACGATCAGTATATAATCCTGAAAATCTCCGTCAAATAAAACATTACTGTCTGTTCCAAAGGGAGTATCTTATAATAGGGCAAAAGTTTTATTTCTAGAGCCCCAATGGCTCAATTAATAAATGCACCATCTGCTATATTAGCCAACCAAACAGGCCAAAGCGAGCTGGTTTGATCCCCAGTCTTCACTGCGTTCACCTAAGCTGCAGGTGGCAGTAGCGGCGTTGCAGTTGGTAATAACACACAAGAAAGAGAAACATACAGGTTCCTGGTGCTGCTCACTCACCAGTGATCCCCTGCTGGAAATAAAATATGTTGGGGACCGCAGGTGAGGGCAAGGTTGACTTGCGGCAATTCAACTTTTTCCAGAAGTTAAAATTTGCAGAGACTTAGAGCCAATTTGTGGCTCTTGGTAGAATTTAATACTATTTTGAATCATGGAATCCCCACTGTGTGGATCCATGCCATTTGGTCTGTCCAGTCCACATCTACCCTCCGAAGAGCATCCAACTCAGACCCACACCTCTATCCTATCCCTCTAATGCCACATTTCCCATGGTTAACCCACCTACCCAGCACATCCCTGACTGTTGAAGCAATTTACTTTGGACTATGTGAGGAAACTGTAGCATCCAGCGAAAACCCAAACAGACCCAGGGAGAATGTGCAAACTCCACATTCGCCTGAGGACTGGGGATGGTGGGTCTCACGTATGAGGAGAGATTGACTAGGTTGGGATTGTTTTCGCTAGAGTTCAGATGAATGAGGGGGGGATCTCATAGAGTCTTATAAAATTCTAACAGGACTGGACAGGGTAGATGCAGGGAGGATGTTCCCAATGATGGGTGTGTCCAGAACTAGGGGTCACAGTATGAGAATTCAGGGTAGATGTTTAGGACAGAGATGAGAAGACATTTCTTTGCCCAAAGAGAGGGAGCCTGTGGAATTCATTACCATAGAAAGTAGTTGATGCCAAAACATTGAATGTATCCAAGAGGTGACTAGATAAAGCACTTGGGCGAATGGGATCAAAGGTTATAGGGAGAAAGCAGGATTAGGCTGTTGAGTTGGATGATCAGCCATGATCGCAAAGAATGGTGGAGCAGGCTCGAATGGCCTCCTCCTGCTCCTATCTTCTATGTTTCTATGAATCAAACCAGGGTCCACGGAACTGCGAGCAGCAGTGCTAACCACTAAGCCACCATACTGCCCCAGAGACCTAATATGGCTAAGATAATTTCATCTTTCTCCTCAGAGAGTATGGGGAGCATCCTATTATCAAAGAAGGGACCAGAGATGAAAGGGGGAATGGTGGACAGTGGTTAACACTTTGGTTATATTTTAAACTGCTGGTTAAACAGTAGTCAATCGCTTGCTAACAGTGTGGAACAATACACTTCGAGCCAGTGACACCACACAGAATCACAGTCACAGCATAGAGGTCACATAATTGGCCTGTTGTGTCCATGGGGGCTCACTGCAAATGCAATTCATCTATTTCTGTTTCATTCTACATTGTTGGTAGTCAGGGCAAAATCTAATGGACTAATAACCATGAAAACCATGAGTTCATATGCCATGGTTAGAATTTGAACTAGTTCAAAAATGGAAATAAATTGCTGTTGTCTATTAAGATGGCCATGAAGCTGTCAGATTGTTTTAAAACTGCAACTGCATTTCTGAATAAAAACTGAATGAACTGCGGATGCTGTAAGTCAGAAACGAAAACAGAAATTGCTTGAAGAGCTCAGCAGGTCTGGCAGCTTCTGTGGAGAGAAATCAGTGTTAACAGTTTTGAGGCAGGGTCACTTGACCCAAAATGTTAAGTCTGATTTCTCTTCACTGGTACTGACAGACCTGCTGAGCTTCTCTGAATAGATTGATTAGAAAATATCTAAAAATGGTTCACTAATATCTTTAGAGAAAGAAAATTATTGTTCTTACACAGACTGGCCAATATGTGAGTGAAATCTTAAAAACAACATTCTTCCAAAATGGCTTACCAGGCACACAGTTATACCACCACTACCTTCCTAAGGACTTACAACATGGGACAGTACAGTTGAGAGATGCCAGTGATACCACACAAAATCATGGAAGGGTCACAGCATAGAAGGAGGCCATTTGGCCCATCATCTGCGGAGGCTCACAGCAAATGCAACTCATTAATCCCACTCTTCTAAATTTTCCCCAAATCCCTGCAATTTTTCACTTTTGAATCCAATTCCCTTTTGAAAGCCGGGGTTGAATTTGCTCCTGCCATCTTTTCTGACAGTGTTCCAGATTCGAACCGTATACTACATTTAGAAAAAAAAGTTTTTTTATGCCATCTCAGTAGTTGCTTACCAAACATTTCAAATCACATCTTCAGAATTAAATTGAAAAGAAACCTGCAGGGCAATTTCCATGTGGAATTAGTGATGCATGCAAATGGGTGACTATTAGTAACGTAGGTCTACTGAGTCACAAATGTCACTGATCTTCCCTGGTTTGAATGTTGTAAATCCAACTTTTTGCTGAGTCCCTTGAGTAAATCTGTTTTTTTTTCTCATTTGTGTATGGGATGTGGACGCAACTAGCAAGGCCAACATTTGTTGGCTATCATTTGTTGGAAGGGTCACCAGACCAGAAAGTTTAACTCTGATTTTTTTCCTTCACAGATGCTGCCAGACCTGCTGAACTTTTCCAGCAACTTTGTTTTTGTTGCATTTGCTGGCTATCTCTAGTTGCCCTTGAACTGACTGGTTTTCTTGCCATTTCAGACGGCAATCTAAGAGTCAACGTTATAGCCGCAGGTCTGGAGTCACTTTTAGTCCAGACCAGGTGAGAATGGAATATTTCCTTCGCTAAAGTACATTTGTGAACCAAACATTTTTGTGTAACAATCAACATTGTCCTCATTAGGCCAGCTTTTAACTCCTGCTTTTTCTGAATTCAAATTTCATCATCTGTCGTCAGGATTGATGAGGATTGGTTAACACACAGCAGACAGAGTAGGAATTAATGTCAACATAAGTGAACACCTAAACACTGCTTAAATGTTACGAGAGTTTCTGATTCAACCACCCTTTCAGGCAGTCAGTTCTGCACACCCATCACTCTCTGAATGAAAAAAAGTATCCTCAACTCTCCTCTTAGCCTTCTACCTCTTACCTTAAATTTATGGCTCTTGGTTATTAACCCTTCTACTAATTAAATAGTGGCTTCCTCTCCAAATCCCTCATTATCTTGCATTCCTCCTCACTTCCTACTTCAAGGAAAGTAACCCCAGCCTCACAAACTTGTTACAGTGTAGAAGGAAGCCATTTGATTCATTATGTCTGTCTGTAACTCTGAGCATTTTTACATCGTGTCATACTTGTGCATTTTCCTCATACCCTGCACGTTCTTATGTGCCTATCCAATCCTTCCTCAAAGCACAGACATTCCTCTTCCATTCCCCCACCATGTGCGCGCGCGTGCGCACGCGCACACAAACACACACACACACGCACTCTGGCTACAATTCCTCTGCAACCTCACTAGGCCAATCACATCTTTCCCGTATTGCGGTGACCAGAACTCCATATAGTACTGCCGTTGTGGCCTAACAAGCACTAACAAGTACAGTTCCATCATAACCTCCTTGCTCTGTATTCAATGACTTGGCTAATATGGCAAGTTTCCCATATGCCTTCTTAATCACCTGATGTGCCCGTTGCACAATCTTCATGGGTTCTGAGGATAGACACACCCCTCTGATCTTCAACAATTCCCTCCCAAGGATCCATCACTTGTAGTGTAATCCCTTGTTAGTTCTTACTAAATGCATTTCCTCATACTTATCTCGGTTGGATTCTATTCCTGTTTCTTGCATTCCTATGTTACCATGGGACTTGAGCCTATGTCTTTCAGAGCATTAGCTATGGTTCTGTGTTACTAGGCCGGTGACGTTAACATTACAGCGCCACCTCCTTAACAACTGAGTTAGAGTTAAATCTCAGATTGAGATTCAAAATGCTGAATTCTTCTAGAATGAGGAAATAAAACTATCGTGTACAAGAGAATGCCCTTTAATATCATAGATTCATACACTGCAGAAGAAGGTCATTGAGCCAGTTTTCTGAAAGAGCGATCCAATATGCCTTACTGCCCTGGTCTTTGGAAAAGGGTTGCAAGTTTTACCTGTACAAGCATTGTCCCTTTTGAAAGTTACTAATGAATCTGCTTTCAGCAACCTTCCAGACAATGCATTCCCAATCATAACAATTGGCTGCATTTTTAAAAAAGAAGCTCCATCTTCTCTCTGATCTCACCTGGTCTGGTCTACAAATGACTCCAGGCCTGCAGTAGTCTGGTTGATTCTTAACTGCTCTGTCAAGAAAGCCTGTCAGTTCAGGGGCAATTAGGGATGGGCAACAAATGTTGGCCTTGCTAATGACACCCACATTCCACACAAGAGTGAGAAAAATACAGGGATGTACTCAAGGGACTCAGCAGGCCAATGTGCCTGTTAGTTTGATTCACTGCACTCTGGTGTTCTGACGAGTGCAAACAATTTATTTTTTCATTCATTCTGAAGGATATGGGTATTGCTAACATGGTCATTATTTACTGTTCATGCTTGGAGTTTCCTTTGGAAGATAGTGGAAAGACTTCTTCTGAAAGTAGAATCTTTGCACAATATATGGTGAAGGGGCTGCTACTATGCTTCAGTTCAGGGAGATACAGGGTTTTGAACCTGAAGCGATGAATAAACAGTGATATATTTTCTGATTTGGATGTCATGTATATTGGAGAACCTGAACGTGATGATGCTTCCTGGCACACCCTGCTTTTGCCATTGTGAATAAAGAAGTGAAAAGTACATGCATTGGTTACTACACAGTTACAATACTGTTTGTAACTTTAGGTGCCTAGTAATAGAAGGGACATGACCACTATGGAGAGCAGGCAATAAGAAATGCCAGCAAGTGAAAACTACATTATGAAAAGATTCTTCATAAATGACGCAGTTATGCTTCATTTACACAAGGCATTAGTGAGAAGACATCTCCATTCTATGTATAGTTTTGGTCTCTTTATTTAAGGAACGATATAAATGCATTGGAGCTGGTTCCAATGACGTTTACTAGATTGAGACTTGGAATGATCAGATTGTCTTCTGAGAAAAGATTGGACAGACTGGGCTTGTCTCCATTAGAGTTTAGAAGAGTTGGAGATGACATGATTGAAGTATTTCAGATCCTGAACGGTCTTGACAAGGTGGACATGGAAAGCTATTTCCTCTTGTGGGTCAGGCTAGAAGCAGAGGGCATTTTAAAAGCAGGGGTCATCCTTTTACGACAGGGATGATGAGAAATAGTCATACGGCGCAGATGCGGAGGTGCTTGTGTTGAACTGGGGTTGACATAGTTGGAAGAATTTCACCTGACAAAGGAGCAACACTCCAAAATAAACTTGTTGAACTATACAACCTGGTGTCATTGACTTCTGAATTTATACAGCACGGAAACAGTTCCTTCAGTCCAACACATCCATGTGGACCAGGAATCCCTATCTGACCTAGTCCTGTATACCAGCATTTGGCCCATATCCCTCTAAACCCTTCATAATCATAACCCATACTGGTGCCTTTTGATGTAATTGTACCCACCCTCACCACTTCTTCCATACACGCACCGCCCTCTGCATGAAAAAGTTACCCTTCAGGTCCTTTTTAAATCTCTCAACTTATACCTGTGACCTCTAGTTTTGGACTAGGAAAAAGACCTTGATTATTCACCCTATCAATTCATTGATTTTAAAAATGATTTTATAAACTTCTATAAGGTCACTCATCAGCCTCCGATCCTCCAGGGAAATAAAAGCTCCAGCCTATTCATCCTCTCCCTATAACTCAAACCCTCCAGTCCTGGCAACATCCTTGGAAATCTTTTCTGCACCCTCTAAAGTTTAACAACATCCTTACTATAAAAGGGCAACCAGAATTGTATGCAGTATTCTAAAAATGGCCTCACCAATGTTTGTGTTCATCCAGCCCCATGCTTGTTATCACCAATGTCCTGTACAGCCACAACAAGACGTTCCAACTCCTATCCTTAATGTTCTGACCAATGAAGGCAAGCATGTCAAATTCCTCCTGCACCACCCTGTCTACCTGTGATTCCACTTTCAAGGAACTATGCACATGCACCCCAGGTCTCTTTTCTCAGCAACACTCCCCAGAGCTGTACCATTAATTGTATAAGTCATGCCCTGGTTTGTCTTACCAAAATGCAACACCTCACATTTATCTGAATTAAACTTCATCTGCCACTCCTCAGCCCATTGGCCCATCTGATAAAATGTTTTCTTTCAGTAGCTTGTGCAACTTTGGAACTCTGTGCCTCAGACGGTGACGCAGAGTGGAGTTATTGAATACTCTTGGGGTGGAGTTACATTGATTTGTGTCATGCAAAAGAATCAGAATTGGTCGAAGAGTAGATGGAAATGTAGAATTTGAAAAGACAACCAGATCAACCATAATCTTATTCAATGATGGAGCAGGCTCAAGGGGCTGAATGGACTACTGCTGTTTCTATTTCATATGAACTCCCCTGTGAAATAATGCCATGGGATCTTCTATATGTACATGTGTTTAAAAACAGCCTTGGCTAAAATTCCTAGCTAAAAACAACACCTCCTACATTACAGCACTCCATCAGCGCTGCTGTAGTTACATATTCTTTTCATCAGAAAATGATGAAGAACTTACAAACTGAAATTATAACTGAGAAACTGAGGAGAGAGCCTTTGCCTTAAAAGCAATCAACAAGGAAACTTGTACAGATACATCGCAGAATCGCTACAGCACAGAGGAGGCCATTTGGCCTGTTATGTCTGTTCCAGCTTTCTAAGTGAATAATTTACCCTGTGCCATTCCTTTGTCTTCTTCCTATAATCCTAAACATCATTCCTTTTAAACAAAGCAGATGCTTAAGCAGCGCAGTCCAATTAGCTTTTGCATTGATTAAGCACGGATACAATGGGATGAATGGGCTACTTCATTGTTGTAAATTTCGGTGGTGCTGTTGCCTATGGTGTTTTCCAATTCCCCCTTCACTCCACACCATACTAATGAAGTTTGTTTCATTTCTGTTTGCAGGACCTTGCGGGAAAGAATGTGAAGATAGGAGTAGGAGCAAGACATTCAGTCCCTCGAGCCTGATTCTACAGTAGCCGCAGCCTCTTGTTTACACAACAGGCATTATTCACTGTCCAAAAAGTGAATGCCCATTTTGACAATGTGACAGGGCATCATACTAATGCAAGCACTACTATCTTTAAAATATGGCTGAACAATTTACAAGCTGGTACATATACATAATAGCTAATTAAAATACCTGCGGCAAAATTCCACTTGTAAACATTCAATGTTTTGTTAAGTGCAGGTTAAACCAATTAACAGAAGAAGGTGCGCTGAGATAATTGTATGAACAAAACATGAATCTTGAATTAAACATGTCCTAGATGCCAGTACATCCACATCTCTTTCATAGCACTGCCTTTCTTTAACACCTGCAACTGGTCAGCACTGAACCTGAACCCTGAATGTTTCTGCATAGCTCGTCAACAATTGATCTTGCCCCAGAGTTTAGGTTGGGGGTTGGAGTGGTGGACTTTTCATTTTTGTCATTCCCAAACGGAGGTTTAAATATTTTTTAAATATGAAAAGAATAGTCTGTGTGTGTGTGTGTGTGTATATGAGTGTGTGTGTGTGTGATTGTGTGTGTGTGTGATTGTGTGTGTGTGTGTGTGATTGTGTGTGTGTGAGCGTGTGTGTGTGTGATTGTGTGTGTGTGATTGTGTGTTTGTGTGTGTGTGATTGTGTGTATGTGTGTGTGATTGTGTGTGTGTGATTGTGTGTGTGTTTGTGTGTGTGTGATTGTGTGTGTGTGTGATTGTGTGTGAGATTGTGTGTGTGATTGTGTGTTTGTGTGTGTGTGTGTGATTGTGTGTTTGTGTGTGTGATTGTGTGTGTGTGTGATTGTGTGTGTGTGATTGTGTGTGTGTGAGCGTGTGTGTGTGATTGTGTGTGTGTGATTGTGTGTGTGTATATGAGTGTGTGTGTGTGTGTGAGCATGTGTGTGTGATTGTGTGTGTGTGTGATTGTGTGTGTGTGTATATGAGTGTGTGTGTGTGTGTGTGTGTGTGTGTGTGTGTGTGAGCGTGTGTGTGTGATTGTGTGTGTGGGGTGGGGCGGGGGGTGAATGTGCAAAGGCCCAAATGACTCTGTAGTCATTATAACCACCATCTGGGTGGCTGGGATGAGAATGAAATAAAAACAGAAAATAGTGGAAAGACCCAGTAGGTTAGGCAGCATCTATGGACAGCACTTGCATTTCAGCTCTCTGACCTGGTGCTGGTGGTAGTCCTGTTGCAACTATTTACACCTCCTCAGAAATTCTTCTTTCATTTCTTTATTCTCCATTATTCCCCACCCCAATTTACCTTGTATCATCATTCATTTTTGTCATGGTAAGCATTCCTGCTGCCTGTCCTTTGGTAGCTATAAAGACTTTGCCTGTGTTATTTCCTTACTACTTCTCAGCCTGTCTTCTCACCACCTTTCCACCCCTAACCCCAAAAGTTCTGATTTGCCACAAACTGCTCAATGTTTAATCTCTTCAAGTTCTAACTACAGATTATCAACCTGAGATGCCAAAATTTCACTTAGCATGGGAGACTTAATTGTAATCATTCTGGCTCTGGCCTGTCTTCATTGAAAATGGCTCTGTGTTTTAAAAATGCTGTTTAATTGCCACACAGGACTACACTGCCACATCACACTGGCACACAGTTCTCTGCCACATGGCACTGCAATCCCACACTGGCACATGACACTGCCTCACGGCACTGCCATGCTACACTGCCAAACTGCACTGTCACACTTTACTACCAGATGGCACTGGCACATGCACAGTGCACTGCCATACTACACTGTCATGTCACACTGCCACACTGCTCTGTCACATTGCACCATGACCCCATGATGCCATACATGTCTTGACACACTACACTGTCACACTGCACCATCACCACACACTGCCACATGGCACTGTCACACTACACCGTGATCCCACATTGGCACACTGCACTGTCGCACCACACTGGCACACCATGCTGCTAAACTGCATTGTCACACCACGCTGCCCTGCTACAGCATTATTTCATACTAGACATCTCTAGTTCCACATTCAGGCTATTTGAAAATCCAAGGCTCACCACGAATGCACCCCTGTCTGTTCGAGCAGGTCGAAGTGAAATATAGAAGTGTAGAAAATAGAAGAGCAGGAGTAGGCCATTCGGCCCTTTGAACCAACTTCACTATTCAGTATGATCCTGGCTGATCATCCAATTCAGTACGCTGTTCCCATTTCCTCCCCGTACCCTTTGAACCCATTAGCCCTCAGAACTACATCTAATTCCTTCTTGAAAACATGTAGTGTTTTGGCCTCACCTGCTTTCTTTGGCAGAGAATTCCATAGGCTCACCGCTCTCTGTATTACTTCTACCATACAGTCATGCCATACAGTCTACCCCGTATCCTTGAACTGTGACCCCTGGCTTTGGACTGACTAGTCATGGGGAACATCCTTCCTGTGTTTAGAAACATAGAAAGATGGAAAATAGGAGCAAGGGGAGGCTATTCAGCCCTTCAAGCCTGTTCTGCAATTTTGAATGATCATGGTTGATCATCCAACTCCGTACACTGTTCCCAGTTTCTCCCCAAGCCCTTTGATCCCTTTAGGCCTAAGAACTATACTCCTTTTTGATAACATTCAGTGCTTTCTGTGGCAGAGAATTTTACTGGCTCACTACTCTTCTTAGACTGTGATCCCTGGTTCTGGAATCCCTGGTCATTGGGAACATTCTGTGTTTTCCTTGTCTCATCCTGTTGGAATTTTATAGGTTTCTATGCAATCTCCCCTCAATCTTCCAAACTTCAGTGAATATAGTGCTAACTGATCCAGTTCTTACATCAGTCCTGCGTCTCAGGAATCAGTCTGGTAAACCTTTGTTGCACTCCCTCCATAGTCAGAAACCCCTCCCTCAGATAAGGAAACCAAAAATGCACACAGTACTCCAAGTGTGGTCTCACCATGTCTCTGTATATTTGCAGCAAGACATCCCTGCTCCTGTATTCAAATCCTCTTGCTATGAAAGCCAACATACTATTTGCCTTCTTCACTGCCTGCTACATCTACATGCTTACTTTCAGTGACTGGTGCACAAGGACACTCAGCTCTCATTGCACCTCCCCCTTTCCCGATGTCTCGCTATTTGGATAATAATCTGCCTTCCTGTTTACGCTACTCAAGTAGATGACCTCATTATACTTCCATTTGTCATGCGTTTGTCCACTCACTCAATTTGTCCTAATCTCATAGAAGTATCTCTGCATCCTCAACATAGTTCAACCCCCACTGAACCCACACCCACACTACAGTTAAAAGAAACAATGGTAGTATTTTGAAGATTGGGGAATAACCTCCAGTGTCCTTACCAGTATTTATCCCTTAATCAAATATCACAAATGCAGGCTATCTAATCATTGTCACACTGCTGATACAGTCCAGTTCTGATGAAGGGTCACTGGATTTGAAACATTAACTCTGATTTCTTCCCACAGATGCTGCCAGGCCTGCTGCGTTTCTTCAGCAATTTCTGTTTTCATTTCAGATCTCCAGCGTCCTCAGTTCTTTGTTTTGTTGTCACAATGCTGTTTATTGGACCTTGCTGTGTGCCAGCTGACTGCCTTGTATACAAGATTGCCACAGCGTTTATACTTCAGATGTACTTCATTGGCTGTGGTGGGCGAGGAAGGGATGGATACTCGCTTGCAGTTTAGAATGACCCAATGCAGTTTTCAGGTAGAATTAGGGAGGACCCCACTTTGTTTCAGTATGGGAGCTCTTGGCGATGCTACCAGTTGCAGAGTATGGGGCACCTATTTGTCTCAGACATTGAATTGGTGGTGCTTAAAGGGATATTACCTTCGTGGCCTGGATTGAAATCAATTCCACCTTCAAATGGGAAGCTGGTCACATATTTCCCACTTGCCCCCTCTCTCCCAAAAGGCACCAGCTATGACTGTACTACCATTCCATGGACACCAGGAACTCTCTTAATGCTTGCAAGTAGTCACCATGGGTGAGCTTGCACTGAGTGTCAGCATGAGAGACATTAAAAGCAAAAGCGATGATGTACTGAAGTAGCTCAGGCAGAGGTGGTTTCAGAGACATTAGGAACTACAGATGCTGGAGAATCTGAGATAACAAGGTGTAGAGCTGGATGACCACAGCAGGCCAAACAGCATCAGAGGAGCAGGAAAGCTGACGTTTCAGGCCTAGACCCTTCTTCAGAAATGGAAGAAACAGAATTCTGAAGAAGGGTCTAGGCCCGAAACGTCAGCATTCCTGCTCCTCTGTTGCTGCTTGGCCTGCTGTGTTCATCCAGCTCTACACCTAGCTATCTCAGATTCTCCAGCATCTGCAGTTCCTGCTATCTCTGCACAATATGAAGCATACTTGTTAGAGAGAGCACGGTTACAGATTACTCAAACCGAGTGCATACGTTAACTCTGGTTTTCACTCCACACATTCCGCTAGACCTACCGAGAATCTCTACCACTTTATGTTTTTTTATTGTTCGGATCTCAGTCACTTTGGTTTTATTATCGCTATGTTCAAATTGGCCGCTGTGTTTCCATTATCACAACAGTGGTTGCGTCTCAAGTCCTTTTTCAGTTGGAAAGCATTGCAGAGTGTACTAAGATATCACAAGGAGCTTCATAAATGCAATTGCTACTTCCTGTGATGCATTGCCACAAAATAATTAATGTTTCGATTAAAATCCCTTTGCCCATAATTTACCAGAATATCAGAAAAATTGCCTTTGTAATAAACCATCCTTCTTCAGGACTGGATGTGGGAGTAGGGGGAACTGCAGATAAAGCGGGGAGGAAGACAAGCGGGGGCGGGGGAGCGGAATGGCAGTGATAGGTGGACACCGGTACTAGATTCAACCTGGTTGGTTGCTGGGAGAGATGAATCCGGATGAATCCCAACTGGATTCATCCCTCCCATTGACCAACCAGGTCGTACCCACCACCAGTGTCCACCTATCACCAGCATTCCGCTACCTAGATCCTCCCCCTCTCACCCCGCCCCCGCTAAATCTGCAGCTCTCCCTACCCCCACATTCAGTCCTGAAGCAGGGTAATACCCGAAACATTGACTTCTCCTTTACTCCAGATGCTGCCAGGCCTGCGGTGTTCTTCCAGCCTCTGGTTTGACTACCTTGGATTCCAGCTTCTGCAGTTTTTTTTTGCTTGTCTTTAAAGGGGAAGAGTTCCTCGCTGTACGATGGCGCAGGTTCCGCTAATTTTCACTATGTTAAAGGACACTCTGTCTCATTCGCCCAAAGATCTGTGTGAGTCGGAGAATCACCCTCTTCCGTCATATGAAGATCCCCAACGGAAAATCGTCATTGTCAGTAGATGTCAACTTCAAACTGAGTGACGGCCGATGGTGACAATGACGATGAATATGCTGGCATTCCCAAAGGAGTTTGTATATTACTAGACCATGTACTGGGATTCCCAGGGCAGTTTGTATGTAACTAGACAATGGACTGGGATTCCCAGAGCAGTTTGTATGTAACTAGACAATGGACTGGGATTCCCAGAGTAGTTTGTATATAACTAGACCATGGACTGGCATGCCTAGAGCAGTTTGTATGTAACTAGTCCATTTGCTGGCATTCCCAGTGAGGTTTGTATGTAACTAGACCATGTACTGGCATGCCTAGAGCATTTTCTGAAGAAGGGTCTAGGCCCGAAACATCAGCTTTCCTGCTCCTCTGATGCTGCTTGGCCTGCTGTGTTCATCCAGCTCTACACCTTGTTATCTCAGGCAGAAGTGGACAGTGTCTGTGATGATGCTGTCACTTTAAGAGGTTATTTTGCCCCTTTTTTTGGAAGAGAGGTTGTAATGCCGAGGTATCAAGCCGTCTCCAAGAAAGTAAACAATTTGTGAGGGCTTGGAGTTTTTATTTAAATTGGAACAATGGAAGCAGCCTGGGTGTGGCCAGCTCTCACAGACTAGGCTTTCTAGTTTTTTTTTATATTTTAGGTTTATTTTTAAGCAAAAGCTTTTGTGGTCTTAAAAGTGTTGGAAGCTTCAGTGTATGTCTCCTTGCTGCTACTTTCTCTGAATTTTCTCTTGATGTTTTCTCGTCCTGGATTGGAGAACTGCATGTGAGAATCAGTCTCTGAATTTGCCTTTTTGCCAAGGGATATGTTTATGGGATGTTACTAAATTGGAACAGTTAATTAGTAATTGGTACTGTATCTATTATTCAGCTCAGTTTTCCAATAGTTAAGTTATTCTAAATTCCTCTTTCTTTTGTTTGTATTTTAACTATAGCATTTAAATAAATTGTGTTTTGCTTGACGGCGAGTAGTTTGACCAGTCGCATTGCATCTGGAACACAGCACTTCATATCTATCTTCAAAATAAGAAAAGTTAGGGCCTAGGCTACCTTGTTAAAATATTTTGATGGGATCTGGTCTGGTCCATAACATGTCTCTGTGATTTAATTGTGATGTTGTAACACTACTCCAGTGAGTTTCTGCACAGGCAGTTTACTCTTGCATCCTTGACTTTACCATTCTATGTTCTTTGTTGAATTCCCCTCCTTAAATCTCACTCTTGATTCATTCTAAGTTTGCAGTACACAAATGGATTGTCTCATTTCCTGGACTACAACAGTGATTAAGCTTGCAATGTATTTCATTGGCTGTAAAGTACTGAGGCATGTCCAGGGATTATGAAAAGCACTGTATAAATTTAAATCTTTCTTACTTTGCAACCTTTCTCCTTCGTTCAGCCTTTTGCTGGCCTGTCCTAAAGTCTCCTTACAAAAATAAAATACTGTAGATTCTGGAAATATAAAATAAAATTAGAAACCCAGAGAAAAATTCAGTATCTGTGGAGAGAGAGAGAGAGAAAACAGTGTTAATGTTTCAAGTCGTATATGACTCATCTTCACAATGCCAGCGTTTTCTATTTACTGAAGTCTCTTTATGAACCTGAATGTCCATTTTTGTCTGATTATGCCTCTATAAAGTACTTTGGGATTTTTCTCACTTTTGTTAAATGCACTATATAAATTACTGATCTTCTTGTTGCCAGACTCTGTATCTAACCTGCCAGTGTAAAAGAGCCAGGGGGAGCTGGATCACAAATGACAGCAGTCCTGCAGTATATTATGAGGAGGACAGATAGTCCCCCTATTAGAGGGGCCAATAACCAGGGGATATGGTTTTAAGGTAAGGTGATTTGAGGAAATATTGTTTTCACTCAGAAGGGCGATGGGTATCCGGAAGTCACTGTTTGTCTCAGACTTCTGGTGGAAACAGAAACTGTTAAGGCTTTTAGGAGGTATTTAAATGAGCACTTGAAATGCCATAGTACACTGGGTACATTGGAAGATGAGGTTAAGAATAGATGGATGTTCGCTAAGCGGAGTGGACACAATGAGCTGAAGGACCTTTTGCACTGTGCTATAAAATTTCTATGACTTTGATATAAAGAGGGTGCTAGGAAGACCTTATCTGACTTCTGTTTGTGTATGCCTGCTACTTTTGTCACCCTGATAGCTCTACCTTCAAGTCATCAAATTCACCAGACAGCTTTTTTTTTGTATGAACCGCTCTGACCCTATACATCTTTTGCAAGACAGTCGTAGCAGACTTACTATGTCCCGTCTATACATGCTATTGGCAGGGGCCTAATGAAGTGGCTGATCTGTCTGTAATCTCATTAACAGGCTATTCTTTTCGAGGTCCTTGTTTGCTCGGACTCTCTCCTGCTTTCAGGAGCTTCCGAGATACATTGCACACGCTGGGCTGATTGGAAAGAAGTTTCCTTTCTGTCTTAGAGTGAGCAATTAACTCAGTAAAATTTGCAAAACAAACTGTCAAGCAAATATGAATTTGCTTCTTCTTCCTCTGAAGTAATTGGCAGCTTTTGACTTCATGAAAGAAATAGAAGTATTGAGACTGAGCCACCTATATTTTAATGGGTATCTGTAGGTAGAAAGCTTACAGTCAGGGGGGAGGTGAGATAGTCTCTGCACCTGTTTAAACAAACTCAGAGGGAAAAGAAGAGACGGCTTTGTATTCTGCAGCCACACTGTACAAAAAAGTATATGTTAGACTCCAAGTCCAGCAGGAGCTCAGCACAAAACTACATCTTGAAGTCGATTATTTGTGTTTCTCTAGAAGAGTTTTTGTGGGGTCCTCTAGATCCACAAAGCCACGAGCCAAGAAAAGCACACCCAGCCTGGCCACCCCCATCGAGCAATGTTTAGGGGAGATGAGAGTCAATATTACTTCCTTGTGAAAATGACATGCTTTCAATTTATTTACACTGAGGAGAGTACATGTCTAATAGGCACTTTTCTGTACTCGGCAGTGAAAGACAAGAGTAATAGCCAGTGCGCTGTGCAGCTGTCGGCCGGTGCTCCCCACCGTTTGCTTGATGTTGAATGATTTTTGCTGAACGGTTTTTGATTACCTTCAGGGAGACAATATTGCTCTTTGTGGCCCTGTGCTGTTGATACCGGGACATGACAATGGGGCAGACCTGCTCCAAACAGGTTGAGACCCTTCCCCCTGCAAGCCACAGCCTCAAATCCCAGCCTTCAGCACCCACTCCCTCCTTTGGCCCCTCCAGCCTTCACTTGGCCAAAGTCCATCCATTCCCCTTACCGCTAGGGCTGACCTGGCCGTGGGTGAAAGCGGCCGTCTTGCGGGAACAAGTTGGCCTCGCCACCTCAAAGGGAAAAAGTGACTCGGGCTCAGCCCAACTCGCAGTGCCTGGCCAGCCAAATCCCACCCCCACACATCGTTGGTGGTCCCTTTGAGGAGAGGCCCAATGTGGTGAGTTGCCCAGGCTCTTCCTAACCAAGCGGAATGTGTGGTTGGAAGAAATAGAACAAGAATGAAGAAATTGATTTACAGTGCCGCACACACCCACCTCAGCTTAGCTCTCCTCCGTTCTCAGAGAATCCACTTGATGTATCTCATTCCACAAAATGCTGCAGTGTCTTTTCCTTAGGAAAGTATTTTCCGAATGTTATAATCGCTGTACCTTGCTCTGGTGGTGCATTTTTCTTTTGTCTGACTCGCAGCGATTTATAGGTCAGGAAAATGGATGGGGCTGGCCCTTTTTCTGAGGCGTCTAAGCAAGTAACTAACCCTCTATTACAAACACAGAGAATGCTGGAAAAACTCAGCAGGTCTGGCAGCATCTGTGCAGAGAGAAACAGAGTTAACGTTATGAGTCCGGTATGACTCTTTTTCAGAAATGTTAACTCTGTTTCTTTCTGCACAGATGCTGGCAGGCCTGCTGAACTTCTCTCTTACTCTCCAAGTTTGTCTCAGATTTCCAGCATCTACAGTATTTTCCCTTTAATCCCCCATTAGAACAACTGGAAACAGATGCTCATTCTAAAACGGTGGCCATGTTGGTTTTTTTATTCATTCACAGGATGAGGGCAACACTGGCCAGGCAGCGTTTATTGCCTGTCCCTACTTGCCCAGAAGGCAGTCAAGAGTCAGCCACATTGCTGTGGGTCTGAAGTCAATGTAGGCCAGACCAGGTAAGGATGGTAGTTTCCTTCCCTAAAGGACATTAGTGAACCAGATGGGTTTTTCCCGACAACCAGCAATTGATTCACGGTCATCATTAGATTCGTAATTCCAGATATTTATTGAATTCAAATTCCACCATCTGCCATGGCGGGATTTGAACCCTGGTCCCCAGAACATTATCTGCGTCGCTGGAGTAACAG
Organism: Ginglymostoma cirratum; assembly: GCA_024137785.1. Lineage (NCBI taxonomy): Eukaryota > Metazoa > Chordata > Chondrichthyes > Orectolobiformes > Ginglymostomatidae > Ginglymostoma > Ginglymostoma cirratum. The sequence goes on along the minus strand of JAHRHZ010000139.1, from coordinate 5,921,116 downwards.
TCCAGCGATAATACCACCAGGCCATTGCCTCCCCATTGGCGTAGACTAAACAAGGCTTCAGGGCCCAGTCCTGCAAGCTGCCTTAGCTCCTTTGCACATTTAAATAAGAAGCCTAACTCCTGCTCTATTAAAATGGATTGCCTTCTGCAGCCAGTGCTGTTGTTGCCCTGGCTTACAGATGCCCTTCGGCCTTCCTTCTAGACTTAGCTGAGAGCTGCTGAAGCAATGGTTCAATCTTTCAATCCGCTCTCCAGCACACAGGGGGATCCCTACGCAGTCTCTATGGGTAGGTCTATGTGGACCGAATACTACCTAGGTGCACTCAAATATCTTAGGTATATTATTGTCAATGGCTTGGTTTTGATAGTGGCCTGGGTTCACAGACCATCTGAGCGTTTGCAATAGAGTCTAGTTAGAACACTGCAGTTCAACAGCATTGAGAATGCTGCCAATCCGATGACAAGCCTTTAAATAGATTTTGGATACAGCACATAATTCACCTTCTGATGCACCAAAATACTGTCCATCATCTCCAAGGCACAAGTCAAGAATGTGATGGAATACTCTCCATTTACCTGGATCACTGCAGTTCCCACAACCCTCAGGAAGCTTGACATCATCCAGGACAAATCATTCCCCATCACCGGCTTTCATAATTCAATCACAGACCCACGGTGGCCTCAGTATGTACTATTTACAAACAATGATCCCTCTAAGCTGCTCAGTAGTTCTATGCATACTGATCAATGTGCCAATGCATTGACTCCTGGTTCAGCAAGTCACTGCCATGCATGGAACTCAGAGATTCATGCAGGGACTGGTCGAACTGGATCACCACCAGCTGCAAGTTCCTCTGTAAGCAATGCGCCATTCCGACTTAGAGAGTCATAGAGTCATACAGCACGGAAACAGACCCTTCAGCCCAACTCATTCGCGGCGACCAGACATCCCAATTTGACCCAGTCCCATTTGCTAGCATTTGGCCCATATCCCTCTAAATCCTTCCTATTCATATACCCATCCAGATCCTTTTAAATGTTGTAATTGTACCAGCCTCCACCACTTCCACTGGCAGCCCATTTCCATACATGCACCACACTCTGCATGAAAAAGTTGCCTCTTAGGTCCTTTTTAAATCTTTCCCCTCACGCCTTAAACCTGTGCCTTCAAGATTTGGACTCCCCTGGGAAAAGACCTTGGCTATTCAGCCAATCCATGTCCCTCATCATTTTATAAACCTCTATAAGGTCATTTCTCAGTCTCCAACACGCCAGAGAAAACCGCCCCAGCCTATTCAGCCTTTTTCTATAGCTCAAAGCATTCAGTCCTGGCAACATCCTTATAAAGCTTTTTTCCACCCTCTCAAGCTTAACAACATCCTTCCTATAGAAGGGTGACCAGAATTATACAATGGCAAATGGGACGAGGTCAGATCGTGAAGCCTGGTAAGCGTGGATGTGTTGAACCGAAGCGTCTGGTTCCATGCTGTATGACTTTGTGACTCAATAAGTCAGAATGGTACATTGCTAGCAGAGGAGCTCGCAAGTTGAAGGTGGTCCAATTCTACCTGCCTGTGCATGAATCTCCAAGTCCTGTGCATGACAGGCAATTACAGAATCAGAAGTCAATGGCTTTGGTACATTGATCAGTATTCGAAAAGTAGCCTCACTAATGTCCCGTACAGCTACAACATGTTGCCCCAACTCCTTTAACAAATGTTACGATCAATGAAGGCAAGTGTGCCAAATACTTTCTTCACCACCCTGTCTACCTGTGACTCCACTCTCAACAATGCACATGCTCCCCGACGTGTCTTTGTTCGGCAACACTCCCCTGGGTCCTACCCTTAACTGTATAAGTCCTGCCCTGGTTTGTCTTACCAAAATGCAACACCTCACATTCGTCCAAGATAAATTCCATCTGCCACTCCTTGGCCTATTGGCTCAACTGGTCAAGCTTCCATTGTACTCTGAAATAATCTCACTCACCATCTACAACACCACCAATTTTGGAGTCATCTGCAAACTTACTAACCGCGCCTCCTATATTCACATCCAAATCATTATATTGCTATTCCTTCCCTGTTGCAGGGTCAAAATCTTGAAACCTTCTTTCTAACGGCACTATGGATGTACCTACACCACATAGACAGTAGCAGTCAATTAATGGGGCTTAGCACCACCTTCTCAAGGGCAGCTAGGGATGGGCGATAATTACTGGCCCAGTGAATCATTACCACATCCCATGAAAGTATTAAACAAAACATCATTGACCTTACTTTGCACAAATCTGCCTAAAACAACCTCAGAAGCTCCACTTGACGTAGCTGTCAGAACCTGTTATTGCAGAGGATTCCAGATTTCTGCTAGTTTGCATGGAAAATAAAGTCTCTTTGATTTCACCTTAACTTTAAGATTACACCCTCTTATTCTTGATATTCCCCAGTTTCAGGGACATGGCAAAATTTTGAGGCTTGATTTTGTCAAATCTGTGTCGGGAGGAACGTTTTAGAACATAGAACATAGAACATTACAGTGCAGTACAGGCCCTTCGGCCCTCGATGTTGCGTCGACCTGTGAAACCAATCTGAAGCCCATCTAACCTACACTATTCCATTATCATCCATATGTTCATCCAACGACCATTTAAATGCCCTTAAAGTTGGCAAGTCTACAACTGCTGCAGGCAAGGCATTCCATGCCCTTGCTACTCTCTGAGTAAAGAATCTACCTCTGATGCCTGTCCTATATCTATCACCCCTCAATTTAAAGCTATGTCCCCTCGTGCTAGCCAGCACCATCCGAGGAAAAAGGCTCTCACTGTCCACCCTATCTAATCCTCTGATCATCTTGTATGTCTCTATTAAGTCACCTCTTAACCTTCTTCTCTCTAACGAAAACAGCCTCAAGTCCCTCAGCCTTTCCTCATAAGACCTTCCCTCCATACCAGGCAACATCCTGGTAAAATTTGATTTGGGCTTTGATACATAAAGCCCACTATTCCAACAGTTATACCATTGGTATAAAAAGGTTGATCCAATCACCAAAATAGTCAAAAAACAAAGAACTGTGCATGCTGGAGATCTGAACCAAAAACTGAAATAGCTGGAGAAACTCAGCAGGCCTGGCAGCATCTGTGGACAGAAAGTAGAGTTAACATTTCAGATTCAGTGACCCTTCTTCCAGAAAGACCCTTTTATCCTACAATCCAGAATAAAAGGGAATTTTACCATTTTCTTTAATTCACTCAAAATAATCCATTTATTGTAACACAAAACTTATTCTTAAAACAAGTGGCTAACACTAATTAACATCAAAACTATGACCCAGGATTAGAATAATATCCCCTTAATTTCAAACAGACATATTCACATGATACATACTCTGTAGGGTGCTACGGTTGCTGAAGGGTCTGAAAAAAATAATTTGATGATTTATCTCAGTCCACAGATACCTTGTCGATAAAATTGAATTGCTGACAGCTATGACCTGATGGATGGTCTTCAGTTCAATTGAAATCAAGCTGGATCCTATTCTTTTATAGCTCATATTTTCAAGGTTTATAAGTTAGTCAGAAATGCTAATGTTTGGAAACTATCAGTTTCCCCAAAACTTCTATTGATAAAAGGGGAGAAATAGACTTGCAGTTTCTAAGGTTTCCTTCCTCACTGACTACCTAATTTTGTGAAAACAAAAATCAAGTCCAGTAAGCATTCCTTCACTCCCATAATCTTATCCACAGCCTGGTTTTCCACCCATATACCCCATCTCTTATCTCCCTAAAAGATTTGCCTGGCTTTTTTCTCCAAAATCATTTGCCTTTCTTTCCTAAATTACAGCACGCATTAAACTGTTGACCCCACTTTCCAAGAAACCATGTGATTAAAACCCGTTTCAGTCCAGAAAATGTTCAACAGTTCCATGTCGTTCAGTTTTTAGCAAAAAAACAAAATTGTGATCTTCTGTGGACTGTGTTCCCGACTGCAGACGCGATGTGTGTTGGAAGAAAGACTATTTTGGGCAATGTTTGTGTTCTACCCTTCTAAGAATACACTAGAAAAGATGTTAAGAACCAACTACAACCCTGGTCTCAGTGATTTGGTGTTGTGGAGAGTAGGCATGCTAGCTTGCTAGTATTCAATCTTGTGGATCAGGTTCCATTGTGCTAAAGTGTACTGAGAATGTCCATTAGACATGTTGCGTGAGCAGGAGTAAAAGGAAATAAAGTCTCTCTCTGATTGCTGAAAACAGGCCATTAGTAAAGAAGCTGTTGGAGGAAACTGGACCAGCTCCTTTCGGTTCACTGCAGATCCAAGAATCTCCAAACAACTACCAAACTTCCAAAGACAGCATCTCCTTAACAGCCAGAACGTTTCACAGCCTATTCAGCATAGACAAGTCATTCACTGATTCATGTTTTAGTTTTACTTCTACTGTTTAGATTTCACTTTCATTTCTCATCAGTGTGTATGTTGTTATCTTTTCTTGCATTTTCGTTGCTTACAAACTCATTCTTTCTTAACTGAAGAAAGCCTGATTAGATTGACTCTCCTTAAAACATAAATATATTTGGGCTGGGAAAAGTATGCACAAGGGAAAGATCCTTTTTGAATGAACCATGATGTGACTAACTGTAGGAGGGATTGTGTAAGGAAGGGAGTTCATCCATCTGCACTGGGGAATATGTGACGATGCTGGCAATCTAAGAGGTTATTTTGTCTTGGTTTTTTTTGAGGTTGTAAGGTAGAGGTATTGTGCTGTCCCTAAGAGAGTAAACAACTTGTGAGGCCTGGGTTTTTTTTATAAGTTGGAACAATGGAAACAGCCTGGGCATGGCCAGCTCCCACAGACCAGGCTTGCTAGTCTTGTCTTTAAGTTTAGCCTCAAAACAGTTGGAAGCTTGGGTGAATGCCTCCCAGCTGCCTCTTTCTCTAAATTTTCTCTGGATGTTTTTTCCTTCTGGACTCTAGAACTGCGTGTGAGAATCTGTGCCTGAATTTGCCTTTTTGCCAGGGGATGTGTTGATGGGATGTCACTATATTGGAACAGTTAACCAGAAATAGTTACTGTATCTATTATTTGCTTATGTTTTCCAACAGTTATGTTATTCTAAATTCCTTTTTATTTTGTTTGTATTTAAACTATAGTGTTTAAACAAATTGTCTTTTGCTTAATGTTGAGTAATTTGACCAGTCGCATTGCATCTGGAACATGGCACTTCTCATCTACCTTGAAAATAAAAAAGTTAGGGTCTAGGCTATCTTCTTAAAGTATATTGAGGGGGTCTGGTCTGACCCATAACAAGTGTAACCATTTGGGGTAACACATGTGAAATTGTAATGAAATGGAGACCTGTCACAATTGTGTCAGAGATAACAAGCATGGGGCTGGATGAACACAGCAGGTCAAGTAGCATCATAGGAGCAGGAAAACTTGATGTTTCGGGCCTAAACCCTTCATCAGAAATGGGGGAGGGGAAGAGGGTTCTGAAATAAATAGGGAGAGAGGGGGAGGTGGATAGAGGATGGATAGAGGAGAGGATAGGTGGAGAGGAGGCAGACAAGTCGAAGAGGCGGGGATGGAGCCAGTAAAGGTGAGTGTAGGTGGGGGCGTAGGGAGGAGATAGGTCAGGCCAGGGAGGACGGACAGGTCAAGGGGGCGGGATGATGTTAGTAGATAGGAGATGGGGGTGTGGCTTGAGGTGAGAGGAAAAACAGGTTAGGGAGGTAGAGATGAGCTGGGCTGGTTTTCCTGCTCCTATGATGCTGCTTGACCTGCTGTGTTCATCCAGCCCCACGCTTGTTATCTCGGATTCTCCAGCATCTGCAGTACCTTTTATCTCTGATACAATTGTGTCAGAATAGGGTTTTGCCCTCGAGTAGGATTTGAGCCCATGATCTTATGACTCTGAGGCTGGAGTTTACCAACAGTCTCAGGCTGACCAACACTCTTAAGTATTTCTGATCTGTGACTTAACTCCACGTACCTGCTTTCAGCTCACATTCCTTCATATAAAAACAGTAACAAAATAAAAACTAAATTCTCTTAATCTGAGTTTAAAAATGTAAAGTAGACTGAGGATCAGTTTGTGCTGAAGAAGGGAAGTTTTCCCACTCGGACATTCTGGTTGGTTGAATGGATGGATTATTAAATTAAATGTATGTTCGTTTCGTCCAAGGCTAGCAGCTACTTAGAGACAGCTTTAATCTCTGTCCTAGTGATGTGGGTCAGACTGACACACGGCCTGAGTTTAATGACCTCGAATCAATAATACTGCAATTGAGAATGCATGCTTTTGTATTATTTTTCAATACGTTTGCTCCAAACAATCTTTAAGACAGAGGCAGGGCTGAGGGAGCAAAATTATTGTCAAGGTAGAAAAGATGAGTTTCAATTTTCCAAGAATCTTTTGGGTGGTTTTCTGCAGCGATGCCCATTTCCTTCCTTAGTATTTTATCCAGACACTTGATACAGAGCTTATTGTCAGCGTCCTTGGCACTGCTTGGTCCAATCTGTAAACAATTTAGTCTTCTGAGGTTTCTTTTCAGATCTGTATGGTGACCACATGGATTATGGGCTGGCCTTAAGAATGCAAGGCTTGCAACAGGTGCATTTAAATGTTGTGTAGTTCTGCTGTTCCCACCATCTGTCAGGTTGTAATCTGCACACCTTTACTGACACCTGTATATTACAGTGGCCTAAATGCAGTAGAAAATCCTAAAGCTCACTCACAGGCATGTTATCAAACATCGTTTGACACTGAACCACTCCAAGTGGTGAAGGATAAGTTGTAAAGCACCCTTCAAAGATGGAATTCAAGAGCTTCTGAGCTGTACCTGAAAGCAGAGAAACCAATAAAAATGAAAGATGCACAGAAAAGAAGGACAGATATAAACAGGAGTGTCAGAGGTTTTGTTCTCAGAGAATCCACTTGATGTGATCTTCCCGGGCCTCGGGGAGGGGGAGTTGGTGGTGGATGAAATAGCATCAGGAATGCCAATGCCGGGCACAAGATTCCGCTAAGTGAGAGAGACAGTTTACTTCAGGAGATAAAGTTTGTTGTAGGGACTATGGGAATGGTGCTGCATGGATAAGAGGCATGGTCGACATGAAGTCAAGTCCAGTGCTATATAAAGTTTTGGTTGGTGTGATAGTCCTGACCAAGCACGTGGACCATATGAAAGCTGCATACTTGCAAAGTGTGGGAGTAAAATGTATCTAGCTCCACGACAGCCTTTCCAACTGTTCCAGAACCCATGGGTCTCTCACTCCATCAAGTGTTAAAGGTACCTCAGAATCTGAGGTAGACATGGCAGATATCACTGCCTCGATGCCTGAAGAAAAGAATGAATTTCTTCTGAGATACTCCGATCATAAGAGGTGAATTACTGCGCGTTATATGCTGCCCGTATCAGAGGTAGAGTTGGAGGAACCTGACCCTGGAGGAACCTAAAATGTCCCAGGAGGAGGTACAAAAAAAGGAACTGAGGCCTATGTCCTCGGACTCGGAGGGGGAGGGATGTGGTGATTGTAATGAAGTCAGCCAGGTGAACCTCATAGAATAATAAATCCCTGATAGGGACTGTTAATCTGGTCCAGTCAGGGAGCTCTGGCTGACAGATATAAACAGGCGTGTCAGAAGTTCTGTTCACTCTGAGAGCTGGCTCTGAGGAAGCTGGGTCAATGTCAAGGACTCTCCACGTGAATAAAGAGTAACTTGGTGATGGGATATCGGCCTCTGTGGAGCTATTTCAGCAATTACCATGGTTTTCGTAATATTTAATCGAAAGAATTTCTGTTCAACCTGTGCTTAGAAATGGATACAGAAATAAGCAGTAATACAAAATTGATTCAAATTTGTATTAGTGCAGTGTGGTCTATTTTATATTTTGGACAAACACAATGATCATTTCTGTCTCACAATTGCTACCTTCTCATTTGGTGTCCCTGGTGTTTCAGTTGTTAACATTACCACCTCTAAGACATATGGATCACACTCCGTGCAGCACTGAGGAAATGTTTGACTCTCAAAAATATCAATTTCCCAATGCAATGTTAAGATCTGGCACAGCATGCCTTCTCAGATGGATGCAGAAGATGCAATAGTCACTGTTTCAAAGAAGAGCATTGGAGTTCACCCAACTGATCTGGTCAACACCTGTTCCTCAAGTGACTTCACTAAACATAAGATTTGCATCTGCTGTGTGCAAGTTGGCTCCTGGATTCCAATAGTGACTATACTTTAAGTTCTTATGCATTTTAACATGTCCTGATGTCATGAAAGACACCAGATAAATCTAATTTTCTCTCCCCACTTTATTATACATTGGCTGTGGACCTTGCAAAAGCCTTGGAGCTATGTTTGGGACTCTGGCAGATGAGGATGAACTCTCTTTAAGTACTTTCTTTTCACTCTTTTGTACCTCAAAATGGGGCTGGATTGCAGTGACAGAACACTTCTCAATGCATCTCCCAAAATATACGTGACAATAAATCATTCACTCATTAATGTCACTGGGCTAGCAATCTCTAGAACCACAGGTTAATGTTTGAATCACACCAAGGTAGATGGCTAATTTGAAATCAGTAAAAACTTCGAATAAAAGGCTAGCCTAATGATGACCTTTCTATCTGCTGAGGATTGTCATCCAAACCCATCTGCTACACTCATTTCCTTTAGAGAAGGAAAACTCTGTCCTTATGTGGTCTGAACTGTATGTGACACAAGACCTATGGCAATGTGATTGACTTTTGACTGTCCTCTGGGCAATGAGTATTCATATCCCATGAACAAATTTTAAAAGAAACATCTTCCTGAACTTGAGATTGCTATGATGCCAGCAGCTGCAGGAACCATTATCATAGAATCCCTACAATGTGGAAACAGGCCCTTCAGCCCAAACCGGCCCACAGAGCATCCCACCCAGACCCATCCTCCTATAACCCACCTAATCTACACATCCCTGAACACCATGATCAATTTAGCATGGCTAATCCACCTAACCTGCACATCTTTGGTCTGTGGGAGGAAACCCACACAGACATGGGGAGGACATGCAAACTCCACACAGACAGTTACCTCAGGGTGGAATTGAACCCAGGTCCCTGGTGCTGTAAGGCAGCAGTGTTAACCACTGAGCCACTGTGCTCTATGTTTGACTTAGTTCATCTACCAGTTCCTCCTAATAGGAAGAAAGGAGCAGAAGTCTTAAGCTTTGAAAAGTGAGACCCGATCTCTAATCTTTAAGCTGTAGGATGATAAAATACATGGGTTCCATCATGTGTCTTAAGTTTCAGGACACCAACATGACAACTTTAGATGGGAGTTGACAACTCTGTGTTTTACAGAATGACTGCGGAATGTAACAAACTGAAAATTGTCACAATGGAAAGTCAGGATTCGTGCATTTTATCTGGAAATCTTATTCCACATTGTTCGATAATGCATTACACTAACTGAAAAGCCATTGATAAGAGTGCAGGAAACAACCTCCCACATCAGGTTCTAAAGCATTACTTCATTTCAGTCCAACGTTACCTTTAAATCAGTTGCAAGTGATGGATCTTCTTTTCTGCCAACGTGATCTAAGAATGAAACTGGCTTGAAATTGAATGGTGTTGCCAGCACTGAACCCACACTCTGCCAATAATGCACTGGAGGTTACCATTGGCCAGAAATGGAACCATCCATCTAAATAGTATGGCTCTAAAGGCAAAACAAGAATTCTGTATTGAGTAGCTCACCTCCTGACTCCGCAAAGGCTGTCTACCATCCATAAGGCACAAGTCAGGAATGTGATGGAATACCCTTCAGATACATGGATGCAGCAATGTGTGCCACCCACAGGATGCTCTGCAGTCAAACATGCACTTCAGTAGCACCCTGCAAACCAACAGTTTCTACCACCTAAAGGAACAAGGGCAGCACACGAAAGGGAACACCACTCACGTGCTTATTCTCCTTCAAGTCACACACAATTGTAGTTGAAACCAATTGACCATTCCATTACTTTCATTGATTTAAAATCCTGAAGGTCCCTTTCTAACAACATGATGGATGTTCTTATATTACTGGACTGGGGCTGTCTATGAAAGCGATCACATTCACTTTCTCTAGGACAATTAGAGATGAGTAATTAATGATGATCTTGTCTGTGAATGCTTAGTTAGGCTTATAGAGTCATACAGCATAGAAACAGATCCTTTGACCTAATTTGTCCATGCCAAACAGGTTTCCTAAACCGAACTAGTCCCACTTGCCTGCATTTGGCCCATATCCCTCTAAATAAGAACATGAGACGTAAGAACATAAGAACTAGGAGCAGGAGTAGGCCATCCGGCTAGAGCCTGGCCCGCCATTTAATAAGATCATGGCTGATCTTTTTAAGACTCAGCTCCACTTACCCGCCCACTCACCATAACCCTTAATTCCTTTACTTTCAAAAATTTATCTAGCCTTGCCTTAAAAACATTCAGCGAGGTAGCTTCAACAGCTTCACTGGGCAGGGAATTCCACAGATCCACAACCCTTTGGGGGAAGAAGTTCCTCCTGACCTCAGTCCTACATCTGCTTTCCTTTATTTTGAGGTGATACCCTCTAGTCCTAGTTTCACCTGCTAGCGGAAACAATCTCCCTGCCTCCACCTTATCTATTCCCTTCATAATCTTATATGTTTCTATAAGATCTTCCCTCATTCTTCTGAATTCCAATGAGTATAATCCCAGTCTACTCAGTCTGTCCTCTTAATCCAACCCTATCAACTCTGAAATCAACCAAGTGAATCTCCTCTGCACCCCCTCCGGTGCTGGTGTATCTCTTGTCAAGTAAGGAGACCAAAACTGCACACAGTACTCCAGATGTGGCGTCACCAGGACCCTGTACAGCTGCAGCATAGCCTTCCTGTTTTAAAACTCCATCCCTCTAGCAGTGGCAGACAAAATTTTTTTTGCCTTTTTAAATGTTTCCTATCCACGTACCTGTCCAAGTGTGTTTTAAATGTTGTAATTGTAGTCACCTCCATCACTTCCTCTAGCAACTTCTTCCAAACACGCACCACCCTCTGTGTAAAAACATTACTCCTCAGGTCCCTTTTAAATCTTTCCTCTCTCACCGTAAACCTGTACCCTCTAGTTTTGGACACCCTTGCCCTGAGGAAAAGGCCTTGACTATTCACCTTATCTATACCCCTCATGGTTTTATAAATCTTTATAAGGTCACCCCCCCAGCCTCTTATGCTTCAGGGAAAGAAGTCCCAGCCTGATAACTCAAACCCTTCAGTCGCAATGTAACTGTATTTTGCACCCTTTCCAGTTTAATAACACTCTTCTTATAGCAGGGCGACCAGAATTGTATGTAGCGCTCCAAATGTGGCCTTAGCAATGTCTTCTACAGCCGTAACATGAAGTCTTAAGTCCTGTAAATCAATGCTCTGACTGATGACGACAGGCATGCTAAATGCCTTCTTCACCACCCTGTCTACCTGTGGAAGAATGAATTTTAAAAGGGCACATTAATGTGTTCATCATGCTCACATTTTCTGACATGAAGAGCGGTACTAAGTCTGGTTTCCTCCTCAAACCTTATGCCTCACCACCTCTCTTTTGTCCTTCATCATTCCTCGATACCTGTCCTCTTTGGCTCCCAGGTTGTTAGCACCTGCATTTTAAAATTCTAATTCTCTCGCTCATTGGAATGTAATTGGTCAAGCAATATTACATTGATATTCAAAGGCAATATTAAGACTGGCAATTATATGCCTGGACAAAAAAGTAGGTTTTAAGGAGGCGAAAGCGGTAGAGAGGCAAAGAGGTTTCAGGAGGGATGGTCACCAATGTTTGTGTGGTGGAGATTGAGATGGATAATTGGCCAGAATCAGAGGAATGCAGAGATCTCAGAGGGATATGGGGCCAAAGGAGGTTACAGAGAAAGAAGGGAGTGAAGATGTGGAGGATTTGTATACAATAACTAGATTTCTAAGTTTGAGGCATTAGTGGACCTGGAGTTAACATAGGTTATGGAACAGAGGGGTAATGGATGAACTGAACTCAGTACAAGTTAGGATATGGATGTAGAATTTGGGATGAGATCAGGTTCAGGGACGGTGCAAGATGGAAGGTGGGATGGGAGGCACCGGGGGTGGGTAGCAGGTGATGAGCTGAATAACCTATTATTAAACTATTAGATCATTGTTTTAAATCATTGAATGCCTATATTTGGTAACTGACAACACTAACCTCCCAAAATCAGCCGCACCCTCACTTTATGGTCTTGATGCTTCTGAGCACCCTGATTCTGAGGGCCCCTCACCCTCACCAATCCATCCAGCAACCACTGAGAGAAACAATAAATCAGGGAAAACAAATCCTGGCCAATTTACGGAGGACGAAATAATTGGAAAATCTCTCACCCATGAAGATGATCAAACAAGGTCCTTTGAACCATAATAAACTTGAGGCACATTGCCCCAGAATCCAGTTACCTTTTATAGTGTGATAGTAGTCATACTTGAAAATGGTTTGAGTTTACTTTTGAACATCTGCAGCAAATGCATATGCAAATGAACTGACAGTTTTGTAAAGGGTTAGGACCCTGGAGGAACATTGTGATGATGTCACACAGCTGCACATCACTGAACATAAATATCACAATGAGTTAGAATACTGTAAGAAGGCTGCAACAATAGAACGCAATGACTAAAAGGGTCTGTTTGGTAGACACAGTACTGTTAGTCTCACTGGAAAAAACAGAGAGTGCATATGGACTGAACACGTAAGAAGATAAATTAATCCTAATGTAAGTACAATTCAGAGACTGATCTGTCAATCACTATCATGTCTCACAGCACTTAGCCATAATGGAAGGTACTTAGCATTACTTTGAAGTCTAAGCCTGAAAACAGTGCATGAATCTACCTTCTCCTTGACCAGTCTGTAAAGAGCTCAAACACATAGTGTGGCATCATACCAAATGATAAAATACTGGTGAATGCTGCCAAATGTTGATGATCTTCCAAGGAAAGAAATGTCTTTTAATGACTAACCAAGTTCTATGTTCACCTGACCTATGCGCACACTTCCTGGTTATTACTAACAGAGTTGATTCAATTAGTTTATCCATAAGGATAAGGATATACTGGGTGACCACTTTGCAGAACTCATATGTTCTGTCCGCAAAAAAGACCCTGAGCTTCCAGTTGCCTGCTACTTCAACACACCACTGTGTTCCCTGGCCAACGTCCATGTCTCAGGCTTGCTGCAGTGTTCCAGCAAGGCTCAGAGCAAGCTGAAAGAACAGGACTACATTTTCCACTTGACGACCCTCCAGCCTTCTGGACTCAATATCAAGCTCAACAATTTTCAGGCTTGATCTCTCCCATGTCCTTATGCCAACCCCCACACCCCTGGCCTTGTTATCACAAGGCCTGATATTACACACAAGCCATTGTTAGTCACTAACAGTCCCCATTAATAGCTATTCACCCTCCTAGCCAGATTGTTATCCATGCCTTTGTCTGTCCAACTGTTCTTCTCTCTCTTTGGGCTCTATCTCCACCTATCGTTTACTTCTTCCCCCCTCCCCCCATTCTATCTTCTGCCTAAAAACCAATATTTTCCTAGCTACCATCAGTTCTGAGGAACAGTCACTGCACCCAAAATGTTAACTCTGATTTCTCTCCACAGATGCTGCCAGACTTGTTGAGCTTTTCCAGCAATTTCTGTTTTTATTTCTGATTCACAGCATCAGCAGTTCTTTCAGCTTTTGTTTATCCACAAGGATACGGTCTAATCCCTCCTTCATTATGTTAACGATCTCAATCAAATATTCTAGTTCTATCATCTGAAACAATTTGGCTCTTTGAACCAGCTTTGGGAACAAAAGGACTTTAAGCTCCACTGAGATCATGATGGGGGCTTGCCTATAAACTTGTGTTAAGTGGAGCTTTGAGATAGCTAAGGAGGCCCCTATGTAACACGATTCACCCACAAACACACCCTCTCAAAATAAACACAAACACAGGGACACAGTCAATACAGCCTTAGAGTCATAGAACACAGAAGAAGGCCCTTCAACCCATTCAGTCCACACTGGGCAACCAAGCCTTCTAACTATTCTAATCCCATTTTCCAGCATTTGGCCCATAGCCTTGTATGCCTCGGTACTGCAAATGCACACCTAAATGCCTAAGTATTATGAGAGTTTCTGCCTTCAGTATCATTAGGGGCAATGAGTTTTTCCTTACATCTACTCCAAATGTCCTGCCCCTTACCTTAAATCTATGTCCCTTGGTCATTGATCCCTTCATCACGGTGAAAAGTTTATTCCTGTCTACACTATCTATGCCCCTCATAATTTTATACATCTTAATCTTACCCGTCTCAGTCTCCTCTTTCCTGTTCTAAAGAAAACAACCCCAGTCCATCAATCTGTCTTCATAACTGAAACTCTGCAGCCCTGATAAATCTCCTCTGCGCTCTCTCCAGTGCTATCGCATCTATCCTATAGAATGGATTCCAGAACTGCACACAATACTCTAGTTGTGGCCTAAGCAATGTTTTATATTGTTCCAGCACAAATATGTGAAAAATTTCAATTTCTTCATACCTTACAATGGCCTAATCTTGTACAGTAAGAGACATCAGGGTTAGATCCGGAAAACTCAGTAATCTTTCTCTGCTGAGAGTACTGTCTTTTGATAAGAGGGTTACAGTCTGCCAGATCATCAAAGCATTGAAATATCTTTTCCCTGTTTTCATGCTGCAGTGAAATCCTGGAGCATCTCTACACTATTTGCAACTTCAGCTGGGGAAACAGGTGGGTGAGTAGTAGAATATTCATCAGACTTTCTAGGGCCATTGGTCTCCTTAGGCTCCTCAGTTGAAGAATGCAGTACATTCTCCCATTGGATCATCTATCAGTTCCTTTGTGTCATTCTGCTGTGCATTTTGCCCACTTCTCTGTGTCACACTGTACACGAACACCCTGTGGGCCAGCCTCTTTGGCAAGGCAACTCCCGTTTCCTGCAGAAATAGACCAAAGACAGGGTCATTCTCTGCCTCGCAAGGTTGAAATGTCCTTCCACAACAAGATCTTGACGTCAAATGATGGCTTGCCATGATTTTATGTTCTAGCTTAGCCTAACTCTTCTCAGCTGGTTGGTGTGGTCATATGACAAGTGTAAATGAGTTAGAATACACTGGTGTTATCAATGTGGAACTTTGATTTGGTTGAATGTCCCTTTCTAATGGCAAAAATGATGTGGAGGTGCTGGTCAGAAATCACACAACACCAGATTATAATCCAAAAGGTTTATTTGAAATCACAAGCTTTTGGACTCTCACTCCTTCTTCAGGTGTTAGTGACAGAAGCAGTATCAGACACAGAATTTATAAGTCAAAGATCAAAGGGTCACCCCACTGATGAGGATGTACTGAACAAACCTAAGATGCTGTTAAATCTTTAATCAGTTAGAAGGTTTTAATTGATTAACATGTATATGCAAATCCACAAATTCCTTTGAAGTCACTGTCCTGAGAGAACTAAAGGTTTATCAGTGTAAGGAAGAGGTGACATTTTAGGTCAGACAATGCATGTTAGGTGTGAGGCCTTGTTTAGAATCTGTTTGTGTTTTGGTTTGGAGTCAGACTGGTTTTATTTCTAAAGTAGGAATTTATAAAACGCTACATTGACTGTCTATCTATAAATTGTGTGCTTTTCAAATAAAATAGAATGTGTTTGCAAATATAAATTCACCCCGTAGATATACAGTGCATGCACGTTTATGTGTGAGAGAGAGAGACAGAGTGAGTGTGTGTGTGTATGAGAGAGAGACAGAGTGTGTGTGTGTGTGTGTGTTTGTATTTGTGTGTGTGAGGGAGAGTGAGAGAGAGAGAGTGTGTGCATGTGTGTGTGTGTGTATGTGTGTGTGTGTGTGTGGTTGGGTGGGAGGGAGAGACTGAGAGTGTGTGTGTATGTGGTTGGGTGGGAGGGAGAGACTGAGAGTGTGTGTGTATGTGGTTGGGTGGGAGGGAGAGACTGAGAGTGTGTGTGTATGCTGATAACTTTGTCACAACCTGAGTATGGGGTCATCTGAATTTGACTTATTGCGATTTCACTGTAATTATCAATCTAGTACCCTCCTCTACTCCACAACTAAACCTTTTCTTGGACCTTACACAGAAGGAACCAAGACTGAATGCAGTTTATCCAGGATGAGACTTACCATTATTCATTGTAACAATATAGTGTTTTATTGAATTTACTTTTACTGAACACTCCTCACAACACATCCGAGATAACAAGGCGTGGAGCTGGATGAACACAGCAGGTCAAGCAGCATCATAGGAGCAGGAAAACTTGACGTTTCGGGCCTAAACCCTTCATCACAACACATCCTAATGGGTTTTACACTCTTGTAGCATTCCACAAGAAGTTCAGAGATCTCTGCTCCACGGCAAGCCTTTTCCTGCTTAACAATCTTTGTTTCAGAACCCTGTGTGAGTTCCTACAGTGTGAAAGAGGGTCATTCGGCCCATCGAGTCTACACCGACCCTCCAAAAAGCATCACACCCAGACCCACACCCCGAACCCTGTCACCCTGCATTTCTCTTGGCTGATACACCTAGGCTCCACATCCCTGGACACTATGGGGCAATTTAGCATGGCCAATCCACTTAACCTGCACAACTTTGGATTGTGGGAGGAAACAGGAGCATCCAGAGAAAACCCATGCAGACACGGAGGTAACGTGCCAATTCCACACAGACAGTTGCCTGAGGGTGGCATGCAAATCCGGGTCCCTGGCGCTGTGAGGCAGCAGTGCTAGCCACTGAGCCACGGTGCTACCCCAGCCACTGAGCTGCCCCCTTTGTTACAGGTGCTATATTAATGGAAGTTGTTGTTGTGGTATAACTGCACCTGCAATTAATACCATGTTTATCCAGGTAAGAAGGAAATCATTTTGCATTACTGTTACATTTTGGGTGTTGGATCTTGGTGCTTTCTTTTAAACTAAAGTCATAAAGGGAATGACTAAATCATGGCAGCAGAACATAGGAGTGGTAACACAGAGGGTCTCAGGAACGTTATAATCCTACCAGTGTTCCTTCGTACACACACATTGTGTAAATATGAATGAAAGTTTCAAATAGATTCTGCTGAAATACCTCATACATCTGATGCGCTGGGATGCGATTAATGTTTGACAGTTGACTCAAAGCCAGTCCCAGCTCTTCCAGCCAGCTGTCTGGTAAAGAAAAATACATAAATATGAGGTAATAGAGAGAAAGAAATAAAATGAAAATGTGAGGAATGTTCCTGGAATCAACATTTTGTACAATCGGTTTATTATAACAGCCCTTCTGGTTAATGATGCCTTTCTAGGTTGTCTCTGCTGTTGATCAGAGGATGCAGAGAAAGGAGCAGCTCGATAAAACAGGGTGAAGACTTCCAGTCGGTCAATTCCTTCTACTTTTTTTTAATCAAATGAAGCAGCAATTCAAGTACATGGAACCAAGATATATATCTTAAGCATTGTTTCTTGGTGGATTACAGGAGGAAGACATTTGAAGATCACGAAATCAAGGTGTGGTCTTACCAAGACCCTGTATAATTGCAGCAAGACGTCCTGTATTCAAATCCTCTCACTATGAAGACCAACACACCACTTACCTTCTCCACCACCTGCTTTGCCTGCATGCTTGCTTTCAGCAACTTGTGTACAGGAACACTCAGGTTCTCATCGCACATTTCCCCCTTTCAGTTTACAACCACTCAGATAATAATCCTTCTCGATTTTTGCTCCCAGTTTCGATAACATTGCATTTATCCACATTACACTGCATCTGCCCTGCATTTGCCCACTCACTCAGCTTGTCCAAAGGGCAAAGATGAGGAATGAACCATTTAGGACTGAGTTGAGGAGAAATGTCTTCACCCTGAGGAGTAGTCAGCCTGTGGAATTTGTTACTACAGACAAGCCAAAACATTATATGATTGTAAGAAGGAGTTGCATATAGCACTTGGGGCTAAAAGGACCAAAGGATCTGGGGGAAAAGCAGGAACAAGCTATTGAGTTGATCAGCAGATTATCATGAATGGGGGACTAGCCTCAAAGGGCTGAATGGCCTACTTCATTTCAGATTTTCTAGGTTTCTACGTAAAGTCACTGTAATTACAGCAGAGAAACAGGCCACTTACCTCACTTGGTCTATCAAAGCTGGAGCTGCCCATCTCAATCCAGTTCCCTGCTCAAACCGCTCATGGCCAAAGGATAACATTAAAGGGATATATCGATTGTGCAGGACCTCGTGGAGCTGGGGAGGGGCATTTTGGGCCAGCGCTGCTCACTTTTTAATACGATCTTCATCACATTTTATGCCAAAGCAAGATGATTTTCCATCTCTCTTTAAACAAATTCTCAGGATCTGGATAACACTGGTGAGGTTGGCATTTTACTGGCCATTCGCACTTGTGTTCCGAAGGCGGTGGAAGTGAACACTTTTTAGGCTGTACAAATTTGTTAAGATGGTTCAATGCAGCTGATAGATCTCATCAGGAGGCAGTTGAGAGTGAACTATTCTGTGCAAGATGCAATTATTTAGATGCACTATTCAGGAAAATGTATTTCAACCCAATTTCCCCATTCATATCCAAACCTGTGACTCTTCTCCTTGTCATTGGATAATGTTCCCCATATAATTCCACCCCTCTGAAATGTCTTGGTTTTCTAGTAATCCAGTTAGAATGCAACTGTTCTCTTGTTGGAGTATCTACATTCAGCTTGGAGTATAATATTGTTTAAGATCCAGTAACTTGGGTTAAAAAAATAACTTCCTCTGAAATATCACAGGGTCCTGACGTTAAAAGTCAACTTTCCTGCTCCTCAGATGCTGCCTGGCCTGCTGTGTTCCTCCAGCTCCACACTTTGTCATCTCTTCCTCTGAAATGTTCTTTGAGATGAGTCATTCTTTTGCATTCATTGAAGTGCTGACTTATGCTCCAGTGATGGTTCTACATACAATAGTCATCCTCCTGTGCATTATCCTTCAGGACAGTCTTCACTCCTGAGACCACACTGAAAGAGGTCAACCCAGGTTAATAGGTCAAGAACTAAATTAGTAATCATTCAATAGCAATTTCACGTTGTAAGTTCCTCAGGAGATCACGGGACACCGCCAGCAAAACAGGGCGAATGGCAATCACAAGCCATCTACCCGGTGAATGCCAATCAGCAGCATCGACCCATCAATAAACCAGCCATTAGTGATCAAGAATCTTATGACCTGGGAAATGGGCAGCTAGTAATCAATTTGAAATATAGTCGCTGTTGTAATGTAGGAAAAGCACCAGCCAATTTGCTCAAATCAGGGCCTCATAAAAAGCACTCATGATGTTGGCTGGCGTGAGGGATACATTGACCATTAGACCATAGGATAAGATTGTAAGGAGCAGAATTAGGCCATTCAGCCCATCGAGTCTGCTCCACCATTAGATCGTGGCTGATATGTTTTTCTACCTCATTCTCCCTGTAATCTTTAATCCCCTTATTAACCAGCTGGAAACTGGGGAGAACTCTTGTCTTCTTTGTTGAAATAGTGCCTTTTATGTCCAACTAAGATGGAAGGCAGGATCTCAGTTTAATATCTCATCCAAACAATAGCACTTTCCAGAAATGCAGCACTCAACAGTGCAGTGGAATTCCAATGTGGATTTTTGTGATCAAGTCTCTGGAATGTGTCTTGCAGCCACAACCCACTGACTAAAAGAAAAACCACTACCCCTGCTCAAGGCTACCCGAACACCCTTTACTAACAGCTAAGTCATGACATACCTGACTTAAATAAAGACAAGTTTCCCTTCCTCAGCATTAACATTCTCATTTCCCCTGAACCCCGATATGAGGCCATTTTATTATTTTACCTGCAGCACCCAAAGAGTTAAGTTTCTGCCAGTCTGCTGACAATTTCTAGTGCGCGTCTCTGTATGAAGTGCCTGTTCTGGTGTTTACAGTGGGAGATGCTATCGCCTGTGGAAGGCGGAACAAGTAGTGGGTGATGTTGAAAGGGTTATTGATTATTAACATACCGTGACCCAGCCAGGAGAGACTGCAGGCAAATGGAACAGATGAGGAGGCGGCAGCATAGACAGAATGTGATTATCAGCAAGAAATCTGAAAGAAGCTTACTGATGGATTGAAAAGAACAACATCTCTGTCCAAATGGAGAGAGATGTACGCAACACTGTGTGAGAGCACTGCTACAAAGGTGAATAATAATATTTCTCACAGAGTTAGATCTGGATCCCCTTCCCAATTTATCACCTGGGAAGTTGCTTTAACTAAAAAAAAGTGTCCTTCTAGATTTTTCCCCTCCCACACTAATAATAGTATATGAGATAGGAATTAATTGGCTCTTCCACCAGTATCTCAGCTAGGGTTGCCAGCTCTTTTTGAAGATATTCCTGGAGGTTTCGCCATATGACTACCTGCCTCCAACCCAAGGAGTTTTAGGATTTTGACCCAGCGACAGTGAAGGAACGGCGATATATTTCCAAGTCTGGATGGTGAGTGGCTTGGAGGGAAACGTACAAATGGTGATTTTCCCATGTATCTGCTGCCCTTGTCCTTCTAGATGGAAGTGGTCATGGGTTCGGAAGGTGCTGTCTAAGGATCTTTGATGAATTTTGCAGTGCAACATGTAGATAGTACACGCTGCTGTGACTGACTGTCAGTGATGGAGGGAGTGGATGCTTGAGGATGTGGTACCATTCAAGTGGGCAGCTTCACGCTGGATGGTGTCACTCACTTCGTGTTCAGATGGGTGTGGGATATTGGCTGAGGTTAGTGCTTCACCCTCCATCCATCAAAGCTTCCATAAGAGAAATTACAGGAAAGGATAAGATGTTGGATATTTCATCACCCTTTAGGAGGAGAAGGGTGGACAAAGAAAGAAATAGTTGATGTGTACTGAGTTACGTATTACCACATCCAATTTATCTCTAAGAGTGGCTTTATCACTAGCCTTAACCCCAAAAACAACAAAACTCTCAAAACACCAGACACATCTAACACACTTGGGCAACACTCTAATTAGAGAAAAGCCAACAGTGTGCATTCTCAATGTGGTCTCACAAGCTTCAAAATCTCCCCACCCTCCGACTTCATCCCAAAACCAGCCCAGCTCGTTCCTGCCTCCTTGACCTATCTGACTTTTCTCCCACCTATCCGCTCCTCCCACCTCACTGACCAACCCCCACCCCACCTCCGACCTACCAACCTCATCCCCGCCTCCTTGACCTGTCTGTCCTCCCTCTACTGACCAACCCCCATCCCAACTCCCCACCTACACTCACCTTTATTGGCTCCATCCGCGCCTCCTTGATTTGTCCGTCTTCTCTCCACCTACCTGCTCCTTTATCCACCTTCCATCATCGCATCCCCCCACCCCCCCAACACCTCTCTATTTATTTCGGATCCTCTACCCCTCCCCCATTTCTGAAGAAGAGTCCAGACCCGAAACGTCAGCTTTCCTGCTCCTCTGATGCTGCTTGGCCTGCTGTGTTCATCCAGCTCTACACCTTGTTATCTCAGATTCTCCAGCATCGGCGGTTCCTACTATCTCTCAGTGTGCATTCAATTCCTGCATTGGCTGAGATTACCATGAAGGACTCTCCTTCTCAACCTCTCCCCTTCCCTGAGGCGTGGTGACCCTCAGATTAAGCCACCACCAGTCATCTTTCACTCTAATGAGAGAGCAGCCCTAAATTCTGGTGGGATTATACTGACTTTACCTCTTTTTATTTGAATTCCACCTCTTGCAGAACTCTACAATCAGGAAAGGATGCATTCTAACTGTTTTTTCCATCATCCTTGACCTCAGTGCCATTTTCTGGCTGCCAATCCCACAACTCGCTTCCTTTCCCCATTTTTCATCTTAGTTCCTTTGTGAAGTACATTCTAGCAGTTTTATTACATTAGAAACACCCTGTAAATTGTAAAACCATGAAGGAGTGAATGCTGACTATATTTTGGGATGAACTACATACCAGCAATTACGGCTCTGACCAGCCTGGTGGTTGCCTACAGCAGAAGTCTAGGAAATGACAGGAAGCTGTAATGCGTTCCGCTGCTGTGACTGGTCTAAACTATAAACTATATAGAGAGGTGATGAAGGCACAAGGTCCCTCAGTTAATTGACTCCCTAGGGAGATTTAAAGGTGTCAAATGCTTTGATCCCGGGTCACCAACAAATATTGTTTGCAAGGTGCAAAACACAGAGGGGAGCAGGGGTCTTGACACGAGGGAGCAGGAGTGCAGTCGACAGGTGTAATGAGAGGAGAGCAAGAGAGAGAGGATGAGCTCGGCTATGAACACAGCTGCTTGGAGATTTTATTAACAAAACTACAACACAAGGGTATCTGAACTGTAGGCCCATGACCTAACAAGCTGGCTTTCAAAGTCAGGCAACTTAATCCTATTTGTACTCATGGGCTTGGGTGTTTGGAAAAGGCTGCCCTTTAGCGTTCATACCCAGTCAAAAATCTGTATGGCTTAAAGAATACATACAAATTTGCAGACACATGAATTTAAACTGCTTAGCTTTTCCCAGTGGTGCTGAAACCCAATTCGAGGACGCAGTTTTGCAATCCCTCCATCTCACTGCTAATCCCCGTCATTGAAATTAATGAATAGAAGGCAGTGAGGTGCTGGGGGGATTTATGTGCAGTTTCATGATATTTGCTCCCAACATGTGAGGCTTCATATTGGGTGAGTGTATTTGTGAAAAATAGCATTGCATGTGGGTGCTGAGTCTCTGGTCTCTGTGCCTACATTGCCCACAAAGACAAAATGCCTGCCACTGCTCCTGTAGCTTATCAACATGGTACAACTTTCTGATGTAAAGTCAACACATAACCCCAACTGTGAATTTAAAAGGCAGTAAAGCAGCTGTTGAAAGATGAACAGAACAAAGCTGAAAAACTGATTTTAAACATCAGTTAGGCTAAGTTGACAGGGTGACATGGTATGAGGAAGCTCATGTGGGGCAGATACAATGTTAGTCAATTAAAACCTTCGAACTGATTAAAGCTTTAACAGCATCTTATGTTTGTTTAATGCATCCTCATCAATTGTGTGACCCTTTGATCTTTTGCTTATAACCTCTGTGTCTGATACTACCTGTCTCACTAACACCTGAAGGAGTGGGGCTCTGAAGGCTAGTATTTTCAAATAGACCTGTTGGACTATAACCTGGTGTCTTGTGACTTCTGACCTTGTCCACCCCAGTCCAACACCTACACCTCCACACCATCGCATGTACAATGGCAAGGATCAGTCGGCCTGTTCCTTTGCTGTTAATTCCATACTTCCAAATCTGAAGGGACCTGTTCTTGCAAGGTTTTTCAAACGCCAGTGAAAGAGGCCATAGACGCAGAGGACCATAGACTGGTCTGTCACTAGAGAGGGAGAACAGGTGGTGAGTTTAACCTGAGGGTCAGCACACCTCAAGCTAGGGGTGAGATTGAGAAGACAAAGTCTTCGTGGTGACCTCTGCTAGGACAGGAAATGAACTTGCACCTGCGATATCACTGTGCATTGCAAACCAGCCAGCCAACTGAGCTCCCTCAATTATGAAGCAACGCCAGATAGGGCTAGCGTGCTATTCAACTGTCAGGTGCATCACAATGGAGCTTCTTCCTATTGAACAATCATGCACACAATTTCACTCCAGCAAAGGCATTGGACACTGACAGGGAGCCAATGAGACCATTCATGTCCCCCTCCCAGAAATACACCTGTCCCAGCAAAAGACAAGATTTCAATCTGGGCCACTCTGCTTTTTGTGTCTTATCACCAGGGACTGGTCTTAGGCCAGAAAACACCCTTAAAGATGAAGCAAATTCTAAACACACACAGCATGGCAACACATCTAAAGTATGAATACATTTTCTTTTGTATTAATTATGGGTAGTTTGGGATCTACAGTATGATTTTGATGTTTAGCCCATAACAGGCAGCTGTCTTTTCTCTTTAAGGCTACTGTACAGCTACCCCTTTGGTGCAATGATCAAAATAGTCATAATCTGCAGCCAATTAGAAGCAGCTGCTTTAAAATCCTTGATCTTTGCCCTTGGATAGAACCCAAGTCATCGTGGTCAGTGAAAAAAAAAAACTGGCTTTGTTTTTATTCTTTTCCAATTCTTTTGACCATTTGGAGTGTAATGCCTTGGATTGGACGATTAGATGTAAGACACTACCATCTCTGACATTTCACATGAGGAGTGATCTGCAGGGGTTGTAGAGATAGAGATCAGGTGTTGGGAGGTAATTAGATAGGGTGTGCAGTAGTAATGTAGTCCCTATTTCACAGTCATAGATTCTGTCCTTTTCTGGTGATAATAAACTTTGTTCTTATATTGTAATTATTTGGAAGTCGAGGTACAAAACTGCTCAGAGCAAAAGTATTTCTCTACAGGACAGACTGGTGAGCTGGGTGGTGGGCAAATGAGAGCGTACAATGTCAGCATTGCTGGAAAACAATAATTGCAGTGTAATGTTTTAATGGTGGCAGCTCCCATTTTAAATGTGATGCTGAGTGTCTGCAGCATTCTCTATGTTTATTTCTAAAGTCATGATGTTCTTTGTTAACTAAGGAAAACAAACTGTATACAGCATTTATTCTGTTTTATCTCTCTCTTAGTCCCATCTTCGTTCTTCAATGAATTATTTCTCTCAACTTGATTTGCCATTGAATTAAATATTCTAATTCATATCTCCGAATTTAATCTGTGCAGGGCTCAGAGACCATTCTTAAAACCTCTGCTTGTCTTCAAATTTGACCTTTATATGTCCACAGGAGTTAGCAGAAAGAGCCTTGTTTAATGTCTTATCTGAAATATGTCCTCTCCAACATTGCAGCCTCTCTGTCCACGCCCACCAGCGTCCACATTGCATCATAGTGTAGCCTCAATTTTGTGCTCAAGTTTCTGATGTTTTCTGACATGGAGATAGGAATGCTAACAATGAGTAAAGTCGAGTACAATGGGCAGAAATACAAACTGTGGAAAGAAATGTGCATCAATTTTTAAAAATCACTTTGTAATGTCATTACAACAGATTAGTTAAATTGCAGTTAGTTTGCGGTGAAATCTGCAACATCATCACTGGTCTGAGTAAATGCCAATTCCAAGCTACGCCTGAGAGAAATAAAGGTATGCATTTATAACAAACATTCATAAGCTCGCTGTGTCCCAAAATGCCTTGCAGTCAATTAAGAACTTTTGAAGCTGTTGCAATGCAGGAGAAATGACAAGTAATTTACACAAAAGCTCCCACAAGCAGCAGTGTGATAGGAACAAAGAATCTGTTTTTCAAATGATATCTGTGTTGCGATATTGGGCAACACACCAGGTAGAACTCCTGTGTTCTTCTACCACATAGTGCTGTGGAGTCCTTTATGTTGATCTAAGAGGTAGATGGGGCATGAGATTATCCCCTCAGTCTTGGCAATACTAAAAATGACCTGCAATCTACTTGCAGTGTTTTGGGATAGGAGTGCAACGAAGGAAACTCGTCA
Organism: Ginglymostoma cirratum; assembly: GCA_024137785.1. Taxonomy (NCBI): domain Eukaryota; kingdom Metazoa; phylum Chordata; class Chondrichthyes; order Orectolobiformes; family Ginglymostomatidae; genus Ginglymostoma; species Ginglymostoma cirratum. The sequence goes on along the minus strand of JAHRHZ010000139.1, from coordinate 5,895,545 downwards.
AAATCTAGAAAGGTGGTTCTACTTGTCTCGGCAAATGAGGGCAGATTCCAGGCTGAACTAAGATCCCTGAAGGCACTCCTATTTAATTAATGAACAGAGAAGGATCCAAATGTCTTTCAAGGAACCAGCTGTCTTGAGGGAACATGTTCCTTCGATGTGCAAATGATGATGTATCTGCCTCGCAAAATGTCCCCTGGCCAGCAAAAAGGCAGCTCATAGAGGAACCTGAAAAGGTGGCCCATGTTTGGAGGTGATAGCTTCAATATATCATCTTGCAAACTGCAGGGGATAACTGTCTCCCGTCTGTGCTGATATGATAATGGCTCGATAGAAAAATGGATTCAACTAGATGAGTCTAATTCAAGATCAGCTCAATAGGATGAACAGCTGACATTGTATCAGAGATAATAGGAACTGCAGATGCTGGAGAATCTGAGATAACAAGGTGTAGAGCTGGATGAACACAGCAGGCCAAGCAGCATCATAGGAGCAGGAAATCTTGACGTTTCGGGCCTTCTGTGTTGATTGTTATTTTTATCATTCTATGAAAATTGGAAGATTCAAATCTCTAGAGATGTTCCTAGAGATGTAAGGAGAAGCATTTCTCATAGGTTCTAAATATTACAACAAAGGCCTGGTGAATTGGTCAGTCCTATCTTCTCACTGATCACTGCAACTCTGTCTTTTATCCCTCTCCCACACATGTGATGGGCAATTGTTCCACTCATGCTCCAGGTGGCTCTGCACTGGAGGATTGAGTTGCTTCAGTCTAAACCAACGATTTGTTTCCAGTAGGTCCTGAGATTTAACAGTCCTGAGGTTTAACAGCCCTTATGGGTAAGTGAGAATGCAGACTGGATAATGCGGCACAGAAATTAGCACATAGATCTCAAATTCTCACTTATTAATGTTATTGACTGGATACCTGCAAATCAGAATAACTTTAAATGGTTAAATCTCTGGCAATGCACTGGTCATTGTGTTGAGGGCCCTCTTGTGGCGCAGTGGTAGTGTCCCTATCCCTGTGCTGGGAGGCCCAGGTCAAAGTCCCACTTGCTCCAGATGCGTGTGATAGCAACTCTGAGCAGGGTGATTTTAAAAAAAATCTTTACCAGATCTGGCCTACATATGACTCCAAACTCCACAACGATGGGTTGAGTCTCAACTGCCATCCAGGCAGTGAGGGATGAGTAATGAATGCTGGCCTGGCCAGTGACCCCCACATCCTGTGAATGAGTTTAAAAGGTTCAGAGGTTTGCTAGACTAATCCTGGGTATTAAGGGATTGTCTTATGAGGGTAGACTGAGGCTCATTGGACTTTAGAAGAATGAGAGGTGACCTTTTGAAAAATAAAAGATTCTTTGTCAGGATAGCTGCAGAAAAGTTATTTCCACTTGTGGAGGAGCCTAGAACAGAGGGCATTATCTCAGCGTAAGAGATGGCTCATTTAGGACAGAGATGAGGAGGAATTTCTTTCTGTCTGAGCATAGAAACTCTGCGGATTTCTTTGCCACAGAGGACTGTGGGGGCTGAATCATTAATTATATTGAAGGCTGAGATAAATGGATAGACAGAGTTTTAATTAATACAGGAATCAAGGAAAAAAGACAAACAAATGGAGTTGGGGCTTTTCAGATCATCCATGATCTCCATGAATGGCGAAGAAGACTCAATAGGCAAAATGGCTTACTTCTGCTCGTGTTACTTATGGTCTAAATTTCTGTGGTTACTTGATGCCAGTTTCTTTAGTAATGTCTCTTCCTGAGGCCTTTAAACAAGCTGCTCACTCATCTCATGTATTTCTTAATACGAGTTGCTTAAACTTCTGTCTTCCACAACCTTGTACCTCTTGAGTTTTCTTCTAAGCTCCCCAAGACATTTTCTCCCAGCACCGGAGACTGTTATGTACAGCACTTTTTTTTTTATTTTTGCTTGCGGGATGTGTGCATTTCTGGCTGGGCCAGCATTTATTGCCCGTCCCTAGTTGCCCTTGAGAAGGTGGTGGCGAGCTGCCTTCTTAGACTGCTACAGTCCACATGCAATGGGTTGACCAGGATCATGGCCCAGTGACACTGAAGGAAAATTGATATATTTCCAAGTCAGGATGGTAAGTGGCTTGGAGGGGAACTTACAGGTGGTGGTGTTCTGATGTACCCACTGCCCTTGTCCTTCTAGATGGAAGTGGCCATGGATTTGGAAGGTGCTGTCTGAGGATCTTTGGTGAATTTCTGCAGTGCATCTTGTAGATAGTACACACTGCCACTACTGAACGTCGGTGGTGGAGGGAGTGGATAGTTGTGGATGTGGTGCCAATCAAAGTGGGTTGCTTTGTCCTGGATAGTGTCAAGCTTCTTGAGTGTTGTTGAGGCTGCCCCCATCCGGGCAAGTGAGGAATATTCCATCATGCTCCTAATCTGATGTCTAGTAGATGGTAGACAGGCTTTGAGGTATCAAGAGATGTGTTACTCACTGCAGTATTCCTAGCTTCTGACCTGCTCTTGTAGCCACCATGTTTATCTGATGAGCCCAGTTGTATTTCTGGTCAAAGGTAGCCCCCAGGATATGACTAGCAGGGGATTCAGTGATAGTAACATCATTGAATATCAAGATTTTTTTTAGATTTTTTTCGTATTGGAGACAGTTATTGCCTGGCATTTTTGAGGCATGAATGTTACTTGCCATTTTCAGCCCAAGCCGAGTTATTGTCCAGATCCTGCTGCATTTGGACATGGACTGCTTCAGTATCTGAGGTGTCATGAATGGTGCTGAACATTGTGCAATCATCGGCGAACATCCCCACTTCTGACCTTATGATGGAGGGAAGGTCATTGATGAAGCAGCTAAAGATTATATTGTTAAGAACATCCTCTCTCTGACTGAAACTTGCAAACTGTCTGATTTCTTCCAGATGGTCCTGATTTCCTATATCCCTACGTCGTTGACATCTTGTTGCTAAGCAATAACCATTTTCCTTCTCTCTTCTATCCTCTAGTTCCAGTGCATTGACCTATCCACCTAAAAGGCTTTAAGTGTTCATTTAAATGCATATAAAGAAAACAAATTTCCAGCCATCCCCACTCTCAGAGCAAATCAAAATGGAACTAAAAACCATTTTCCCACTTTTGCAGACGCATAGTGTAGAAATAGAAACCAAACTTGAAGCTACACATCACTCCTTCACTATAGAACCCAAGTTCCTAAAAAATATCTTATTAATCTTCAACATACTATTTTTATTAAAATAACACAGAAAAAAATGTTATGCAAATGCATTTAGCTAAGTGCTGCCAGGAAAAATTGAAACTCAATTGATGTGATCATATTTGTATCTCAGTGTGATAATACCAAAGTGATGCTGGAAATCTGGAGTAAACCAGGAAATGTTGTCCAAAATGCCGTAGATGATGTACAGGTTTTGAGAAACAGGATGTGAGTTATTTGCCATAGAATTCCAAACCTCTGATCTACTTCATGGATGGGTTGGACCGAAGGTCTGTTTCCGTGCTGTACAACTCTATAACTCTACTAATGATGACATGGTATTTGTATGATTGGTGCAGTTCAGGTCCTGATCAGTAAAAAGCTCATTATGCCGACATTGAAACCATTTTCAAATCAAGGGGACAAATATCAGGTAGCTCGCTTACTAAAGCCTGCAAGGTTATTGCTCAGATGGTGAAATGAACTGTCACTATCATAGCCTTGATGGTCAAGAAGGCACAACAAAGCTTCTTCTTCCTCAAGAAACTAAGGAAATTCAGCATGTCCATTCGGATCCTCAACAACCTTTTCGGATGCACCATAGAAAGCGTTCTAAATGGGTGCATCACGGCTTGGTATGGCAACTGCTCTACCCAGGATTGTAAGAAACTACAGAAAGTTGTGAACACAAGCCAGACCATCGCGCAAGCCAACCTCCTGTTCGTTGATTATATCTACACTTCTCGTGTAGCCAACATCATCAAAGACCCCTTCCACACTGGCTGTAATCTCTTCCAACCTCTTCCGTCGGGCAGAAGATACAAAAGCTTAAACACACGGAGCAATAGGTTCAAAAACATTTTCTTCCCTGCTGTTATTCGACTGCTTAATGGATCTCTCAAATTTCAAAACTAATGCTGATGCTTTTGTACACCTCCTGTGCAGCCATAACTTAGTACACCTTGCTGTGTTCACCCTATGATCTGTATGTCCTTGTATGTTATGATCTGCCTGTACTGCATGCAAAACAAAACTTTTCATTGTACTTAGGTACATGTGACAATAATAAACAAAACCAAAAATCTGATCTTTGCCACCATCTGTGGGAGCTAGTTACACACAAATTGGCTATGCCATTTTCTGCATTACTAGGGTGCCGGCATTTCAGAAAGTGGTCGTGTTGCCCTAGAATATGAAAGGCTCTATATGAATGTAAATTCCTTTATTCTTTCTTTCTGTGCTTCACATAGGCTACTTAGATTTTTGTTTTGACTGCACACATCTACATCCATGTCTGCTCTGTGCACAAACTGGGAGAAGTTAGAAGGGAGAAAAGCACAATGTTAAAGTGACTCTGCTGTAATCAAAAACCCAATGCTAGATCAATGGGAGAAAGATAGTTTTATATATCTCAGTATGTTTGTGTGATTTTTTGCTCTCTCGCTCTCTCTCTTTCTTTCTCTCTCTCTCTGTCCTTAATCATTTAACTTCTAGGTATCACAAACATTGAAAATATGAGGAGATGGTGAAAGGTAGGCTAGGGGCAATAGTTTAGTTTTAGTTTCCACCAGGTTAAAAAAGAACCTGTAGATATATATGGTGTTGATAACATGAAGATAATTCTTGATTTCACACCCAAGAATGTCAACTTGAAGATTAGACTGTGGAGAGGGAGCATTGAAGGAATTGAGTTATTGTCTGTCTGTAGCCTGATGCTGAATCCTCTGTGAGATTTTAATCCCTTTACACCCCCTTAAGACAAAACCATTACGATTTGACAGTTACTGCCAGCAAGCTCATATTTCTTAAATGACAGCCTCTTTGGGGAGAAAGATACAGGCCAAGAAATTTTTCTGTGACATTGCTAGGTGAGAAAAAGCCTCAGTCTAGTCTCAGTGATCTGATGTTCTTTTATAAGCTGTTAGCCTGGAGCACATGTTAAAAGCCTTTGATAAATCTTTATTCTCTGACTCCCTTCTCATTTTATTTTGCAAGTCCAAAAAAAGATGCTTACGTACCTTCAGCGTTATGTTTAATGAGAGAAATGTCCATGCCTCTAAAGAACTCCTTTGCTTTGACCCTCAGTTAATCCTTCTCACTGCATTCTTTCTCCTGTATTTTATTCTGAAATAATTATTGAATCCATTTAGCTGGAAAAAGTGGTTGAGATTTAATGCTGACTACCTTTTCAGCCTCAGTTCAGTACAATCTGATCACAAAAGCAGACTGGGCAAAGGGGAAAATTAATAGAGTCATAGATTCATACAGCTCAGAAACAGACCCATTGGTCCAACAAGTCCATGCCAACCGTAATCCTAAACTGAACTAGTCCCACCTACCTGTGCTTGGCCCATATCCCTCCAAACATTTTTTATTCATGTACTTGTCTAAATGTCTTTTAAATGTTATAACTTTACCTGCATCCACCACTTCCTCTGAAAGTTGATTCCACACACGAACCACTCTGTAAAAAATTTATCCCTCGTCTCTTTTTGAAATCTTTCTCCTCTCACCTTAAAAATATGCCCCCTTGTCTTGAAATCCCCTACCCTAGGGAAAAGATACCTGCCATTCACCCCTCATGATTTTATAAACCTCTATAAGAACACTCCTCAACTTCCTACGCTCCAGTGAAAAAAGTCCCAGCCTATTCAGCCTCTCTTCATAACTCAAACCCTCCATCCCTGGCAACATCTTGGTAAATCTCTTTAAAAAATCATCTTAGAATTATGCAAGCAGATGACCTTACAGTACAGAGCGAGGCCATTCTGTCCCATTGTGCCTGTGCTGGCTGTTTGAAAGAGCTAGCCAATAAGTCCCACCTTGTAAAACTCGTTTTGTTTATGTATATATCCAATTCCCTTTTGCATGTTCCTACCGAATTTACTCCCACCATCCATTCAGGCAGTGTGTTCCACTTCACAAAAACTTGTTGCATTTTAAACAAAAATTCTCCTCATTTGCTGTCTGGATGGCAACAATGGTGACACCTCATTAGAACAAAGGACCAGGCGTAGGCCATTCAACTCTTTAAACCTGAGTTTCCTTTCAATGAGATTGTGGCTGCTCTGTGACCAATTTTAATATAACTTTAAACCTGTTGATGATCTTTATCTGATTTTATGTGGTTTTGTAACAAGGTAGCAACTGTAGCTGAGAGATAGTGCCAGTTTGTTGGTCTACCATCTGATCTTTCCATGTGTCAGCATGAGGGTTCTTCCCTTCAGGCTAAACATGTACAGATCAGATTAAGAAGACTGTGAGGTAGTGTTTTTTGAGTGTTAGTTAAGATATGTAGACAGAAAGAAAACCCATCACTGTACTCTGGCCTTAGAATGGAATATCGAATGCAAGCCATTGCAACATACTTGGTCGTACATTCAGAATTGCCTCTTTCTCACTAAGTCAGCGTGCAACACTGGAGAGAATGCAATGGAAAAGGTCCACTGAGATTTTGCTCTGACCGAGTTGGCTGTCCTGTTACCTGTATAACAACAGTGATCGCACTTCAGAAAGTGTTACATTGCTGTGATGTTCATTCAACCACACTGGTTTGTTTAACTCTTGCTTCATCGCCCACCAGTTGTCAGCATTGCTTTCTGAACAGCAGGCAAGCAAGAGAGATTCTAGTTTATTCTAAATAAACTGTCTTTGCATTCCCTGGAATTTAAACTCCCAATAAACGCTTCATCATGACAATCTTCATTTCTTAAAATAGAGGGGAATGAGGTGGCATGGATCATTTTCATTCCTCTTTTGATTTATTCATTCATGGCATGCTGGCATTGCTGGTGAGGCCAAGGGTTGATTGTCTACCTCAATTTGCCCTTGAGAATGTGATGCTGATGTAGGAGGTTGTATGGCCTCAGTGCCTCAGTGGTTAGCGCTGCTGCCTCACAACAGTCAGGGACCTGTGTTCACTTCCACCCTTGGGCGACTGTCTGGGTGGAGTTTACACACTGTCCTCGTGTCTGCGTGTGTTGCCACCAGGTGTTTCAGTTTCCCCCCACAGTCCAAAGATGTGCAGGTTAGGTTGATTGACCATGCAAAATTGTCCATAGTGTCCAAGTTTGATAGGTTGGCCATGGTTAAAACGCCTGTGGGACTGGTTTGGAAGCTCTTTGGAGGTTGGCGCGAACTCAGTAGGCTGAATGGCCTTTTTCTACCTGTAGGGATTCTATGATTCTAGATACACCCCCAGTTCTGTAACCTTCTCCAGCTTCACCAACTTGTGAAAACATCTACATTCTTCTAATTTCAACCTTTAGATCATTCTAGATTTTAATTGCAACATCATTGTTGACTATCATGACAGATGTCTGTGGCCATATGCTCTGGAATTCCCTCATTAAGCCACGCTGCTTTTGTACCTTTAACAAAGGAAAGCTTACCAAGCCACTTCACAAAGCGTTATCCAAAAAAATGACCGTGAGCCAAATTCGAGATGGTACAAGAGACATCAAAAGACTTTGTGAAAGAGATAGGTTTTAAGGAGTGCCATGAAGGGGAGAGGTGGAAAAATTTATTACATAACCCTGATTCACTTGTCAATCAACAATCCATCTAATTCAGCCTTGAATGTATTCACTAGCCTGGCCTCTATTGCTCTTTGAGAAAGCTAATTCCGTAAGCTAAAGGCCCTCACCTTTGGCCCAAATGGGTCACTTACAACAGTGCACCTTCGTTCTAGTCACATCCATTGATGGAAACATGCTCCTGGGAACAACCCTGTCAAGTCCCCTCAGGATCTGGTATGATTCGATAGGATTTAAGAATCCCGTTCTTCTTCCAAATGGATATGGGTGCAATCTGCTCAACCTTTCACCACAAAGTAAGCCCTTCATCCCAGTGATCAGATGAGTTAACCTTCCCTGAACTGATGCAGCCATGATGGGCTGAATGGCCTTCTTCTGCAGTGTAAAAATTCTGTGATTCTATCAATGACTTTTAATGTAATTTCTTCACTACTTAAATAAGGAGACCTAAACAGTCCACTATTTTGATCCAGATATTTTTTTCTTTGTTGTCGCAATGAAGTCCTATATAGCTGTGGCGAAATATCCTCTTGTTTTATTCCATTCCCCTAGCAATAAATGTTTGTCTTCCTACTCATTTACTGCACACGCATACTAACTTTCTCTGATTCACATATCAGAACACCCAGATCCCTCTATCCCAGAGAGCTCTGCAGTTTCTCCCATTTAAACAGTAAACTGCTTTTCTCTTCTCACTCCCAAAATGGGTGAGTTCACAATTTCCCAAGGTATACTCCAGCTCACCAATGTTCTCCCACTCTGAGTAAGGAGTCGCCCTGCAACTTTGCAGGATACGTGAACTGATAATGGGCACAATGAGAACAGCAACATGAGAAAGCGTTGTGTAATCCTGAACCAATGCGATTAAAGGATGGAGAAATATCCAGAGAAAAAAAACTGTAAAGGAGGCGGAATTCAAGGGCACAGTGTGAATTCATTGTCAAATTAGGTACAGGACAAGAAATAGTGAGAAGGGTAGAATGATTAGAAAAGAGAGATAAAAGAGAAAAATGGAGATGCATTGTTTACTGTATAACATTTGGCAGTTATCAAATTTCCATCAACAATTCACAACCCAAAAGAGTGAGATTCCTTGCTTTTAATTATTGATTCCTAACTGAGTAGCCGCAGTGTGTGTGAATTGAGAGATTTGGGTTTGAGACTTCTGTCAGTGCTAAGTGCTCAAGGATGAGATGAAGCTATGGTATGAGTGTGACTGATAGAGATTGTTCGCCAATGCGTGAGGAAGGGTTTGTGCACTGAGCAGTGTGAGAGGCCAGACAGCAGATTGTGGAATATGGCATCTGAAGGCACCTTTGCTTCTTGTGTGAGCCCAGTGAAGGTCACGCGGTGCTGCAGCTAGGTCTTCAGGTATTTGGCCACCATGGCTGTCAGGTCCAACTGCCCTTGCAAAGTTTGTGGGAAGGGCCACTTTATGCCCTGCGGGTGGATGACATCTCTCTTGCTCTCCATCTCCTGCACCAGGGCGTCTACTGAGAAGTTTTGGGAGTTCTGTTCGTCATCACTTTTTTGCCATTCCTGCATCTTTACCATGTTAGGGTCACTTTTAGAGTTACTTCCAGCTCCTCTTCCAGCCATTGTGAACTTCCTCTTTACGAGGCACAGATAGGCCTGAAGGGCTGCAGGCTAAACTTCATCTAGGGCTCATTTCTCACTGAAATTTTATGTCGCCTGTTCAGTGGCTGCACGCTACGATCATTTCAGTTAGCAGGTAGTATGATGTTTGCATTGTGCCCTTTGGGGTAATCCCACATCACGGTCCTTTTGTCCGTTCCCGGGGACGTATCGAATTTCACAGCAAGCGTCCCTTAAGCGGTCATGCACGCAAACACCCACACAAGCATGTCATCTTTTGCAGACAATTAATAATTAATATTTGCAGTGAGATCTGAATTGGAGGCTAAACAAATCACTAAAACATTGCATTAGCAGCAACATTAGTGTTGAAGTTAATGCTTGGGTAAACTACATGTCAAAACAGCAGATAAACAGCAGCTGAAATGGATGTTCAGTGCTACATTACATTAGGAATCAGCCTCACTTATCACAGCAAATTTTGTGAAAAGTGTAGACTAAACAAGCCCCACAGGCATGAAATTGGGACAAATGTAATAATGGCTTCTTGAAAATGCACAAAACATTTATCTCCAAGTGCACTCTGACTCTGTTCTCCTCTTGAGTCGGGGATCTTTCGGAACTTCTGTTGATTTCCTGACGAAGAAAGTATCTCAAGGATCAGGCCTGGCAACTTGTTAGAGAAGATTTTCTCAACTGGTAAAACAGGATCAAGGTAATGAAGCAGAATGGAAGGGTGCCACAGAACACCACGCTCCTTCCTGGAACTTACAAACCCCAATCCCATACAAAGTGAGTTTTTATATATTAAACAGATTTTCAATTACCACAAGCGTGTAATTTAGGGATATGAAATTGTTACCATGTAGCATTGCCCAACTCTGCTCCCATTCAGCACAGGAAGGACAGAACACAACAGTCCACTGTTGGAAGGCAGACAACTAATGATGGACAGACGCAACATATTAAGATAGAGATAGATTGATGATGAATGAATTGCAAAGAGAATTCCCCGAGAGGACTGTACATAAGATACTTAATAATGCAAGCATGGGGAGGGGTAATCCAAACGAATGTTTTATGATAAGGCAGCGCAAGAGGATACATTTTGAAAGCCCTGGAGGCCATAATAGATCTGACCCTGAGATGTATTTCTTTCCCTAAACGTGGATTAGAAGTGTGTTTGGGTAGCCATCTTGATAAGGGCCAAATACTGCACTTGCACAGGAGAGACAGCCAGACATAGTGGCTCAATAATTAGCATTGTTGCCTTATAGCACCAGGGACCTGAGTTCAATTCCATCCTTGGGTGTCTGACTGTATGGGGTTTGCATGTTGTCCCTGTGTCAGCATGGGTGCCCTCTGGGTGGTCTGGTTTCCTCCCACAGTCTAAAGATGGTCATGTTAGGTGGATTAGCCATGGTAAATGTAGGGTCACGGGATATAGTGAATTGGAGGGTTGGTATGGGCTGAACAACCATCTCCCACACTGTAGGGATTCTGTAGTTCTAGGCACTAGAAGGGGAGGATTTGGTATTCTGCAAGTGGGATCATCTTCATCTGTAGCTGATAGTGTTTTTTGACCTCTCTCTTTGCTCTACAGATGCTGGCTGACTTGACTAGCTATGATTTTGCAACGTTTGTAGTCTCGATTTTTTAAACATCGACTGTGATGCTTTTTCCCGTTGAGGCTGAAATTTGGTGAAATTTCACAGGGTACTGCACAATTTGTAGACTGAGGAATATGAAATTGTCACCATATAGAATTGCCTGACTCTGCTCCTACGCAGCCCAGCTGGGACAGTAGAGCAGGGATATGTTCCTCTGACATGGTGCAGGTGTGGTTAGAGGCTTCCTTCACTCATGCAGCCAGGCCTCGACTTGATGAATACAAGTCACCTAGATGGAAGCCCTATAAGGTCTGAATCCCTGTTCCTTGTACAAAGCAATCGGCTCTCCTTCTTTTACCTGGGCTCCATCCCAGCCTCAGTCTTCCAGTAATCCTGACTCAGCAACTCTCCCAGTATTAGCAGCATAGGATTCCTACTGGCAGCCTGTTGGAGTGAGGAAAATGCAAGCCACAGAGGCCAGAGTCAGGAGACAGAGAAAGATAGATGAAGGAAGAGAAAGAGAAAGAGAGAGAGGCTTAAAGAGATTGGTGTAAAGTCAGTGGAAGGTAGAGAAATAGAAAAGGGAAAATAAAAGGCTAATGGAGAAACCGCATTAATAAGGATCCAAAAGCCACATTCTGCATCAGTGGTCTGTCGCTCAGTTGGTGATCATTTCTCATTCACAAATTTTTGGCCTTTCTCTTCTGCCGGGCTTCAGAGTCAATGATATCTTGGTGAAGCAGGGCTCACTATCGTGGATGACACAGTGTACTCTGTTCCTCACAGTTGAGGCTTTCAGTGACCCCTTGAAATGTTTCCCCTGGCCACCCTGTTATCTTTGACCACGCATAAGTCAGGGGTAGAGACCATACTCTGGAAGGCAAATATTTGGCATTCCAGTGCAATAGCTTGTCCAGTGCAGACAGCAATGGCTGTGGTCTCCCTATCCCTAATTCCATATGGCCACACCAAATGCATTCACTTCAGGAAGTGCAGTGAGCTTGGACTGCAGGACATAGAGTCATAGAGTCATACAGCACAGGACAGACTCTTTGGTCCAACCAGTCCATGCCAAACATAATCTCAAACTAAACTAGTCCCATCTGCCTTCTCCTGGCCAATATCCCTCCAAACCTTTCCTATTCATATATTGATCCAAATGTCTTTGAAATGTCGTAATTGTACCTGCATCCACCATTTCATCAGGAAGTTCATTCCACACTTGAACTGTCCTCTGTGTAAAAAAATTGCCCCTCATGTCTTTTTTAAATCTTTCTTCTCTCACCTTAAAAATGTGTCCCCTAGTCTTGAAATCCCCCATGTTAGGGAAAAGACAACTACCATCAACTCTATCAATACCTCTCATTATTTTATAACCTTCTATCAAGTCACCTCTTAACCTCCTACGTTCCAGTGAATAAATTCATAGCCTTCCCTTCTAACTCAAACCTTCCAAACCTGACAACATCGTGGTAAAACTCTTCTGAACCCTCTCCAGCTTGATAATATCCATCCTATTACTGGGCGACCTGAATGGGACACAGTACTCCAGAAGACGCCTCTCAATGTCCTGTACAACCTCAACATAATGTCCTAACTCCTATACTCAAAGGAGTGAGCCACAAAGGCAAGCATGCCAATCGCCTTTTTAACCATCCTGTTCATATGTATGCAAACTTTAAAGATTTATGTATCTGCACCCATAGGTAGGAATGTAGGAAGGACACACAGCTGTCCCTTTCCTGGACGGGGTGTCACATTGAGTTGCCAATGTGCAGCCTGTACTGACATTGGGAGGGTTGGAAGTCCATGATTTAGCAATTGGATGGGGGTCAGTCCAGTGACAATGCTGTGCATCAATCTTGAGATGGTGATGCCACTTTGTTCTCTGGCAGAGGCGATGATATAACCTGTCAGAGGCTACATTCTGGATGGTGCCATTAACAAGAGCACAGTTTTTGCCAGGCGATCTTGTACCTGTTACATTAGTGGAAAACACTTTGGTAAATAGAAGCTTGAGCTTAGTGCATTTGCTCTGAAGTAAGTTGCTGTTGGCATCAGAATGTCACAAGCCCGGCTTTCCTGCTTCCAGACCGAGCAATTATATCCAAGTCTGGCATTGATATTTGATTAAGGTGAGCTTGGGGAATCTACATAAGGCAGCGTCTAGTTTCATGGTCCTCAGGGGCATCCTCAGAGTCTAGATTTGGGGTGTATTGTCACCTGATATGAGAATCAAATTCAGAGAGCCACCAATTGTTTGCCCAGTCCTGTTAGGTTTCTCCAGTTTACAAGCACATTCCAAATGACAAAGGCAACTTCATGGATGCCCTTCTCTATGGGGCTCTTGCAATGGGTGGAGCAACAATCTGCCTCTATTAATGTCCCATTCCTGGGATTTACTATTGACCTTGACCTTCACTAGATCCCTTGTAATTGGGGAATGGAGAGGTGGTGGAATCGTGGTAATATCACCGGACTTCAGTACTAGTGGACTAGTAAACCCAGCTTAATGCTTTGGGAGAATGGGCTCAAATTCACGATGAGAAATGGTGACATTTGAATTCAATAAAAATCTGGAATAAAATAAGTTAGCCTAATGACAACCATGTAGCAATCGCAGAAAAACTCATTTGTTTGACCTTCAGGGAAGAAAATCTGCCATCCTTACCTGGCCTGGCCTGCATGTGATTCATAGCAATATGGCTGATTCCTAACTAAGAATGTGCAATAAATGCTGGCCTTGCTATTGATGCCCTCATCCCATTAACAATAATTATTGTAGTGGTCTTTGGGGTGTATCTTGTTCTTGCTGATTATGAGCGAGCAAATATAGCAGTTTGGGTAAGTTCGAGTTTGCTTGCAAACCCTTTCTAGAAATGTGGTTCTTATTTCCTCAACTGCAGAAGAGCGATCCTACTGGAGGTGGGTGTGCAGTCAGGGAAAGGTGAGATAGCCCATGTTTGGGGCACCTTTTCTAACCCCTTCCCATTGTGAAGTGAGCAAATGGGATCCTGAGAAGGTCTGCTCAGTGACAGCTATCTGATGTCAGGAAGTGCCCTTACCTCACCTGGCTACTTAGTGACCATCAGAATACCACAGATTATGTAAAAGCTTAATGGCAGGAACTTGCAGGTGCAGTAGCCCTATCCCCATCTCCTTTCATCTGTCACTGCCAAACTCATTTTAAGCAAAGGAGCAGAGAGAAGAGAAATAAAAGAGAGCAGATGAAGGAAAGAAAGGGCAGCCTGTGATAAGAGCCCATGAGTTGAGATTTTTGACTTTGGGAGACTGTTGCTTTGCAGCTGCCACACATAGACCTTGGCATGAGGTGGCATGAGCCCGTGGACTGGAGATCTTGGGCTGCTCTCCTGCTGCAGCTGTCATCCACCATCACAGCTTTTGAGAATTTCAAATTCTCCTTCTGCCTGATCTAAGTTGAATACTTAGCTTCTCCTGGATTATGTTTAGTCCAGAGTCTCTTCCCAAACGTTTTTGTCATAGGTGACCCTACCAAGAGCAATGCCTCCCAGTGGCGTAGTTTACTGGCCCATGTGACTCCTTCAATCAGGACAAGCTCACCATCTATGTAGGGGATCATAGGAATATGTCAAGGTCAGTCATGATCTCATTGACGGTGCTAAAGACTTGATGGGCTGAATGGCCTACTTCTGCTCCTATGCCTTACGGTTTTGTGGTCTTATGGCCCACTTAGCTCACTTTCTCCCATACCAGTAGTTAAATGATACAACATTATTAGAGTTGTCGAGTAAACAGTGCGTACTGAATTGAGAAAGGCATCTTGAATGATCACAGCCAATCAGAAGAATGCAAACAATTTTGAGAAAATAACCAGTCAATGCATCATGAGGGAACAATTTACTATCTGATTCTATGCAAGAGAGAGAAAGAAGTTGCATTTGTATAGTGCCCCATTACTTCCCCAAGGTCTTGCAAAGTTCTTTACAAGGGATTGACTATTACGAAGTGTTGTCACTATGTTATGTAGCCATACCTGACACCCTCACCTGTATTCAATAAGACCCCACCAAACAAAGAAATCCAATGCTTTAAGTGGCAGAGGTTGAGGCATGATTGTTTGCAAGGGTCTTAGGAGAAATCTCTGTTCTTATTCAAATTGTGCTGGGGATATTTTACGCCTGGATAGACAGGCAGAAAATGCGTCAGTTTAATTTATTGTCCGAGAGAGTTGGGACCGCTGAAAATGCAGCAGGTCCTCAGCACTGTATTTATGTGCCACTGGCTCCTCTCTCGGGGCATGATGCGACATGGCACCTCTGAAGCCTGATCTTTGTGAATCAACTTAACGAGACAACCATTGCAAGAGCCACATCTGTGACGAACAAGTACAAGTACTATAAATGTAGTCACCAAAGTCCCCGAGACCCTGTTCTCGCTAGGGAGAGACAACTGATGGTGAGGTTAATCTGAGAGTCACCACGTGTCAGGTAAGGGGAGAGGTCAAGAAGGTAGGACGTTTATGGTAACCTCAGACAGTATGGGAATTGAATTGAATTCATGCTGTTAGCGTCGGTCTGCAGCATAATCCAGCCATCTAAGCTAACTGGCTCTCAATTACCACAATAAGCAGTAAATATAAATATAATATGAAAGTTAGATGCAACCCACAAACCTCTGTGTCAAAACCTTCTGAACCTATGTTCTTAAATCCTGCTCCCCTTTCCCCCCTTGATGTAATTCTTTCGCATGAACATACAAAGGAGGAGCAGCAATAGGCCATTCGGCCCCTCAACCCTATTTTGCCATTGAATAATTTCATGACTGGCTTGATTGTGCCATCAACTCATCCTTACTGCCTACTCTTGACAATGTTCAACTCTTTTGTTAGTCAAAAATCTACCCAAGTCTTTTTATTATATTTGCAACTTTTGGCCTTTTCTGTTGATGCACTCTTAAATTGATATATTCCGTCCCTTTCTGCCATGCTCTGCTAATCATTTTCTTCAGAGCTGTTTTGCTTTCTTGCCTTGTCTTCTCTGTTTAATTTATCACATTGTCCAACACTTCATCCCTTACCTTCACCATTTAGTTTAGAGACCTCCCTAATGCCCTGATTATATGGTTCCCTGGTCCCAGCATATTTTAGACTGGATCTGTACTGGTCCCAATGCTTTTGAGGGACTTAGATGGCTATCATCAGGCCTTTCCAAGATTGGACTCTAGAGGCAGTAGTCCTGTCTCCCAACCCTTAGCTGGGAGCCCTTCATTGAACGCAGTGTCATCAAGACCAGTGGCAACCCTTTGGCAATGGAACCACCAAAGGCCCAGGATCAAGAAGAGACCTGAGGTCCAAGATGAGTGAGAACAGGATGGGGCTGATGGAAGGCAGCTGGTGAAGTATGTAGCTTGAAGGGACATGGAGGTGACTTCCAGCAGTCAGCCCCCCTCCACTTTCCCATTGCCAGGTTCCCCTTATCAGGCACTAAAAAGCTTCGAATATGCCCCTCCCCCGCCCCCACTCAGTGCCCAGCTGGATTGCGGACTTCCCATCTGGTGCCTTCCCAAAGCAGTACTGGTTAAGTCCCAGGAGCAGCAAGGCAAAGCCCTTAAACAGTCATTAATTATCCCATGAGGATTTCAGCATCCAGGCAATAAGATGGGCCAGCAGCCTTCCTGCCCGTGTACTTAATCTGAAGGATGTGCAAGGTGAGGGGGTCCTGACCTGTCACCCTCCTGCCTGGTTCAGTGCTCCCCTCACCTCACTTGCAAACTCGCTGACACCATTAAATACTACCCAATATCTCCTTCCAGTGATCATTTGTGTCATTTGCTGAAGCGCCTTGGACACTCTTGTTATTTTAAAGGCACTATATAAATGTAACTTGCTGTTGTTTCAATGGCTGTTTAGCCAAATTAAATTAATAAAAACAAGATCTGGCAAGAGTGTCAATTGACATCACTTAAGGGGAGGTCTTATGATGCAATGGTAGTGTCCCTACCTCTGTGCCAGAAGGCCTGGGTTCAAGTCCCACCTGACCCTAGAGGTGTGCTTAAACAGACTGATTTTTAAAAAAAATCCATTGTTACCACATTGTCAGCCAATAAGTTGGAAGCAGGACTCAGCTAATCCACTGCTCTGTTACAAATACATTCTCTTAACATGCGAATGCCAACCACAGCACAAAGAGTTTCCCTAAGCTACAACAAACAGAACGTATGGCTGAAAATACTGCAAAGGCTCCTGATTAAAACTGGGTTGCCTGCTCAGCTGTGGGTGACAAGCAATTGCATTATGTATGTTTGAAGAATCTAGAAAAAAATGCAGTGACTGTAGAATAATTGATACTGCAAACACTGTGTGTAAGACCTATTGCAGTTCACCCACAGATCTGATCGATGGAGAACTATTTAATCATCACCCTTCTAACTAGGAAGAGTACCCTCCCCAGTTACAGCCATCTTCTGCATGGTGAAGTTTGGATATGAAAGCTCGGTGCAATTTGAGTTATATTCCTTCTCATGCTGCTTTAAGGCAGGAATTAGAACGAAGCTTATTTTTAATAACCCAAGGAGGAATTTTAAAACTGTGAACACAAGTTTTCCATGGAAGTAGGAGCAGTTGTAGGCCATTCAGCCCATCGAGTCTGCTCCACCATTCAAGGAAATCGTGGCTGATCTGATAATCCTCAACTTCACTTTCCTGCCTTTTCTCCATAACACTCAATTCTCTTACTGATTAAAAACCTGTCTATCTCAGCCTTGAATATACCCTATGACCTAGCATCGACAGCCCTCTGCAGTAAACAATTCCACAGATTCACTACCCTCTGAGAGAAGAAATTCCTTTTCATCTCTGTCTTAAATTTGCGATGCATTATTCTGATTTTTATGCCCTTTGGTCTTAGACTGTCCCATAGGGCAAACAAGTGTTCCACATCTGCTGAACTTTGCCAATTGTCAAATGTGGCTCAGAGTGCCAAGAAAATTGGCAAACAACCAAACTGGGCATGGGCAAGAAAACGCAGCGCCCAGAAATAAACGTTGAAACATTTTGAACTGCTCTGTCAATGCTCGACTGGTAGATTCACAGTAACTTCCAAGGCTGTAGTATCATTCTACAGGAATGTCCGCTGGAAAAATAGAAAAAGGAGCTGTGAAAGACAACCATTCAACCGATCGCAAAGAGGGCACGGGGAGGGAGTGGGGGAATGTCTGTCGGAATTTCTAAACATCTGACAGATACGGTCATCGATCGCACACCTGTTGGGTCAAACGGTCTATTTTTTTGAAAGCAAAACTTTTCTCCTCCAAACCCGTTGTGAATAGAAATGAAGGACCTCACTGGAGGCTGTCAGAGTTCAAAATTGAACCTTAATTTTCCTTTATTGCAGGCATTTGGACAGGAGGCTGTTTTAGAATGAGGATTCCAGGCATTGTGGAGCTGCAAATGTTATTATGTAAATTCCATTTCTTGCAAGAGAGAAAAAAAAATCTTTTCGGTGCTGCAGGTTAAACGCCTTATACAGGCACCCTCCAAACAAATGGGTGGCAGCTGTGCTCCCAGCTCTTGTGCTAATGCCTTGTTTAGAATTCCAGTAACTTTAACTGGCATGTTATGACCCCAGGAGTTGCACCTGTGGCTGTGGCCAAAGATTAACCTTTTCTTCTGATTCAAAGGGACGTGAGCTTTCAAAATGATTGTATTGGTGTATAGCTTTGTGTTGTGCTTTATCGAAAAGGTTCAGAAAAGATTTACAAGGATGTTGCTGGGATTGGAGGGTTTGAGTTATTGGGAGAGGCTGAATAGGCTGGAACGTTGGAGGCTGAGGGGTATAGAGGTTTATAAAATCATGAAGGTTCATGGATAGGGTGAACAGTCAGGGTCTTTTTCTCAGACTAGGGGAGTCCTAAACTAGAGGGCATAGGTCTAAGGTGAGAGGGAAAAGATTTAAAAGGGACCAGAGGGGCAACTTTTTCACAGAAAGGGTGGTGCTTGTATGGAACGAGCTGCCAGAGGAAGTGGTGGAGGTTGCACAATTACAGTATTGAAAAGGCATCTGGATGGGTACATGAATAGGAAAGTGTTTAGAGGGATATGAGACAAATACAGGCAAATGGGACTACATCAGTTTTGGATATCTGGCCGTTGCAGATGAGTTTGACCAAAGGGTCTGTTCTGTGCTGTATAACTCTATGACTCCATATTTCACTGGTCACAATCTCGGGGATGTTCTGCCATGGTCACTGTGCTTTCTTAGCTCCTTAAGCACAAAAGTCTGTCTCAAATTGATGGTTGGCACTGAAGAGGATTGCAGCAAAATACAACGATATGCCAGCAAACTTGCAGGATGGGCAACTAAATTCACTTTAATGCAGATTATTGTGAAGTATTGCATTTTGTTAAGAGGACATACTTCTTGGATAACAAAAGTTTAAACTGAGGAGAAGAACAAAGAAGTTTAAAGGTACAGATTCACAAACCTTCAAAATTAACAATGGAAGTTAGCTTTGGTGACCTTCCATCTCCTACGACGATGGTATGCACCACAGTCGTCAACTCTGTGTGGCTAAGAAGGCCCTCTCTAGCATGTTAGTTCCTGTCACACTTGTTGCACAGGAAGCCAGATGGTTGGGAAGGGGCTCTGTTTTCTCTGGGGTTAACAAAGCCATAACAATGCAATGTTCCAGGGTTCAAAGATAAAACTTTGGTTGGGCAAAAAGACCTGCTCAATTCTAGTTTAGCATTGCAAAACAATACAGAACTTGCAAAAAGAGTTTATAAAGATCATACCAGAATCGAGAAGTTATCATTCCCAGCAACAGGTTGGAACACTGCCCTCCTGAAAATCGGAGAATGAGCCATGACACATTGGAATAAGAGTAGGCCATTCAGCCCCAGAGCCTGTTCTACTATTCCATTAGATCACTGTGGATTTAGACCTTAATGCCATCTGCATGCTTTTGGTGTCCTGATAAAGAGGTATTTCAAATAATGAAGACTTTCAATAGGGTAGATATGCAGAAGATGTTTCCACTTGTGAAGAAGTCCAAAACTATGGGCCATAAATGCAATAAGAAATTTAGAAGAAAATTTAGCTTAAATGGATTTCAGAAGAAACTAGTAAAGTACATGTGGAGAAAGGAATTGAGAGATATGTTGATTGAGTTTGATGATGTAAGCTGGGAGGAAGCCAAAAGAGAATGAAAATACCAAAATAGATTGGTTGGGCCACATGGACTATTTTGTAGTGTAAATACTAAATAATGCACTGCAATTATGAATTTCCTTTCTTTTTATCAGCCTATCTATCAGTGTCTCTCATTGGAATTATTGAGGAGCACCAAGGTATTATCATGCAGATTTGATTATTGGTCTGTGGTAAGTTACTGGTCTCATCTGGATGGTTGCAGAAGAGTTAGTAATTACAGTCAGGTAAATCCTGCATCTTTTCTTGCTTACTTAAAGTTACATCACCTCCACCTGTATTGATCTTGACGGTCCCTTGAGATCTTTCAGAACAACGGAAAGTTCA
Organism: Ginglymostoma cirratum; assembly: GCA_024137785.1. Taxonomy (NCBI): domain Eukaryota; kingdom Metazoa; phylum Chordata; class Chondrichthyes; order Orectolobiformes; family Ginglymostomatidae; genus Ginglymostoma; species Ginglymostoma cirratum. Next base: position 5,875,088 of record JAHRHZ010000139.1, on the reverse strand, counting down.
CCAGGTCTTTTGGGGGGGTGCTGTGGGAATGTGGTGGGTAAATGATTTAGTCAGCTTAGGTCCCACTCTGATATTCTGATCCAAGCTGAGACCATCAACCATGCTCCCCTCCATCCCAAACTGTGGCCCCAATTTCTCTCTCACGCTTAAACGTTGTAGGTGCTGACTTCCATTTCCCAGCTCCCCTTTCCGCCGTCCTCCTAGGATCCCGATTTGTCCCCTTCCATCCTATCCAAGTAGCCACTTCTGACTTGTCAGCTGAAGTCTTTGTTAAGCGTTCTCTGAACTTACAAAAGGGTAAAATTTGGATAAATCATCAAAAGAGCTTGAGTAGCAAACATATACAGAGTGTGTCAGAGGCCATAAAGAAGGAAAAAGGGTCATAAAACATCAGCAGTGAACCGATACAGCAACGACAATTGTAGATAATGTGTGGAATTATAGTGAGATAGAGTAAAAGACAAGGAAATGAGCTGAACAACCTGTTTTTATTACTATATAGCCTACATATAACAGATAAATGTGAGTTGACAGTTTTTATCAATGTGTTTAAATCCTTCTACGCCTGTAAACATCTCCAATTTTACAACCCTAACCTGAAATCCCAGCCATCCTGACCCCATAGTGCAACTTTAAGACATATTGTGTGATTTGCAGCAAATGGGAATGTGTCCATTCTCGTTTTTGGGAGGACTGTGCACTTGTAATTGTATGGAAATATAAACCTTCATTGTTACCCTGCTGAGGAAGTCCAGCTGAGTGTTTTGATTGTAGACCTTGTTAATAGTCACATTGTTCGCAGCTTATTGCTTGCAGGGGCTTGACTAAATGAAACCTTGAAAGTTTCTGTGGCACTTGCAAAGAAATGTGTGGGGAGTAATTGCTAACTAAAACTGCTATTGCATCCTACACTTGTGTGTGCAGTTCTAGAACAGACAAGTATTTGACTGCAAGATACTTAATCAGAAGTTGTCCCATTACAGTCTGCAGATCACATAAAAAGGAGGCCAAACTATTGAGTGAAGTTTACCCTGTCTATCAGCAGCAGCAAATAAAATGAAACAGGTGCGTTTATCTAGCACCTTTTAAAGCCTCAGAATTTCAACCAATGAAGCACTTAAGAAGTGTAATCACTCTTGTAATCTGTTAGGATGCAACACCGAATTTGTGTACAGCGAGCTCCCATGACAGCAACATGATATTGCCCATATGTTTTTTAAAGTTGATTGAAACGTAATTGTTGGCCATAATATCAAGGACAACTTCCTTGCAGTTTTGTGTAGGGACTGCTTATATTTTATTGAAATATAAGCTGGGAAATGGAAGTTTGGACTGCTTTTCTGCGCAGAATAAACAGTTGTTTTTTTCTCATTACAACTCAAAGGAAAAGTGAAAGTTTGTGGCCATTTATTGGTTGCGCGAGGGCATGTTTATCTTAAGAAGTGGCACAGTGGCTCAGTGCTTGGCACTGCTGCCTCACAGCGCCAGGGACCTAGGTTTGATCCCACCCTCGGGTGACTGTCTGTTTGGAATTTGTAAATTCTCCCTATGTCTGCATAGGTTTCCTACCACATTCCAAAAATGTGAAGGCGAGGTGGATTGGCCATGCTAAATTGCCCATAGTGTCCAGGGGTGTGTAGGTTCAGTAAATTAGACATGGGGAAATGAAGGGTTGGGGGATGGGTCTGGGTGGGATGCTCTTTGGAGGGTCAGTGTTGACTTGTTGGGCAAAATGGCCTGTTTTCACACTGTAGGGATTCTAGGATATCTGAGCTGGATTTGATAATTTAGAGATACAAGCAAGCACCAGGTGTCTGAGTTGAAACAAAAATCTTCCCAGTACCAGGGCAAGTGTGAGGTGATGCATTTTGGGAGGTCTAATTCTAGAGCAAACTATACTGTAAACGGAAGAGCCTTGGGAAAAGTTGATGAGCAGAGAGATCTGGGAGTTCAGGTCCATTGTACCCTGAGGGTGGCTGCACAGGTGGATAGAGTGGTCAAGAAGGCATATGGTATGCTTGCCTTCATCGGACGGGGTATTGAGTATAAGAGCTGGCAGATCATGTTAAAATTGTACAAGACTTTGGTTCGGCCGCATTTAGAATACTGTGTACAGATCTGGTAGTCACATTACCAAAAGGATGTGGAAGCTTTGGAGAGGGTACAGAGAAGGTTTACGAGGATGTTGCCTGGTATGGAAGGTGCTAGCTATGAAGAGAGGTTGAGTAGGTTAGGATTGTTTTCATTAGAAAAAAGGAGATTGAGGGGGGACCTGATTGAGGTCTTCAAAATCATAAGGGTATAGACAGGGTTGATAGAGGTAAGCTTTTTCCCAGGGTGAGCGATTCAATAACGAGGGGTCACGCGTTCAAGGTGAGAGGAGAAAAGTTTAAGGGGGATACACGCGGAAAGTACTTTACACAGAGGGTGGTAGGTGCCTCGAACGCGTTGCCAGCAGAGGTAGTAGAGGCAGGCACGGTAGATTCATTTAAGGTGCATCTGGACAGATGCATGAGTAGGTGGGGAGCAGAGGGATACAGATCCTTAGGAATTGGGCGATAGGTTTAGACAGTGGATTTGGATCGGTGCAGGCTTGGAGGGCCGAAGGGCCTGTTCCTGGGCTGTAAGTTTTCTTTGTTCTTTGTTCTTTGTTCTACCAGCTTCTGAATTGGTTTTAAGCACAGTAGTATTTTGTCACATAACAGAGGAGAGAGATAAAGCAGAGATAAAAGGTACTGCAGATGCTGGAGAATCCGAGATAACAAGGCGTGGGGCTGGATGAACACAGCAGGCCAAGCAGCATCATAGGAGCAGGAAAACTTGACATTTCGGGCCTAGACCCTTCATCAGATAGAGCAGTTGCTCTCTCAGATCTCCAAAAGCCTTCAAGCAAACCAAATCCCTCTCTCTCCCTCTGTGAATGGAAAAGAAAATTGAGACTCTGTAAAGATTGAAAACTTCTAACTCAAGCTTAAGGGTATATGTAGTGATTGTAATGAGGTCAGTCAGCTGGACATCACAGAATATGTGAACCCTGATAGGGGCTGTCAATCTGGCCCAATCAGGGAGCCCTGGCTGACATAAAAAGGTTGAGAGTGTGGGATACTGACACTCTGGTGCCTGACTCTGTATGAGGCAGTACCATAGTCAAGGACTGCTCATGTGTGAATAAAGGGTGACTTGGCGATGACATACTTGTCTCTGTGGAGTTACTTCAATACAGTTAAAAGGTTGTATGGGTATTTAATAATCCATGCTGTCATATATTAAAGGATAATTTTGTTCAAATAAAAGCATTTTTTTCTCTAACTTAGTGGTAAAATTAGGTGCAAATTTGTTTTATCTGAGACAGTGGTCACAGCCAGGTACTAACTATTCCAGTGGTTAAATTGGTCTTAGTTCAATCTTGTGATCACTTGTGGAATAGCGGGGTATAATTTAAGTTCAGTCTTCCCTTCAGAGTCATGGCATTCATGATAGCATCATGGGATCCTTTCTGTTCATTTCAGAGGGTTGATTTAACAGTTTATCTGATAGATTGATTCTTCACTATCATGTTCTGAATCATGTCTTGCAATGCCAAATACTGCTCTAGTATCTGTGTTTGTAATGATAGGGAGCCTCACCATTGAACTCATCCAAAACAAATGTACAAGAAACCACTTTTAACCATTCAAATGTAGTGGACGTGGTATGAAACATGGTCCATTACTGTGTCAGCGGATAGGGAGATGTAGGTTTTTAAAAATTCATTCACAAGATGAGGATGTCACTGGCTGGGCCAGCATTTATTGCTAAGAATCAGCCACATTGCTCAAGGTCTGGAATCACATGTAGGCCAGACCAGGTAAGGATGACAGTTTCCTACCCTAAAGGATATTAGTGAACCAGTGGGGTTTTTCCTCTCAACAAATGATCATTTTTAGACTTTTAAATCTGCTATGGCAGGATTAACAATCCAGAGATCCAGAGATGATCCCACCAGGCCATCTCTTTCCCTGGCTGAGCTCTGCACCAGAATCTGAAATCACCATAACCCCGCAATAAATGAGCATTCCATTGCCAAACCCCTACCTCTCTCCATTTCTTCTATAGCCAGCCCAAGACTGATGTTTTGACAATTCACTGTTCTCTGATCCTATGTGGGTAGCCCTCCTGCCTCTACACTGGGGCCTACTACTCTGCATGCCATAGCGCAGTGCTAGACTGACAAGTGGATGGATGGATAGATGGGAGGGTAGAGAGTGAAGTGGAAGAGAGACCAAAATTGATCATATTAAACCTCTCATCAGGGTTAGGCACCAATATCCATGTTCAGCTCAGACTTTGAAATCACTTTTGAGTCTTGCTAGCTCCCATCAAATGCAATGTGCTATTGGCTCCAGTTCCACTCCACAACAGTCAGTTGATATGTCTTTGGAAATTGGGGGATAAGAGATCTCACAGGGCGGCTGGTGAGTGGGGGTCACTGGATGAGACACTTGTCTTTCATCTCTGAGAGTGTGAGTTCAATTTCACTGCAGTTTGCTGGGACGAGATGGCCATTAGATGTAATGAGAAATGAGACTTAATCTAATCTTCAGAGGGGTATGCTCCAAAATTAAAGAAAAGTCCCCAGGTTTGCACTGCACCTATGTTGTATCGTTACTCAGAGAAGTAATAGAAAGGGTGGTACCATAATTGCCTGATAGCGTTGCCATTGTGGATTAGAATTCCAAACCTCTCCCACCCTTTGTGTGTAGAAATGCTTCCTAACATCTCTCCTGAATGCTCTGTCCCTAATTCTCAGACTCTGCCCCCTCATTCTAGAATCCCCAACCAGTGGAAGTAGTTTTCTATCCTGGCTTTTTATGTTATTATCTTGAAGGCTTTGATCAGATCATCCCTTAACCATCTAAATTCTACAAAAAAAAAATTGTATAATGTGTCTTAATCCCTAATGTTCAGGTTTCATTCTCATAACCCTACACAGTACTCCCTCCAAGCCTTCCTCTCACTATACAGAGAACACAGTAATAATAAACAAGCCAGAAACCACTGAACCTTGCATTTACATAGCACCCACAGTGACACAGGACATCCTAAAATGATTCTTCACAACCTGACATATATTCACGGATATGTGACATATTCAGCTCCCAAACTGCACACAGCAAGATCCTGACACAGTGAGATAAATGTACAGAAGATTGCTGCTAAAAAGTACCTCCCATATGGAAAATCACAAAAACAGAAAAGCTCAGAAATACCCAGCAAGCCAGGCTGCATCCTTGATGAATAACAGAATTAATTTTTCAGGTCTGTGACCTTTCAGCTGACGAAATGTTTTTCCTTTCTGCATTTGGCATTTCTGGTATTTTCCAGAACTTCCTAGATCCTGTTTAAATAGTACCATGAGATATTTCTTCCTTGCCTTCTTTCTCCTTTACACTCAGCCTCCCTATCTCTTTTACCCTCTCTTCTCTGCTGTCTTTCTTTCTGCCCCAATTTTTTTTCTGCCCTTCTCCCTTTCTACTTTTCTTTCTTTGATTCAGCCCATCACCATTGTCAGTTGCATGTATTGTCGAGTCAAGCATTTATGTGATTTCACCGTCTCACTGCTGCCGCTGGCTCTGTGAGGAACAAGACCAGACTAAACCTAAACAGTCCGCCCTATTAAGCTGATGATTATTGGATCCTTGACGCTCACCTGCGGAAAGGACTGATCACTCAGCTTTTGCATTGACAGGTTTCTTGGGTCCCAGGGCATTCGTCGGCCTAGCCTAAAGATGTTCAGAGTATAAACTGAGCAGATCTGAGCACAGTTGCAGGGGGACTGGTATAAGATCAGTAAATGCTATCAGGGAAAGGCTTACCAGAAAAATACTTCGACCTGATAAAACCTTCCATGTCCAAATATGGCCTGTTAAGGATTAGGTTTGACTCTGTCTCAAAATACAATATACTAATTGCAGAGCGAGCCAAGCTTTAGAAAATGGAACAAGTGACTCTGAAGAGCCTCAATTATTGGCGATTACTCGAGTGAGTCCTTTATTCAATAATTTGACAATTTGATGTGACAACAAAAGCAGGATAATAAGCTAATTATTCAATTGAAGCCTGACATAATTAACACAGCAAGTATAAAGTGTCAGCCGAGAGTCAGAAGGTTGTGGGTTTGAGTCCCACTCCGGTGAGTATGTAATTTAGACAGACACTGAAGGAAGTGCTGGCCTTCTGATGAATTTTTAAATAAAGGTATCTGTCTCCTGCTGAGCTGGATGGAAAAGATCTTTTTCAAAAGAGGGGAGAATTTACCTAAAGTCCTGGGCAATATTTAACCTCATCTATCGTCACTGAACCAAATTATTTGGATCATTATCACATTGGTGTCAGTGGGAGCTTTCAGTGAATAAATTGGTTGCTGTGTGTTTACTGCCTTACAGCATGGCCCCACTTTGACCTGACTAAGTTGGTTGCAATGCGCTTTTGGAGATCACAGATACTGTGAAAATACAAGACATTTCTTTCTCCTCTGGTTTGGTTAACAAATTGACATAGAACTAGGCCGGCAATAACAGCCTTGAAGTTACATCAACTGATTTAGTTGTAGATTTAGGATCATAAGACCATAAGACATAGGAACAGAAATTAGGCCATTTGGCCCATCAAGTCTGCTCCGCCATTCAACCATGGCTGATAAGTTTCTCAACCCCATTCTCCCGCTTTCTCCCCATAACCTTTGAGCCCCTTGACAATCCAGAACCTATCTATCTCTGCCTTAAATATACCCAATGACCTGGCCTCCACAGCCCTTTGTGGTAATGAATTCCACTGATTCACCATTGTCTGTCTGAAGAAGTTTCTCCTTATCTTTGTTTTAAAGGGTCTACCTGTTAAGGCTGTGCCCTTGGTTCCTAGTAAATTATAGTTATTGGCATGACCCAAGGATCATATTTTTCTTTCCCATTACTGGATTGCTTTTGGGAGCAGGAGATCAAGAGGAATTTCAGAACTCACTGCTGTTTAGTATATTACAGCAGGAAGCTCTCATGCCCCTTGTTAGATTAAAGGCTTTGGGCAGAGTTTACAATCAGGCAATTGAACATTGATTGAAGGGCCATTGCATACTAGTGACTCCATTCTGTGGGGATGCAGATATGCTGTGAGGAACAGTGTTTCCATCAAATTAGTTTGACCATAAAAAAGTAAATGTTTAATCTAAAAGTAAAATTTGAATGAGTCTTCAAGATTTTAACAGGAAAAGACAGGGTAGATAAAGTTTTTCCACTGGTTGGGGATTCTAGAACTAGGGGCATAGTCTGAGAATTAGGGCCAGACCATTCAGGAAAGATGTTAGAAAGCACTTCTACACAGAAGGTTGGTAGAGGTTTGGTGCTCTCGTCCACAAATGGCAGTGAATGCTGGGTCAGTTTCTAATTTTAAATCTTTTTATTGTTAAGCAAAGGCATTAGGGATATGGACCAAAGGCAGGTATATAGAGTTGGGCCACATAATCTCATCGAATGGCAGAACAGGTTCAAGGGACTGAGTAGCCTACTTCAGTTCTTATCTTCCCTTGTTCCTACAAAGCTACCAATTTACAACACCACAAGTAGAAATAATTTTACATGCAACAAATTTTAAATTTAGATGTCATGATGTTTGATGGTATTAACAAAAATGACAGAAGACTGGATCAGTACATGCTCATGGTAACAACTGAGATAACATATTTTAGTTTCATTAGGAGTAATAATAATAGATATTAGGTATAGGATCCACATGACAGTCATAACTATAGATCACAAGTACACCTGTTATTATGTTGCCCCAGGGAATACAGCCAACTGTGTAACCATACATCTTTATCATAGAATCGTTGCAGTGTGGAAGCAAGCTATTTGGCCCATGAGTCCACACTGATCCTCCAAAAAGCATCCTACCCAGACCCACACCCTACTTTTCACACAGCAAACCCACCCAGGCTGCACATCCCTGGACACTATAGCATGGCCAATCCACCTGACCTGCACATCTTTGGACTGTGAGAAGAAACCAGAACACTTGGAGGAAATCCTCGCAGACACAGGGAGAATGTACAAACTCCACACAGACAGTTGCCTGAGGCTGGAATTGAATGCAGGTCCCTGGTGTTGTGAGGCAGCATTGCTAACCACTGAGCCACTGTGCTGTCATATGCTCACACTAATTGCCGCATAGTGGTTACCTTCGACAGGACTCAATACAGCAAGGAAACTTTGTAATTATTTTACGGTGTCTGTGGAATTTCTAATTACTTTTAGGGAATTGTGAAAAGGCCTTTTTAATTGATTATCAAGGGATCAATTAGATCGTTCTTGGAAGAAGAAATACTGATCCATGTGAGCTGATGATTCTTGACCTGGAAGCAGTACCAACAGCAAGGAAGTTAAGACTAGAAGCTGTGTGTAGGATGAGATTGTGGAATACTTGGAAATGCATGGTAAAATAGGCCTGAGTAAACTTGGCTTTGTCAAAGGAGGTCATGCCTGACAAATCTGTTGGAATTCTTTGAGGAGGTAACAAGCAAGCTAGGTAAAGGAGAGCCAGTGGTCATGATCTATTTAGATTTGCAGAAGGCCTTTGACAGGAGACTGCTCAATAAGACAAGATTAGGGAATAGGTACTGGCATGGATAGAAGATTTGTTGGCTGCAGAAAGTGAGTATAAAGGGGTCTTTATCAGCATGGCAGCTAGTAATTAATGGAGTTCCACAGGGGTTGGGATCACAACTACTCATGATATACATTAATGATCTGGATGAAGGAACTGAGGGCATTGTTGCTAAATTTGCAGATGACACAAGGATAGGTGGAGGAACAGGTAGAGTTGAGGACACTGGAGTTTGCAGAAGCATTTGGACAGGCTAGGAGAGTGGGCAAAGAAGTGGCAAATGGAATACAATGTAGAAAGTGTGAGGCCATGCATCTTGGCAGAATGATGTCATTGACTATTTTCTAAATAGGGAAAGGCTTCAGATTTGTGTGATGAACTGCCAGATGGAATGGTGGAGGCTTGTACAATTACAACATTTAAAAGGCATCTAGAGGGGTATATGAATAGGAAAGGTTTAGAATGATATGGGCCAAATGCTGGCATATGAAATTATATTAATTTAGGATATCTGGTCAGCATGGACGAGATGGACCAAAGGGTCTGTTGCTGTGCTGTACATCTCTGTGACTCTATGACTCTAAATCTGAAGCACAAAGGGACTTGGGAGTCCTAGTTCAGGATTCTCTTAAGGTTAACATGCAGATTCAGTTGGCAGTTACAAAGGCAAGTGTAATGTTATCATTTATTCTGAGAGGACTAGAACACAAGAGCAGAGATGTAATGTTCAGCTGTGCAAGGCTCTGGTCAGACCACATTTGGAATACTGAGAGCTGTTTGTGCCCTTTCTCTGAGGAAGGATGTGTCGGTGTTGGAGGGGGGATCAGAGGTTAAAATCTGGCTTTATTTGGCAGCCAGGAAGCCAAATGCAATGTTATATTACATTTCCAGAAGAATAAAATTCAAGAACAGGAACGTATTGCAGATGCTGTACAAAGCTCTGGTCAGACCGCATTTGGAATATTGCGAGCAGTTTTCCTGTATCTAAGGAAAGACATGCTGGCATTGGAGGGGGGTCCAGAGGAAGTTTACAAGAATGATCCCAGGAATGAAGGGCTTGTCATTTTTTAACAGTTGAGGACTCTGGGTCTGTACTCGAAGGGTGTTAGGAGGAGGAAGGGTGGAAATCTCATTGAAACTTATAGAATACTGAGAGGCCTGGATACAGTGGATGTGAAAAAGATATTTCCACTAGTAGGAGAGACCAGGACCTGAACGCATGGCCTCAGATTAAAGGGATGATACTTTAGAACTGAGATAAGGAGGAATCAGCCACAGGATGGTAATCTGTGGAACTCATTGTCACAGGAGGCTCTGGAGGCCAAGTCATTGAGTGTATTTCAGTCAGAGATAGATAGGTTCTTGCTTAGTAAGGGGATCAAAGGTTACGGAGAGAAGGCAGGAGAATGAGAAACATATCAGCCATGATTGAATGGCAGAGCAGAACCAATGGGCCGAATGGCCTAATTCTGCTCCTACATTTCTTATGGTCAGAGTCACGGGGAGTTACACAAGAGGAACTGGATAATAAAGGCACAGATGTGGACACAAAGAGACTGCAAACAGAGACAGGAAGAGGAATGCAGAATTCTCATGTGGAAAAGAAGCAAGATACTCTCAGGAAAAGGTCAGATTTTCTGTTGGCTAAAGAGGAGACCTGAGCTCTTGGAGGTATCATTTGAGCTGGCTAAATATGTCCAAAACCTGGAAAGTTGTGAAAATAGCTCAGACACACATTTTGGTGTGCTGTCAAAAGCAGCCAAACCATGGGTAGTTGAAAGTGAAAAACTACACCATGAAGATTACCAAGAGGGAGAGAAGGTTTGTGGAAGTCTGCATTGCTGATGATGATTATACCTGAGAATGTTGAATGCTGTTGTAGTGGGTGACCTGGTGCACCCTGCATTAATGGAAAATGGCATATTGTGGAACTGTACAGCTAATATTTTCCAAATTTCTGCAGGCAATGATAAAAATATTAATAGTTGCATAAGATGAATCTTTATTCAATTACGTATTTGAAGTAAAATTTTCATTTGAAGTATTGTATCATTTGCTTCTTTAACTATGAGCAGTTTGCGTTGTTTCAGATTTGTGTAAAAGTAAAAACTACCGAAAGTGAAAGGCTGATAATCTCTTCATGTGGGGGTCATTCTGTAAATGTGGTTGTATTGATTTATGATTCCCTGATGGATATTTTAATAGCAAAGAATGTGCAGCCACCTGTAACCTGATCAATCACGTGCTACCACAAATATCCAAGGAACTGGTAGCTCCATGATTCCGCTCCATTTTTTGTTCCACATAGGCTTAGGTTCTGAAGGTATAAGTGGGATTTGGATTTACTATCAGTTTTAATAATTCAGTAATATAACCAGCAGATCTACTGTACCCAGGTATGACTGTGCTTTCCCAGAAACCTCATGTCCAGCCCTAGCTCTTGCTGGGCCTATCTCAGCGGACATTCTTGGAGTACCTGTACTTTGCAAAAAAGTATCTACATCAGAGCATCTCAAAGTGCATGTCAGGTCCCCAGGTGGGGTCACAAGCTGACATTTTGTGGTACGGGCTCTCTAATCTTCCCCCTTCCCTGTCCCCATTCCTCCCACAACACCCCAGGTTTACAAGTCTTCTTTCTCCAGCCTCTTGCTCTCGTCGGCATTTTTGTTGTCTATCTCTCATTTCTTGTTGAGGGAAGCATGACAGTTTTCAAGCTTTGAATCGGAGTCAGGGTCATTAAAGGTATGGGAAGCTCCCTGCTTATGGCACTGTGTCACTCTGTGCTAGCTGCCCTGCAGACTACCTGTACCACGCAATCTGTTTGTCCTTGGAGTGTAACTAAATATTCCACTGCTCAATCCTGTCAAGTTGTCACTGCTAAAGTATGTCAACACGTCACCAATGAAAATTATGATTAAAAATCACTATCCTAGCAATGCAAAGTAAAGAATGCAAGGAACATTTCTTACAATGAGGCGTAGCAGTTGAAATGCCGTAATTTCCATTCACTTCCTGATTGTACACATGCTGATTTGCAAAATGGTTCATGGCTTATGACAGTAGACACAAATAAAAGTGCTGGTAGATGTCAGGAAAGAATTGTACATATAGAAGATACTGGAAAAATTCACCAGGTCAGGCAGCAACCCTGGTGAGGGGAATAGAATTAATAGGTTCAATTTGACCAGAAATTGACTGTGTCAATTTTGCTTAACCTAGCTGTGTATCCTGTCAAGTAATGCTTTCACTGTGCTGGTGGTGGGAGGATGACCCAAAACAAACACTTCTCGGGGCACAGCAGACTGGTCCTTTCAAATACAGATGCACATTCATAAACTTACTGCTGTTTAACTTCCAAACTACAAAGTGTATCCATCCATAGACTCATCCTCCCTCAGCGCCCTGTCAGAGGGAGTGCCACTCTGTCTCCAACGCCCATTGAAGACCAACCTCTTCTCATTGTTCAGTATGGAGCCATCACACCCTGGAAAGCCTTAAAATGGTTTAAAACATTCATTTTGATTCATCAGCACCCGAAATGAACAATGAGCAAACATATAAGAGTTGCTATTGCCTCTGAGAGAAGAGCAGCAACAAATACACAGTCAATGAATGCTCACTGCAGCCAGCTCACATCCTACTGAAAGTCGATGTCGTTTCAATCCTGTCTGGGTGGTTGTGCCTGATGCAGCAGCGCTCTATCCTGCTGAAGGTGATGTTCCTACTGCTCAATGTTCTCGTCTTCTTCTTCAGAACACTGTTCCCTCTCTCCCAGCTCTTCAGAGTCCATCACATCTCCTCTTTGCCTGCACCAGTAATGCAGACCACAGCATACTTGAGTTATATTCAAGTCTGTCCAGAGTGTACTCCAAGAATCCCCAAACTAACTGATGCATCACAACCTCATCTTGAGGTGGCCTGTAGAGTACTCTACAATGGCTTTGTTTGAAGAATGGGTTGCTTTGTTACTGTGCTTAGCCTCGTCAGGGGGTTGTGCAATGAAGTCATCAGTTATGGTCGTAGATGGTAGTCTTTATCTCCAAGTAACCACTGAGTAAAGCAACCAGCCCTCAATGCTTAAGCACAGCAAGATATGAAGGACTTTGAGAAACAGGGTCATGGAATACCTCTATGTGGACCTTTGACTTTGGGACTTTCTCCAATGAATCCAGAGCAAGCCAGGAACTGCAAATATTGTAGTAGATTCCAAATGCTATGCAACTACTGATACCTTGTCCTCCCATCTCACAAGAAAGGCACCCATGTATATAAGAGCATGTTGGTCAAAACCTACAGTTCAAGGTGAGAGGGAATTAGCTCAGTGTCCTTGTGTAGCCTTTGAGACGTTAAGTTGTCTTTGTGAATTGTAGCCTGCAGGTGACACTTTTAGGGTGACGTTGACCTGTCATTGACCTGTCATTACTCTGCTTTATAGAGATGACTATGATCAATCTGCAATGAGCAATGACATGGTCAAGATTTGTCTCCCAGACAGTTGGACACTGTATGTATTTTATCCAGAGGATAACTATGATTATAATGTCTTCGATCTGTACTATGTAAGTGCCTGATTAATGCAAGTACCCTTTTAAGGGCCTCACATCATTGACAAGTAGCGACCACTTACCTAAACTCCGCATGTGGTTATAGCCATTTTCAATTCCCATTTTTGATTGGCATGAGTATGAAAGGTAACAAAGGCAACACTGGGCAGAGTAAGTCTAGGGCCCTGCCTAGTAATCGAGCAGCCCCCACGCCCTCTCATCTGATATCAAAGGTTGCCCTTGACTCACTGTGCCAGGACCCCCTGCCTGAAGGCCGTTACCCCTGACTTGACTGAGGTCTATTCCCCTTAGACTTTGCAACATGGCTATTTGGTCGCAGCATATGCAGTGTGTTTGAAGTGTACACTGCTGGCACATGCTGTAGGTGTGAGATTGACGTCACACAGTGCTCTACAGCAATATGTCCACCTCCCTTACTGATCACAACTAAAAATCAGGATACGTTGTCCGGATTTGTGTGAGGCAAGACAGGACTGTGAGCATTTTAGTTCTAGCTGTGGGAGCAAAGCAGAAAAAAAGCAAGGCAAGGCATTAATGCTATGAGGTGCCAAAAGGGCAAGTGAGGAGCCTTGACATGCAGCCTGGCCCAAAATGTAAGCTGGATGCACTTCCCTGGGTGCAGTGTTCTGGCAGCAGCCTTGCAATGACTGGCACTGGGACACCCCAGTGGGCATCATTGAAATGCGGAACTGAATGGGCATATCAGTGGGTTGGAGCTATGCCATGATGGTGCAGTGAGGTTGAAATGTGTGTGATGCCAACATTGTTGGCTGTGAATCATTGCACGTGCAATGTCCCCTGAGATTCTGGGGACTCCTGTCCATATTGGAGACCCAGAAGACCAAGTAGTGAGCTGGAGTAAACAGCTTGGCTTGCTGTGTTCATCCAGCTCTACGCTTTGTTGTACCAGACTTTCATGTCAGGAATTGTCAGCACAGTGGGTGGGAGCACTTCATATCAGTGAGGTAAGATTAACTCATAAAGAAATGCTAATGCACTCTAATGTATGCAAGTGGGCCTCTCACTGCTCATAAACAAGATTGTTGTCTTAATGTTCAGCACTTGGTTGGAAATTGGGACCTTTGGCTCTACACATTGAGAATCTCTTCACTGGCCGCCTCAAACAATTCTCCCAACTTTGTCGCCAATGCTCATGTTATCTAAGAGCTGGGACTCAGGCTGTTGATCCTGTGTTGTGGTTACAGCTGACTAAGACTCTAAGCTGTGGGCTCGGTTCCTGGGAAAGTCTGCAAATGTTGCTGACAGTGGTTGGCTGCGCATTAGAGACTTTGAGGGCAAGTCCTGCTTTTCTTTGTTGGAAGGGGGCAGCTGCTTTACCGAAACAATGTCAAGGTTACCCAGGCTCCTCCCTAATGCTTTCCATCAAGTATACAACATTTAAAAGGCATCTAGAAGGGCATTTGAATAGGAAGGGTTCAGAGGGATATGGGCCAAATGCTGGCAAATGGATTGAGATTAATTTAGGATATCTGGTCAGCCTGGACTAGTTGGACTGAAGGGTCCATTTCTATGCTGTACAACTCTATGACTCTAAGTCATTTCAAAATTACACCGTTACACAGAATAAGGTGTCACCCAATTAATGATGGGAGGTGTTGGACTGAGGTGGAGAAGAGCAGAAGTCACATGACACCAGGTTATAGTCCAACAAGTTTATTTGAAATCACAAGCTTTTGGAGCGCTGCTCTTTCATCAGGTGAAGTGACTTGACAAAGCAGCAGCGCTCCAAAAGCTTGTGATTTCAAATAAACCTATTGGACTATAACCTGGTGCAGTGTGACTTCTGACCGGACCCATTTAGGGCAGAGATGGGGAGGAATTTTTTTCTTTCAGAGGGTAGGAAACTGTGGAATTCTTTATTTCAGAGAATTGTTGAGGCCAGGAAATATTGAAGAATATTTCCGGCTGAGATGGATAGCTGTTTAATCAGTAAGAGAATTAAAGATTATTGGGAACAGGCAGGACAGTGTTGTTGAGGATGGTCAGATCAGCCATGATCTCATTGAATGGCAAAGCAGACTCAATAAGCCGAATGACGCACTTCTGATCTTAAATTTTGCCAGTTTTTAGAATGTGCCAGCACATCTATCTCCTGTGCCCTATTTCCATTAGTTCAGATAGTGACACCACATGTTAGCTTGATTACATGAGGAACACATTCTGAGGAGCACATCACTGCCATGTTTCCACAGCTGGTAGAGGTAGAAAAGTCCCAGGTCATTGGCATTCGGGGCACAACACCCAATGGTTTTGACCGTGACTACATTTGTAAAAGTGCACAAGCAGACATAGAAGCAACCAGTAGGTTTGTGAGAAACACAATGAGACACTGGTGGTTGGAGGAGTTCAACGCCATCTGGATTGGTAACTCTGGCATGTGTGCATCTTTACTGGCTCCATGGGTAGGGTTGGCAGTTGCCATGAAGACCCAGGTCCAGCAGAATGCTCATTAACTGCTGGAGATGCACACAGGCCTGATCTCTGTCACAGTAGCTGTTTGTTGTGATCACCAATGGTGTGACAACAGGGGGCTTGGTGAGGGACCTAAACCTTGCTCCAGGTGTCCCTTCCTCCAAAAGATACAGGATGGTGTCAGCAGGCACTTGTCCAGAGGAGGATGTACATGCAGGTCCACAAGATATTATCGGTCAGGACCCTGCACCCCCATCCTGCCTCTGACCCTCAAACCTGTGGAAGTTCAAACTGAGGAGGCCGAGCCTGTCCTGGCTAGGACACTCTATAACCATGAACATCCCCAGGGTCATCCCCCCAAAACCCCAAGGTAAATACAAGTCACTTCCTTCAACCAAGCTGCAGAGCCCAGAGCCTCACCTAGGCGTAATGGGATGGTCAAGAAAAATAAACCCTTCTGAGGACACATGGGTGGCATGGTTGACATCTCAAGGTAACTAGAATCTCAGATTTTGAAATATATTGTCAGTCTACATCATCACCTGTCTGATTGACTCTCATTTTAGCTGCAGCTGTAAGAATGAAGTTAGAGAGGCTTCCCTCAGCCCCACATAATGTTAGATCCCTGTCTGAAGGAATGCTACTTTTTTCCTAACCCCTATTGTAGCTTTAAATCTTGTCATGTTTGAATGAGGGAGCATCAGATGTTATGAAGTCATCCAACAGTTTGTAACATTAACTTTTATTTGACAATGGGAGATATAAAGACAGAACACAGAGGAAAGCTGCATTTATTTTTGGGAAAAAGAAACATAAGCTACTTGATCTTCTATAATCAATGAATGATGACGCCACCCAATTCAGTTCTATTGGAAATGGGTGTGAATTAAGTCCTGGCAGGCTTATTGTAGACAACGTTCCTGCACTGTAAAGATGATGTTCCTCCTGATTGACATCTCTATCCTCTGTCTGAGTAGGATGCTGCCTATTTCACAGCCCTTCATTGCCCATCAGTCCTACTCTTTCCCTCTTTGAATTGGCCAGAGCACAACATTCAAGGATTACATGGTGCACTCTGTCTGTAGTGCACTGCTGTGAAACCCCAGAGCTGGTACCAACGTGGGAACCTCATCATGAGTAGGCCTATCATCGGGCCTTCAATGGCCCTGGTGGAAGAATGTGAGAGTGTGTTACGTTGTATCTACACTCAGCCTCAGTGAAGGAGTTGTTAATGGAGTCACCAGCTATGGTTGGGGAACAGCAAGGGAATCAAGGGTTATAGGGAAAAGGGAGTGGAGCTGAGGAATATCCAATCAAACACAAGCTCATTGAATGGTGGATCAGAACCAGAGAAGTGAATGGCCTACTTCCGCCCCTAAGTCTTGTGGTCTTATAGTGATAGAGACTCATTCAGATTAATATAGTAGTATAAATTGGCAAAATTGTGAAAGTGGATTATCGACTGACTAATCACTGTTTTACACTATCGCACACGGTCACAATCCATACCCTTCCTTCAAAGATGGCCGTGTTCTTGCCTATATGTGGCTCAACATCCAATAAACCATAGGACTGATAATAAATGTTACTTTAATTCTCGGTATGACCCTGAGAGTGATGCTGAACCAAGTATATAACTCTGCAACTTGAGGAGTCTCTTACAGTGCAACAGTAGTGCCCCCTACCTCTGGGTCAGGGAAATCCTAGGTTCATATCCCACTTGCTCCAGAAGTGCATTGTAAGGTGTCTGAATAAATTGATTAAAAGTATGTAAAATTCCATGTCTAGGCCCTGCTGAAAATAGGCACTGGGATAAAGCGGCAGAACATTGGCAGGACATTCCGCATCCTTAGCAGGAGAAGAAACAGTTAATTCCAGCCAGCAGCATTTTCTGCAGGGTATGTATTAAGGAGGGATCAACTGTACTTTCTAAGGTCCACAGCCTGTACCAAGGTCATTTCTGAGTTCATCATTACAGAGTTGGTGCTGACACACTGTCCTTTTCCCACAACACTGTCTGACAGTGTGCTGCCTCCCAATAATTCTTCAGATGCTGACAGGCCAAAATGCGAGGAGTAATCCTCCTCTTGTCCTTTGGGAACGAGCTGGAGATGATGCCTTACAGCTGCATTTAGCTGACAATGATTTATTCACAAAGCAATTAGCAATATTTAGGATAGTGGAACTCAGGAGTTTGAGAAATCTATGGTAAAGAATATGTCCAGCATGTCTTTTTGACCAATGTAGACTGTGATTAAAATGATATACCCTCCAACAGCCACATTCTTACAGACCAAACACTTGGACTCAAGTACATAACAAACAGACACACAGATACGCGCACACACACACACACACACACACACACACACACACACACACACACACTTCATTCATGAACATGCATAGACACACAGACACAAAGACATAGACACACTCGCAGATGTTGGAATTTGAATTCAATAAATACCTAAATTAAGAGCCTAATAATGGCTATGAATCTATTGTTGATTGTTAGAAAAACCAATCTGATTCTCTAATGTTCTTTAGGGAAGGAAATTGCCATCCTTACCTGGTCTGGCCTACATACGACTCCAGGCTGACAGCAATATGGTTGACTCCTAACTGTCCTCTGGGCAACTAGGGATGGACAATAAATGCTGCCTAGCCAGTGACATCCTCATCCCGTAAATGAATAAAAAAAAACACACATACATTCACACACACACACACACGCACACGCGTGCACACACACACACATGCACACTCAAGTGCGCACACACACACACACACAGACGCAGACACACACACACGCACTCACACACACACACACACTCTGGCCTAGTTATATTAATGATAGTGTATCAATCTAGAGACACCAGTAATGTCCTGGGGATGCAGGTTTGAATTTTGGAATTTAAATTTAATGAAAGAAAAGTCTGAAGTTAAGAGGCTAATGATGACCATGAATCCTCTGTTGATTGCCAATATAAGCTCATCTGGTTCACTAATGCCTTTATGGAAGGAAACTGCCATTTTTACCTGGTCTGGATGACATGTGACTCCAGACCCACAGCGATGTGGTTGACTTCTAACTGCCCTCTGGGGGATGAATGTTTGCATGGCCAGTGACGTCTACCTACCATGAAAAAAACACAAACACGCGCAGATACCCATAAGACACAGAGTTTATAATGGAGGCACCAGAATCTCTGGAGCCTCGCATCATCTTTTAGAGAAAGTACTTTATTGGACAGAGTTGGACCTTCCCCAGGAGAAAGGATCCCGGGTAATGTTGGTCAATCAGAGACTGGCAGTACCTGCGGTCAATATTATATTCAGCCAAGTCCTGGAATTGTAGCTGGATTCCAAGCCACAAGTGAGTGACCCTAACCCTAAACCTAACACTATTGCTTCCTATTGCCATGTCCCTCAATCAGGCAAAAAGTGCCTTTGAAGGAAGGCTTCCTGTAGAAGCCTGAAGTTACCGCGCACAGCTTTCTGTGCTCTTCACATGGGTAAGCTCCCACCCCCACCTGTACCAATACTCATTTCTGAGTCAATACCAATGTCAATGGGTTGGTGCCTTTAAGTAAAAAGCAAAGTCTCCCCAGTCTTACCAGGACATAGGGCTGCTCTCTCATTTGAGAGAGATGACTGGTTGCGGGTAACCTGAAGGCGAGGGGAGAGGTTGAGAAGGAGAGACCTTCAAGGTGACCTCAACTGGTAACAGGGAACCTGTCAAGTTTTTATAAAAATCCAACAAGGTCACTTGAACTGATGCCAGCTTTTTAACTTTGAGATTTTAAATAAATTCAAGTTCTCAGAGAGCCATGATAGGATTTGAACTCGTGATTCCTGGATTACTGCATTAATTCACCAGTCATATATTTTCCCTGACATTCAGGCATGTGTACATGAATCTTCATAAAATGATCCCACTCCTACCTCTGGGCCGTGACCCCTATCCATTTGCAGCTTCTGTGGCCATGGGTTCAATTCCCACTTTTGAACATAAAACACAAAAAACCCAGAGGGTGCTGCACCGTTGTAGGCGCTGCCTTTCAGGTAAGGTTGGGCCAAGGTCCAATTGCCCTGTCAGGTGGACATAAAAGATTCCAAACATGGCCTACTTTCGAGTGAAGAACAGAGGAGTTCTCTCCAGCATCATGACCAGTATCCCTCAAGAAAAAAGATTTTTTTCTGATCATTGCCTCATGGCAGTTTGGGGGAGCTTGCTGCGTGCATATTGATTGCAGTTTCTGCTTCCATGACATCAGTGACCACACTTCAAAAGTACTTCCGTAAAGTGTCTCAGGATGTCCTGAAGTCTTGAAAAGAGCTACATAAATGCAGTTGTTTTTTCCCGAGAAAGTAGACAGCATGTGCCATTACCTATGGGCTCTGCCTTGGTTATGAACATTTCTGTCCTCGGGAAAGATTTATGAAAACCTGCACGTACTATAAATCTAAATAATCTGCTTTTATTAACAATCACCTAAATTCAAACATGCTGTAAGTATGAGTCACAGATTTGGAACAGCAGAACAAAATTATTGGGCTGAATGGCCAGTTCTATATCACTCTATGTAACTAGAAGGAGGAGGTCACTAGTCACATTGAAGATAACTGGTGCTGACAAGATGGGCCGAACAGCCTCTTTCAGCATTGTAACAATTCTGTGATTTTGTGAAGGTGATCAAAATGTCCACTGTTTCTTAAATGGTCTGACAAAGGAAGCCTGAGCTCTTGACAGATGGAGGTTATTGTGACAAGCAATACAATGACACTGTGTCTGCGGTGAAAGCAGCTCCTTCCTAAAGGGATTGGCAGAAGTCGCGTTGTACACTGTCCCCAACTTGCTACACACTGACCATGCATGTGACTCCACTCTTGCATTCCACAACAAAGTTAGTTGCAGGTGAATGCTGGGTGAGCTGGACTGTGAGGCTGCCTGCAGGCTTGGAAATAAAACCTTACACCTGTTCCCTTCAAAAGGTCATGTAAATGGAGACAGAATCTGTGGTGGATTGACATGGAAGTGAGAGGTGTTTGCTTCAAAATATTGGACATGTGCACAAATGATTTAACTTATTTATTGTTTCAGGCTCCTAAAACGCTGGGAACATGCAAAGATTGTGCTTCAGGGGTGGATAAAGGATAGCTCTCAATTTCTCCTCACCCAGTATGTTGAGCGCGAGTATTTAGACAATTTTTATGGCCAAGCTTTGATCTAAATTGCCTGCCATGCTTTCTGAAACTCTGTAAATGACAGATTGGATCCAAATCGCTTTGGAACATGCTGAGAGAACGTGCAAATTTGTTGAGATCTTGCTGTCTGCCCCTAAATCTGATATTCACAATTTAATGTCAATTTCCCCTTGCTGTATAGTGTCCGGCATTGCACACTCCCAATCAATCATTTCTTTTGATAAATATTGTATTATAGGTCACACTGTCACATTTGAAAGATATATAAATGGTTTAGTGTTGAATGATGAAAGGTGAAGAGACTGTCATCCTATTTAAATCGTCTTTGGTGTCTGTACACTCCCTAGGAGGCCACAGTGGCGGCATTAGCAACTGAGACAATGGATTATGTTCTGCTGACCAATGCTAAAACTATTCAGGATGATGCAATTTCACAATATTACAGAATCATTACAGTACAAAAGGAGACCCTTCAATCCCCTAAAAATCTTGTGTTTCAATAAGCTCTCCTCCCATTCTTCTAAACTGCGATAAGTACAGGTCCAACCTACTCAACCTCACTTCATAAAGGACCTGTCCTTTTTGGTTAGGCAACAGTTGGAGTACTGTGTGCAGTTCTGCTCACCACACCTTAGGAAGGATGTGATTACACTGGAAGGGATTCACCAGGATGTTGCCTGGAGATGGAATGGTTTAACTATGAAGTGAGCCTGGATAAACCTGGATTGTTTTCTTTGGAGCAGAGAAGGTTGATGGGCTGTGCAAGATTATGAGGGGCATGGACACAGGGTGGATAGAAAGCAACTATTCCCCTTAGTCGAAGGGTTAAAAAGAAAGAGGATGATTTTAAAGTAAATGTTAGGAGCTCCAGAGGGGATTTGAGAGAAATCATTTTTTCACCCAGAGGGTGGTGGGTGTCTGGAATGCACTGCCTGTGAGAGTAGTTGAGGTAGGAGACCTAACAACCTTTAAAAACTATTTCCATGAGTACGTGAAGTGTCATGACATTCAAAGCTATGGGCCTAGTGAGGGAAAGTGGAACTAGTGTAGGCGTAATATATTTTTGGCAGTAAAGATTCAATGGGTCAAATCTTTTGTACTGTATGATTCTATGATTCTATAAAGACTTGGAATCAACTTAACAACTCTTCACTGGGCTACCTCCAATGGCATGTATTTTTTCTCAGATATTGGCGCCAAAACTGTTCACAGTATTCTAGATATGGTATAAATGGTGTCTTGTACAGTTTTAGCAAGACTTCAATATGTTTATACTTCATTTCCTTTGAAGTAACAGCCATCATTCCGTTTGCCTTCCCTATTACCCATTAAACTTGTAAGCTAGATTTTTGTAATTTATGTGAGAGAACCCCAAAATTCTTGTGTGCTGCAGCTTGCTGAGAAGGATATGGAGAGGTTTAGGTGGAGATTATGATGGTGGCATCATTAGCATAGTGAGGCAATGGAAATAGGGGATGCATGAATGGTCAGAATTGAGTGAGCACATGGATCTTGAGGATGGGGGAGTGTTTGTATTGCTGGAGGAGGATACAAAAATAGGGGAGCATGAGGTGCTGAAGGGAATTGGTACTCTGCAGTGAGAGTTTTAAAATTAAGGCATTGCCAGACGAGTAGGTCAGTGAGTGTGGGGTGATCAGTGAGTAGGATATCATATGCAGAATGAATTAGCTTTATTGTCTTATGTCGTCACATGAGTACAGTGAAAAGGTTACAAAGGTTACAAGTCGCCGCTTACATATCAGGTACCGAGGTACCTAGATAACAAGCATGGGGCTGGATGAACACAGCAGGTCAAGCAGCATCATAGGAGCAGGAAAACTTGACGTTTCGGGCCTAAACCCTTCATCAGAAATGGGGGAGGGGAAGAGGGTTCTGAAATAAATAGGGAGAGAGGGGGAGGTGGATAGAGGATGGATAGAGGAGAGGATAGGTGGAGAGGAGGCAGACAAGTCGAGGAGGCGGGGATGGAGCCAGTAAAGGTGAGTGTAGGTAGGGGGGTAGGGAGGACATAAGTCAGTCCAGGGAGGACGGACAGGTCAAGGGGGCGGGATGATGTTAGTAGATAGGAGATGGGGGTGTGGCTTGGGGTGAGAGGAAAAACAAGTTAGGGAGGTGGAGATGAGCTGGGCTGGTTTTGGGATGCGGTTGGGGGAGGGGAGATTTTGAAGCTTGTGAAATCCACATTGATGCCATTGGGCTGCAGGGTTCCCAGGCTGAATATGATTTGCTGTTCCTGCAGCCTTCGGGTTGCATCACTGTGGCATTGCAGGAGGCCAAGGATGGACATGTCATCTGAGGAATGGGAGGGGGAGTTGAAATGGTTCGCGACTGGGAGGTGCAGTTGTTTGTTGCGAACTGAGCGCAGGTGTTCTGCAAAGCGGTCCCCAAGCCTCCGCTTGGTTTCCCCAATGTAGAGGAAGCCACAACGGGTACGGTATATCCGAGGTACCTAGGTACTGATTATTAAGTACAAATTTGTAGGGAAAAATATTAGAAGAATAAAGAAATAAAATGTCCAGCAATAATTTATAAAAATAGAGAAATAAGAGTTCAGAATAACTCAGATATGAATGTGGGCAGAGGTATTACTGCTCATGTATGTGGTCTGCACATGCAGACACAGAATGGATATATCTAAATGAGCACACTCCCATTTACAGACACTATACACTCACATTCACAAATCTTTAGGAGGCCCAGATCTGATCCATGCAGGTGCATTCAGGTTTCGAGCGTACACTCTGGGTGGAGAAGACAGACAAGCCCTGAATTGTGAAGGAAATTATGTTTTGCTTCTGCTCTGTGGGGGCATTGTTTCTGTTCATTTTTTTGTGAATGGTTTGAATTCTGCTCCCCTGTAGGTAGCATTCCTGTCATGTGACCTATCACTGCATGTAAGGGTCCAGCTTCGCAGCAAAGAAAGATCAGGTGTACACAGGTGTGAAAGTCTTTTAGAAATGTTTTGATTCTTTCCACCAAATGGGATGACTTAAATTCCAAAAGGATTATCAATCTTTCAAATATACAAACTCCTCTATGTTATGTACAAACAAAAAAAATAGGGACCAGGCATCAAGTTTAATAGCTTGACCACAGCTGCTGCCTCTTGCAAATTGCAGACAGACGGATAGAAGGCAGAATTTAGAGAATATTTGGTAATGTTAAATTAGGGTAGAGCTATTGGCTTTCACTCGGCTTTGTTATTGTAATTAGGGTTATCAGTATTCAAAGTTTCATGGGTCATGGATTGATTTGAGTTGATTAACTACCGTGTAGAAAGGAGGGGAGATGGTGACACAGTAATGTCTCTATATCAGTAGCTCAGAGGCCTTGGGGCAGGGATTTGTATCCTATCAGAGCAGAAGGTGAAATTTTAATTTAATTAATAAGTCTAGGTTAAAACCAGCCAAATTTTGCATTCCGACAACCTCTTCCGTTAGGAAGAAGATATAGAAGCTTGATCACACACACAAACAGATTCAGGAACAGCTCCTTCCCTGCCATTATTAGACTGATGAATGGACTGTCTAACTTCAAATAATGTTGATCTTCTTAATGTTGATCTTGCATGTGCACCTCCTGTATGATGTAACCTATGTGCCTCACTGTATCTAAGCATCCTATGATCTGTATGCCCTTGCTTGCTATGGTCTGCCTGCACTGCTCGCTAACAAAGCTTTTCACTGTACTTAGGTTCATGTGACTACAATAAATCAAATCAAACCAAAATTTTGGGCAGGAAGGTGATTTCTTGGGGTCTGAAGTCAATATGGAGGACTCCCAAGGCAATTTCTGCCTGATTGTAAAGCACTGTGGTGCCACCTCTGGTATTTCTGCCATGGATACAGCATACCCAGGAATGATGACAGTGTTAGGAGGCATTGAGTCTCCAGTGTGATTCTGTGAATATGTTCCTTGGTGGTGGGTCTGGTTTCATTCCTTTCTCCTTTCTTCAGACTTTGTAGTGGTTTGAATACACCTGAGTTGTGTGGGTGGGCAGCTAGGTGAATTCAGAGGGCATTTAAGCGCTAACCACACAATGCCCCCGAATACTGTTATCACTCCTGGGTATGCTGTATCCATGGCAGATATACCAGAAGCGGCAGCACAGTGCTTTACAGTCAGGCTGAAATTGCCTTGGAGTCCTCCATATTGACTTCAGACCCCAGGAAATCTCTTGGCATCAAGTCAAATATGGACAAGGAAACCTCCTGCTGGTTATTACCTACTGAACCTCCCCTCCTTGGCTAATCGATCAGTGTTCTTCCATGTTGAGCACCACTTGAGGGAACACTAAGGGTGACAAAAGCACAGAAGGTTCTCTGCATGGAGGACTTCAATGTTCACCACCAAGAATGGCTCAGTATCACCGCTACTGACCGAGCTGGTCGAGTCCCAAAGGACATAGCTGCTTGACTAAATCTGCAGCAGGTGGTGAGGGAGACAACAGGAGGAAAAAAACTTACCATCCTCATCCCTGCTCATCCACCTGTCACAGATGCATGTGTTCATGACAGAATCAGTAGGAATCAGTTCTTAGGGAGACAAAATCTCAGCTTCACATTTGGAATATTCTCCATTGTATTTTGTGGGACTAAGGCTTTGAACAGATCTAGAAAATTGTAACTGGGTGTTTCAGAGAGTCTGTGGGCCATTAGCAGCAGAATTCTATTCAACCACAACTGTGATCTGGGCATCTTTTCACTTTACAGGCTGTGTGACCAACCTTGTTCCAATGAACGGTGTAAGAGAGCATGCAACCCCCTCCCTGAGCAGCACTAAGCATACCTAAAATGAGTTGTTGACCTGGAAGCAGCAGTGGGTTTGGAAGTGCAGTCTAAGGAGCTCTGGTAAATTTTTGCAGTGCATCTTATAAATTTTATACACTGCTACTACTGAGCGTTGGTGGTAGAGGGAGTGAGTATTTATGGATGTGGCGCCAAACAAGCGGGCTGTTTTGTCCTGAATAGTATCATGCTTCTTGAGTGTTGTTGGAACTGTGCTCATCCAGACAACTGGGGAGTTTTTCATCACACTCCTGACTTGTGCCTTTAGATGATGGACAAGCTTTGGGGAGTCAGGAGGTGACTGATTTGCTGCAGGATTCCAATTCTTTGACCTGCTCTTGTAGCCACTGTATTGAAATGGCTAGTCTAGATCAGTTTCTGGTCAATGGTAATTCCCAGAATGTTAATAGTGGGGTATTCACTGATGGCAATGCCATTGAATGTAAAGGGATGATGGTTAAATTGTTTCTTATTGGAAATGGTCATTATCAAGCACTTGTGTGGTGTGAATGTTACTTGCCATTTGTCAGCCAGGTCTGGATATTGTCCAGATCTTGCGGCATTTGGATTGCTTCAGCATTTGAAAAGTTTCAAATTATGTGAACTTAACAATTATCAGTGAACATTCCATTTCTGAACCTTATGATGGAGGGAAGGTCATTGATGAAGAAAAAACTTGTTTTACACTTTGCTTAGCAATAACCTACTGATTGATGCTCGGTTTGTGTTCCCCAGGGTCACACAGCTCCTGATCTCATTACATCCTTGATCTGAAGATGGACAGAAGAGCTGAATTCTAGAGGTGAGGTGAGAGTGACCACTCTGGACATGAAGATGGTGTTTGATTGAATATGGCATCAAGGAGCCACAGTAAAATTGGAGTCAATTGGAATCGGGGGCAAGTTCTTCAATAGTCAGAGTCATACCTGGCACAAAGAAAAATGGTTGCAATTGTTGGAGGTCAATCATCTCAGCTTCAGGACATCTCTGTAGGAATTCGTCAAAGTAGTGTCCTAGACCCACTCAATGTTCAACTCATTCATCAATAACCTACCCTCCATCATAGGGTCAGAACTGGGGATATTCACTGATGTTTGCATGATGTTTAGTATCTTCTGAAATTCCTCAGATAATGAAGCAGTCCATGTTGATATACACTTGGGGCTGGAGAACATTTAAGTTTGCACTGATAAATGGCAAGTAACGAATATGCCACACAAGTGCCAGGCAATGATCGTCTCCCCATGACATTCAACAGCATTATCATTGCTGAATCTCCCACTATCACCATCCTGGGGGATTCCTGTTGACCAGAAAACATGTTTACAAGGGCATATCAGAGCCTAGGAAATGTATGGGGAGGAACTTATCTCCTGTCTCCCCATTGCCTATCCACCACCTACAAATTCACCATAGCTCCTCAGACCATAGGAGTGCTTTCTCATCACATAGAGATGACTGGTGGTTTAACCTGAGGGTCACCACATCTCAGGCAAAGGGAGGGGTTGGGAAGGAGAGACCTTCATGATAACCTTGAGCCAGTGTAGAAATTGAATCTGCATTTTTGGTATTACTCAACATTGCAAGCAAGTCATCCAGCCAACTGAGCTAACCACTGACAAGGCACAATCAGCAATGTGATAGAATATTCAACACTTGCTGTAACAGGTGTAGCTCCAATAACTATCAAAAAGCCCAACTCCATCCAGAGCCAAGAAGTTCAATTGGCACCACAAAGGCACAGTGATTGTAATGTCTACCATCTACCAGAAACTCTTCAGCAACGCACCCAGGCTCCTCCAACATCACTTTCTAAACCTATAATCTTACAACCTAGAATGAAAAGGACAGCAGTTATACAGAAACATCGCCACCTTCAAATTCTCAAGTCACACACCATCCTGACTTGGAACTATATCACCACTTGTTGCTGGATCAAAATCCCAAAGTTGCATCTTAGCAGCACTACGGATGTCCATACATGCCAAATGCAGCAGTGGTTGAAGAAGGTAGTGCACCAACTTCTCCAGGGCACATAGGGACGGGCATTTTGACCCTGCCAGTGATGCTACATCCCATCCTTTATTTTAAGAAAAAGACCCTTCAGCATTTTTTTGGTCCATGTGAGTATTTGTGTTCCACAAAATCCTCCTCCCATTCTTTCTTCCTATTGACACATCCCTCCAGTCTTTTCTCCCCTGTATACTTCTGACTGAAGTATTTTTTTAAATTCATTCATGGAATGTGAACACTGCTGGCTGGGTCAGCATTTATTGCTAAGAGGATAGTTAAGAGTCAACCATATTACTAGAGTCACATGTTGGCCAGACCAAGTAAGGACAGCAGATAACACAGTGTGGAGCTGGAAGAACACAGCAGGCCAGCCAGCATCAGAGGAGCAGGAAAGCTAATGTTTCGGGTCAGGGCCCTTCTTGGACAGCAGTTTTATGACCATTGCAAATTAATGTTAAAAAACCATCTGCTTCTGTAAAGAGCATTAATGAAGTAGATGGCCTTTTAACAATAATCTATAATGGTCATAATTAGGCTCTTAAATCCAGATTTTTGTTGAATTCACTATGGAAAGATTTGAATCTAGGTCCCCAGTGTATTACCTGGGCCTCTTGATTAAAAGCTTAAATTCTTTGCCATCTATAGCATACTGTCTGTGTCTCTCTATAATTGCAAATGGCATTCTTCTCATGAATATACTTCCCTATTCCTCCAAAATATTCTGTTCTTCTTCTCATGTCCTGACTGTTGAAGTCACAGGAATATTTTCATCTTCAACAATCCTGAGTTATGAACCAGTGGAGGACAGTAATCTATAGGACTGGGTGATCCAGGGGATGCTAATAATCTGAACAAGTGTGTTATATAGTGGAGAGCAGTGATTTGGAAGAGTGGGTGACCAGAGGAGGGTAGTCCTCACTGATTTGAAGTTCATTGATTCCAACTGGGCAACAGTTAGGTTAATTGATTATTCTACAATGGCTGGAAAATCAGCACCTCCAAACTATTGCCCAGCGTGTAAAATTGGGTATTACCTTCCCAACTTTTATGATAACTCTTGTTACTCTCGATTCACTCTACACCAGATCCACAAATCAATGCAGTTCCTTTCCTCCGTCACATTGCCCTTCTTACAATGACTTAGATTCCGTGTTGTATTTGCAGTTTCTCAAGGGTGATCAGTCCATGACTCTAATGTATGAAGATCACGAGCCACATTTCTAAGTCATCACTGAAATGACAGCTACCTTTTAATGAGTCACAGTTAACCACAAGATTCGTCAGATTTGTTTTTACTGTTGACTGCAAGTTATAGTTTTCTTCATCCTTTTATGGGATGTGAGTGTCATGGCAGGGTCAGCATTTGTTGCCCATTCCCTTGAACTGAGTGGCTTGTTTGGCCATTTCAGAGGGCCATTACAAAGTCATCCACATGGCCGTGGGTCTGGAGTCACCTGTGGACTATACCAGGTAAGGACAGCAGATTTCCTTCTGTAAGGGACATTAATGAATCCAATGGATTTTTACAACAAAACTTGATAGTTATCATGGCCACTATTATCGAGTCTAACCTTAAACTTCAGATGTGGTAGTTAACTTTAAATTCCATTCATTGCCATGATGGGATTCAAACTCATGTCCCCAAGACATTAATCTGGTCATGTGGATTACTAGTCCAGTGACATTACCAGTCTGGCCCATTTTACCTGATGTGCTACCATCTAAACAGCATTAACTCACAACCTAAACAAAAACCTTCTGTGGTCAGTGTCTTCTCTGCTTGTTAAGTGTTGCCTTGTACTTCCCACAGGGATTACAGAAATGGAAAGTAAGGAGAAGAGATGGCTTAAAGCATCTCCATTTCATGGGTTACAAAGTCTGAAGTGTCTAACTAATAGACGCAGACTGTGTGAATGTCTAATTCATTGGTTTGATTTATTTATTTGGCTTTCATGTCCATATGACTATGGTGCAACATGCTTTATTTGTTCAATAAGGTGCCGACGTATTTGCCATTTTCCTTTCCAACAAAAATATACTTAATTGAAGATGATTGCGCTACTTAATAAATCCTTAAATTGCCTTTAGTTCAAATACCGCAAGTCTTAGTATTAGACATCAACCCTTGTTTCTGTGGATCTACAGACAGACATTAAGCAAATACCATATCCTCATTTACAATTCTTTACAGATGATCTTCATCTTAGATCACAAGTTAAGTTTCACACCCAGTTTTGTAGTCAATGGCAGGACATCACCCTGTCCATTTCAGTTTGTGTTTACAGATTTATGTACAAGACATTGGTTATTATGCTGTGTTTACATCACAACACTAGCCCATTCATAACCAACTGGTCCATCCTGATGTTTATGCTCCACATGAGCCTTACGTCATTTAACTCTTTTGGAATATCTTTCTGTTCCTTTTTCTTTCATGTGTAATGTATCTATGCTACTAACCTAAACTACGCCTTGCGATAACAAATTCCATATTCTCTGTTGGTAAAGAAGTTCTCCTGAATTCTTGGTGGTTATTTTCTCTTAATCACCTCTAGTTTCAGACTCCCAGAAGGAAAATAAACATCTCCTTCTACATCTACCCTATCAAATCCTTACATCATTTGATTAAGATTTCAATTATGTCACCTCTCACCCTTCCTTTTTCCAGAGTAAACAATCTCTGTCTATTTTCTGAGACTTAGCTGTACATGGAAATATATCAGCAGATATGTAACTTAAATAGTACGACAAAATACGTCCATTGCACGAAAGAGTCATACTAGACATTAACTCTATTTCTCCCTTTGCAGATGTTGCCAGATCTGCTGAAATTCTCCAACATTTTCCGTGTTTGTGCCAAAGCAGATATTGCGATTTTCCGATGGGTAACAGGGAATGACTGTCTGGTGACAGTGCCATTACGTCTATTCCTTCCATAAGCAACCCATACTGCTGAGAACATACTCAATGCACTTATCCTCCTGAAGATATTCTGAAAGAGTCTCGCAACCTACAAAGGTAACATGAGCCAAAGGTTGGAATCCTTGTCCAAGCTAATGCCCTCCATTTTTGAGAAGGCTGGGCAGTAATCTAACTTTAATAATGTCACGTAGCCTGTAACACACCTTGTCCAATATTGAATCGGTGAGTATTGGACAGGGCATGTAACAGCACTCATGCAACACGTAAACTAAGTGCAAAATGCTGCAAGTGTGGCAATCTGAAATAAAGAGTGAAAATGCTGGAAATACTCAGCAGATCTTTCAATACCTCATGTTTATGCAACCTTTTGATTGATTTCTACCTGTTTATCTCGCTCAATATGTTTCCATTGTCCTCTCAACTTGACGGCCATGAGGGCAAATCTGCTTCTACTTTACATTCAACTGATTCAGTTACACCTCAGAGGGGGTTGTTTAGCTGGGTAGCTGGTTTGTGATGCAAGGAGAGATCAACAGTGTGGGTTTAATTTCTGCAATGGTTGTTAATCACGAAGCACTTGCCTTCTCAACTTCCCACCTTACCTGAAGCGTGGTGACTCTCAGGTTAAGCCATCCCTCTCTAATGGGAGAGAAGCCTATGGTCTGGCAAAATGGTGGTGATTTTACCTTTGCACCTCAGATCATGTTACTGTACCCCAATCAATATTTATTGAGTGCGGTGATCATGCTTTAACAGAGGGCAATTGCCTCAGGAGACCACGTTTCAACTGTGATGATATGACAGGGTTCTGTTGTCTGTCTGGAACAGATCATCTCTGGCTCAGTTGGTTCTCCTCACTGAGTCACATGATGGATGCGCGCTTTCCAATCTAGAGATCTGGACACAAAGTCTAGGCTGAATACTTCAGTGCTGCAGTATTGAAAGTGCTGTGTTTTTTTCAGATGAGGCATTAAACTGAGGCTGTAATATTTGCCTTCTCAGGTGGATGCTCTTAAACATTCCATGGCACTATTTTCAAAAAGGGCAGGGGAGTTTGCCCTCATGTCCTGGTCAATATTTATCCTTTAACCAACATCACATTACTGCAAGGCAGGTTTTTTCTAAAAAAAAACTTATTCATTCATAGGATGTGGGCATCACTGGCAAGGTCAGTATTTATTACCAATTCCTAATTACCCTTGAAAAGATGGTGGTGAACCACCTTCCTGAATGGTTGCGGTCCGTGTGTGGTGTAGTCACATCCACAATCCTGTTGGGTGGGAAATTCTATTGGACCCAGAGATGGCGATGAAACAACCAAATGTATTTCCAAGTTAAGGATGGTGTCTGACTTGGAGTAGAACTCCCAGTAGTTTGCCATCACTGAAGTACTTTTGAAATGTAGTCACCATTGTAATGTGGGAAATATGGCAGACAATTTGCCATGATATTTTGATCCATTTGCTGCCCCGTTCTGTAGATGGGTAGAAGTCATTGGACTGTGGGAGCTTGCTGTGTACAAATTGTCTGCCATGTTTCCTACATCATAACAGAAATTACACTTCAAAAAAGTACTTCACTGACTGTAAACCTCTTTGGAACAGGCTGAGGTCATGAATGATGCTGTTTAAAAGAAATATTTCTTTTTTCCCTTTTGCTAAATTAGTCATTCATCTCATCTAGGTTGGAACATTACTGGCATAGAATGGATTCTGAATTGGCCTAAACTACATAACTCACTGCAGTCCAAAAGTAATTTATTCTGTCTGAAAGGCTTTGAGATGTTTTGACATTAAAAGCTACTGTATAAGAAGGGGCTTTCATTCACGTCAAGCTTCTCACATCATTGGATCGGCCGAAACCATTTTACAGCCAATGAATTGCTTTTGAAGTGCAATGACTGCTTGTTTTGTAGAAAAGTTACAGCCAACCTGTGTAAAGGCTCAACAATCGGCTGCATGATAAAATGGCCTGAAAATCTGCTGTTTGGTTGCATGATAAACATTGGCCACAACACCAAGAAAACTCCTGAGCCTTCAAGTAGTGCCATGGGATATTTCCACCCACCTGAAGAGGACACAGATCTTCAGAAAAACACCCCATTTGGGAGACGCTGCCTCTAATAATGCAGGTATTCCTTCGGCACAGCACTGCGGAGGATATGGACTCTCCTTCAGTACTGCACTGGTGTGGATATAGGCTCTCCTTCAACATTGCATTGGAATGGATGCTGGGTCTCCTTCAATTCTGTACTGGAGAAGATACAGACAGTCCTTGAGTACTGCATTGGAATGGATACAGGCAACGTTCAATACTGCACCAGAGTGAATACAGGCATCCTTTAGTATTGAATTGAGAGGATCCAGGCAACATTCAGTACTGCACTGGAGTGAATACAGACAATGTTCAGTACTGCACCAGAGTGAATACAGGCATCCTTCAGTACTGCACTGGAATGGATACAGGCATCCTTCAGTACTGCACTGGAGTAAATACAGGCAACGCTCAGTGCTGCACTGGAGTGAATATAGGCAACATTCAGTACTGCACCGGAGTGAATACAGCCATCCTTCACTACTGCGTCAGAGTGAATACAGGCATCCTTCAGTACTGCACTGGAATGGATACAGGCATCCTTCAGTATTGCACCAGAGTAAATACAGGCAACGCTCAGTGCTGCACTGGAGTGAATACAGGCAACATTCAGTACTGCACCGGAGTGAATACAGCCATCCTTCACCACTGCACCAGAGTGAATACAGGCATCCTTCACTACTGCGTCAGAGTGAATACAGGCATCCTTCAGTGCTGCACTTCTGTGGAAACTTGCACTGAGGTGTGTAATGCACAACCTTCTGACTCAGATCAAAGAGCATTGATACAACTGCTATCCTCTACCTGCAAGTGTTATTTGTTAGCTTCATTATCTCACTGACTACGTTGAGTTTAAATTAACCAGTTGCTCAAAAACAAACTGGGTGGATCCCAATACTTGCACTGGGGAAAGGAGTGTCATCACTGGATCAGGCATGGCTGTGACAACCTTCAGAGTTATATGGTCTGTTGATCCTCACTGCCTTGCCCATAATTGAAGGACGATTGTTAGTTCAAGGCCCAATCCCCAGCCTGAATTAATACATTCAGAAAGGCAAGGAAACCCATTGGGGTGTGGGGGTGGATGGGTGCAGGATGAGAAAATAGTCAACAGCAATTATGTTGCTGCACAGCAACTGTCTTTATACAATAAGGTCAATTGAAGCCAGCTGGAGACCTTGGACTCGGGAGGAAGAAGAAATTGATTTGCCACCACAAGTACCTACCACCAGTGCGGTTTGCTGCCTTGGCAGATATGAAGGTTCCAAGTCATTTCTTTTTATTTTCTTTTATCTTTGTACTTTCAAACTCAAACAGAAGTGTGCTTTGTGCATTCATCAGTCTAACAGCCAGAGAATGCAAGAATCAGAGATTATAACAGTCTCACTGACTGGATCAATCTGACCCAAAGCTTCTCTTTGCAGTGAACCAAGTTTTCTGTCATAGGTAAATCAGGATTCTTCTCTGATTAAAAGTATTCGAAGATTAAGTATTGTATGGTTGTCAATCTTCTTTTGATGTGGTAATAGGAATGAAGTGCCATAATGTTTCGTAAATAGAAATATTTCAGAGCAGTAAAGGTCTTTGCGTATAACTTTCTATGAGCACTTTCCCAGAAATGCAGACTCTGCCTTCTAGGAAGACGAGGGCAACAGATGCATAGGGAGCCATTGCCTCTAAATTCCCTTTGTATATCAACCTATCTGGGACGCGTATCAGTCCTTTGTTTATTGTTGCTGGTTCTAAACCCTGGAATTCCCAACTAAAGAACATATTATCACCACCAATAACACTGTCCAAACACACAACCACTTCCGTCTAGGAGGACAAGAGGCAGAAAATGCATGGGAACACCATCACCTGCAAGTTCCCTTCCAAGCCACTCACCATCTTGACTTGATGTGGAGGTGTCAGTGTTGGACTAGAGTGGGCAAAGTCAGAAGTCACATGACACCAGGTTGTGGTCCAACAGGTTTATCTGAAATCACAAGCTTTTTGAGCATTGCTCCTTCATCAGGTGAAGTGAGAGAGGAGCAGACAGAACACAGAATTTATGGGCAAAGACATCAGTTGCAGAGAGATCAAAAGACCATACAAATGGTGTGACTGGAGTGCTGAATAATAAGTCCCTGCAGGTGATTCAAAGTATTAGATGGTGAGGGTAAAGTATCAACAGCTTAAAAACAAGCAAAGGGACGACCTATAATCTGATAAAATGAGGCAGAGAGATAATTACAAAAGATTAAAAATAAGGTGGTGCTGGAGACAAACTAAATGACTGGAATAACATGATGGAAATAAGAGTCGCATGCCTTGGGTCTATGCCATGTTCTTTGCAGCCTTCAAAATGTCAACAAGCATCTCACCAAGATCACCCCTACATGTTTACTTCTCACCTTCAAACAATCGCCAAACCTTAAACAGACCATTGTTTGCAGCAATTACCCAGCCTCCAGGAGAACATTGACCACAACACCACACAACCCTGCCACGCAACCTCTGCAAGACATGTCCAATCATCGACATGGACATTACCATCACACGTAGGAACACCACCCTCCACGTACACAGCGGATACTTAGGTGACTCATCCAATATTGTCTATCTCAAGTGCTGCAGGCGAAGATGCCCCGAGACATGGTATATTGGTGAGACCATGCAGACACTATGAAAACAGATGACTGGACACCACGCAACAATCACCAGACAGAAATGTTCGCTCCCAGTCAGAGAACACTTCAGCAGAACATTCAGCCTCCAATCTTTGGGTAAATGTCCTCCAAGATGGCCTTTGAGATACACAACAATGCAGAATGGTCGAACAGAAACTGATAACCAAGTTCCATACTCATGAAGACAGTCTCAACCATGATCTTGGATTCATATCATGCCACATGTGACCCCACCCACTGTTCTGATTCTGTAAAATCTTCCTTACCGTCCTGTTTTGTCACTATCACCTGGATAATTTTTTATGACCTCTCTACCTTAATTAGTTTGTACAGTTTTGAATTACTTATTACTTTGGTTAGACCCTCAGCATGCGACTCTTATACCTATTATGTTATTCCAGTCATTTGGTTTGTCTCCAGCACCACCTCATATTTAATTTTTGCAATTATCTCTCTGCGTCATTTAATCAGGTTATAGGTCATCCCTTTGCATGTTACTCAGCTGTTGGCACTTTACTCACACCATCTAATACTTTGGATCACCTGTAGGAAGTTATTATTCAACACGCTACTCACACCGTTTATATGGTCTTTTGGTCTCTCTGCCCTTAATCTCTCTGTGCCTATAAATTGTGATTTATAGCTTGTGATTTCAATTAAACCTATTGGACTATAACCTGGTATGGTGTGACTTCTGACTTCATCCTGACTTGGAAATAAGTTGCTGGGTCACTGTCCTGGTATTCCCTCCCTAGGGGCATTCTGGGTCTAGCAACAGCACATGGCCTGCAGCTGTTCAAGAAGGCAGCTCACTACCACCTTCTGAAGGGCTGCTGGAGACTGATAATGAATGCTGGCCCAGTCAGCAATGCCCATGTCCCAAAAATGAGTAAAAACAAACAGATTGCAGGGGCTCAAGAGGAAAGCCCAACATTGCCTTTTCAAGGGTAACTGGGAATCGGTAATAAATACTGCCCCTAGCCAGCAACACTCACAGATGAGAAACAAGTACAGAAGGACTTATTACCTCCAACAGGGATTGGGGTCGCCAATCAGGAAATTGCACATGGGAGTTCTGGAATGGACCATCTGAATTGATCCCTTTTTTGAGAAATAAATTCCCAGTTGCCCTTCTTGTAGGTGCAACTGATCCTTTATATCAAAAGCTCACTTTTTTTTAGGCAGGGTAATTTTCCAAATTTACACCAATCAGCTTGTTGGTAATTGTGGGCACACTGTTTACTAATCCTTGTTATCTGCTGCCGATGAAACTGACTCCACAAAACAGAAGGATAAGTTCATTCTGCCTTCCTTGTCAAATATCAAGAGGACATTCACTTCTGTGCTGACATGGATAAGCCATAGACTTTCAAACTTGGTACATTTTAAGAAGGACGTTAACAGAGGATGAATGGAGGTAATGAAATTTGGACAGGAAATTTCAAAGCACGAGACTTTGGTGGCTGAAAGCACAACACGCATTGGTGAGGTGAGCAAAGTTGGAAAGGTACACAAAAGGAATAAGAGGTCTGCGATATTGTAGAACTGAAAGAGCTTACAGAGATAGGGAGAGGCAACATTGTGAAGCTGAAGGAAGTTTGAACCAGGGAAATAGGGAGTACAGCAGATGAAACTGGTCTTGATTTTGGTGACTGTCACAAACATGTAAGTTTTGATATTTTAGGTTTTGTAACAACCTGTAAACTCCTTATAAAATTGATACAAAGAAGCTTTTTAAACATGGCCACCACTTTACTTCTCTTATGGATTCAACTGCGATCATCCAGTTGGTGGAACCAGACTGTACTTGACTCAAATAAGATCACAAAAGACATTTGGGAGTCAGTGAGCCTCAGGCAACTTAATTGAATCCTCTAAAGATTGAAAAAAATCATACCTACTTTGATAACAGCAAGGAGTTAGGAATTTAGTTCAAAGGGATTCTGGCTTGATTGACTTCCTTGACTTTTCTTTGAATCAATGACTCATTGGAATAATGTAGGCACCGTTCTCAGTTTTGACTGTATGAAATCTGGTCAGCAATCTTGAGGGGAGACCTCAGGAGAACCTGTGAAGTCAATTCTAGGCCACAGCTCTCAGCTGAAGTAACTGAGAACAGCACATGACAGTAAAGTTTTCTCTCTGTCACCAGGAGTTACAGAGGAAGAAGCTGAGAATTCATTCCTATTCCGCCGAAAAGGAATCCAGGCGTCATACCGGCAGAACCAGTAAGGAAAGGGGATTTTTTACCCTACCCACTGACTCTGCCTACAAAAGCAAACTTGGACTACTCAGCTACAAAAGCCATCACAGCTGCTGAGCCAGATATGTCAACCTCAAACCTTCTCTCCAGGTAACTACACTTCACTGCAATCTCCAGTATCCAGATGAACTGGTTTGAAATTCAACTTTATATTTTTTTTTATCCTTATCTGCATTTTACCCTTGTACATATTTAGCTAATTACTTGGTTATTTTACTAAGGTAATTCATACAGCACTTTGTAACAGTAATCTTTATCTTGTTTAAGATTAAAGCTTTGCTGCTGGTTCTTTTTGAATTAACTGACTTCCAATGAATTAATGAAAAGGGAGCTATGTGCACACACGCACAAATTCTCAGCTCACGAACCAATTTGTAGAAACCCCTTGATACATGGTGGTAAGTATGACAATCAGCTCGCGCACTCTTCACATCAATTGGAGGTGACTATGAACCCCCAGACCGAAAAGTTTAAAAGCCTCTGCCATGAGGCTGGAGAGTTACATCTCCTACAGCGGCAGCAAAATTAAAATCCAAAAGAACTGTGGATGCTCTAAATCAGGGACAAAAACAGAAGTTGCTGGAAAA
Organism: Ginglymostoma cirratum; assembly: GCA_024137785.1. Lineage (NCBI taxonomy): Eukaryota > Metazoa > Chordata > Chondrichthyes > Orectolobiformes > Ginglymostomatidae > Ginglymostoma > Ginglymostoma cirratum. Next base: position 5,836,886 of record JAHRHZ010000139.1, on the reverse strand, counting down.
CTCAGCAGGTCTGGCAGCATCTGTGAAGAAAAAATCAGAGTTAACGGTTCGGGTCCGGTGACCCTTCCTCAGAGGATCTCTGATTTTCTCTTCACAGGTGCTGCCAAGGCCGCAAAATTGCTCGTCAGTCAAAAGTGAGTTCAAATTCCATTAAATAATCATGGCTGAATACTCCATACGGTGTAATTCATAGAATCCCTGCAGTGTGGAAACAGGGCTTTCAGCCCATACCAACAACTGAAGAGCATCCCACCCAGACCCACCCCACCCCCGTAACCCTGCATTTCCAATGGCTAGCCCACCCAGGACACTATGTCCAAATGCCAATCCACCCTAATCTTCACTTCTTTGGACTGTGGGAGGAAACCAGAGCACCTGGAGGAAACCCACACAGAAATGGGGAGAATGCACAAATTCCACACTGACAATTGCCCGAAGGTGGAATTGAACCCAGGTCCCTAGCACTGTGAGGCAGCAGTGCTAACCACTGAGGTGCTGTGCAACCCAAGGAGAGCTTAAACTAGCATCAGACCTCTGGAGTCAACATAAAATTAGTAAGAACATGAAAGAGAAAGGAATAAAATGATATATTTATTGAGTTGGAAGAAGATGGAGGCTCATGTGAAGCATTAACCTTTCAGGTAAACCTGCTGCACCTAATGGTTTGTTTCTGTGCTGTAAATTCTGTGTAATAAATGTAGAACAGTGTAACTTTAAGGGAAGCATTTTTCACACAGTTACCACTGTAGGAAATCATTTTTTTCTCTTAGAAAGAGATAAAATATAAAATAGCACATTGAGAGCAAACCTCCCAGCATTTCTCTCCACCCCTCAATTTTATCTATTAATGATAGGCCCAGCACTTAAGCCTCTTTGGAGAGACTACAGGAGCTGATTGGCACTCATTGTCTAGCACTTACTGTGCTCGCTTTGCCTGAGCTGTTGTCCTTGTCCATTTGGAACATTTAGTACTGAATGCTGAGAGGAATGTGACTCCCTTTTGTGGAGTGTGTGGCTGATTCCCTACAACCCCACCCAGCTCGGTGGGAACCTGCAGGTACAATGTGGCACTTTCATTGTTGTCAAGGCCGTGGCATGATTGGAGGAGGAAGGGGGAGGGGAAGGTGGCGGGAACGAGCGACGAGTATTTTCAGTGCACATTCCACGATAATCACTCAGGGTCTGTCAGCAGAACCACTTCAACAGGTTGTTTAATGGAGTTTCCCTCAGAGTACATTACAACACAGTATGTGACTCCAAACTGGGGGAGAAGAGAAATAAAAAGGTTACGTGCCTGAATCCACCTTCGTACCAAGTGGGATAACAATGAATGTTGGTGCTGGCTTCAACCTGATAGAACCATTTTTACAGCATGGGGAAAGGCCCTTCAGCCCATCATGTCAGCATCAGTCATCAAGTTTCCACCTATTCTGTTCTCCAGCACTTGGCTCACAGCCTAGCATTCTGCAGCATTTCAAGTCGTGATTTCAATTCTTGTGGTTTCCTGCCTTTTAGGCAGTGAGTTCCAGACACCCACCATCTCTGGGTGAAAATGTTTTTCCGCTTATCCCCTCTAGATCTCCTGCTCCTTATCTTAACACTGTAGTTTGGTAAAAGTTTGAGTATAATTAGTGAAAGAGCAAATAATCCCAATGAGTTAACAACTAGAGCAGTCATAGTTTCTTAGTGATAGTAAGAACTGCCGATGCCGGAGTCAGAGATAACACAGTAGGCCAGGCAGCATCAGAGGAGCAGGAAAGTTGGCGTTTCGGGTCGGGACCCTTCTTCATCATCTAAAATCAAGAGAAATAATTCTCAGTTTCACAGTTACTAATTAAACAAGCTGTACAGTATTCCATAATATACATTTTAAAAAGTTTTGAATTCAAAATGTCATCTGTATTTTAAAAATCTTTTATTGCATTCTCACAATAGCCAATCTTGCGACCTTCAGATTAATGCTGCAAATCTCAATAGATCGAATTCTTATACTGTTTCTATAAATTTTTTCCAGGCAGCACAGTGGCTCAGTGGTTAGCACTGCTGCCTCACAGTGCCAGGGACCTGGGTTTGATTCCTCCTGTGGGCAACTATCTGTGTGGAGTTTGCGCATTCTCCCCGTGTCTGTGTGGGTTTCCTCTGGGTGCTTCGACTTCCTCCCACAGTTCAGAGATGTGCAGGTTAGGGCGGGTTGGCCATACTAAATTGCCCATAGTGTTCAGAGATGTGTAGATTAGGTGGGTTTCAGGGGGATGGGCTCAGGTGGGATGCTCTGAGAGTTGGTGTGGACTTGTTGGGTTGAAGGGCCTGTTTCCACACTGTAGGAATTCTATAAAAATAATCTGTGTTAGTCATAGTTTCTTTATTTTTGCCAGTTTCTTCTTCTTCTGAAAGAGTCAAAACATATAGTGATACAGATCCACAATAGCAATGCACTACCTTTTTCCTTTGTGATCACTATAAACAAAGCCTAGGTATCCTTGATGTTAACTGTATGTTAACAACAGCATCAAAGTGTCAAGATTCAAGTAAAAACTACAACCAGAACCTTGGATGTTGGATGTTAATTAATTGCAGTGAAATCCTAACTAGGCCCAATCCTAAATTCCTTCCAACCACTCATTCAGATCCCGGGAAAAATGACTAGACAGTAATGTGCAGTTGGAAACACTGTCTCAAAAAAGACCCCGAGCTTCCAGTTGCCTGTCACTTTAACACACCACCCTGTTCGCTGGCCAACATGTCTGTCTAAGGCTTGATACTGTATTCCAGTGAAACTCAGCGCAAGCTGGAACAACAGCACCTCATTTTCTGCTTGGGAACTCTACAGTCTTCTGAACTCAATATCAAGTTCAACAATTTTCGGGCTTGAGCTCTCTGATGTCCTTACCCCAATCGTCACCCACCAGGCCATGTTATCACATAGTCTGCTATTACACACAACCCATTGTTAGCCGCCAACATGCCTCATTAACAGCTATTCACCCTTCCAGCCTGATTGTTATCCACTCCTTTGTCAGTTCAACTGTTCTCTTTGGGGTCTATCTCCACCTACGATTTAATCAATACCCCCTTCCCCCACCCTATCATTTGTATAAAAACCAACATACCCACCATCTTTAAGGGGAGCTGGTGGTGTAGTGGTAATGTCACTGGACTCATAATCCAAAGGTCCAAGTTAATGCAAGGTTTGAATCCTGCCACAGCATTAAGTGGAATAAAAATCCAGATGGTGTGATAAAGGCTCTTGTGGCACAGCAGTAGTATTCCTATCTCTGAACCAGAAGGCCTGGGTTCTAATCCTACCAGTTTCAGGGGATCATCCAGTGAAGCTTTGTGGGTGGAACTGAGGAAATAGGAAGGAGGTGATCACTTTGATGGGATTGCCCCCCTAATAGTCAGCAGGAAATTGATGAGCAAATATTCAGGAGATTGCAGATAGTTGTAGGAATAATAGGTTGTAATAATTTTAACTTTCCAAGCATAGACTGGGACTACCGTAGTGTTAAGGGCTTGGATGAGGATGAATTTGTTAAGTGTGTTCAAGAAAATGTTCTCAATCAATATATAGATGGCTCTAGTAGAGAAGGGCAAAACCTGACCTCCTCTTGGGAAATAAGACAGGGCAAGGTACTGAGGTGTTCATGGGGGATCATTTTGAGACCAGTAACCATAATTCTATTAGTTTTAAAATAACTATGAAAAAAGGATAGTCCTGGTCCACAAATTAAAGTTCTAAATTGGGGAAAGGCCAATTTTGATAATATTAGAGAGGAACTTTCAAAAGTTGATTGGGAAAGGCTGTTCATAGGTAAAAGGACATCTGGCAAATGGAAGGCTTTCAAAAGGGAAACAATGAGAGTTCATGGACAACATCTTCCTGCTTACACAAAGAGCAAGGCTGGCAGGAGTAGGGATCACTGGATGACCAACGATATTGAGAAATGGTCAAGAAAAAGAAGGAGGCATATGCCAGGTCTAGACACCTGGGATCAAGTGAATCCCTTGAGAAGTAAAGTGGGTCTAGGAGTACACTTAAGAGGGAAGTAAGAGGGCAAAAAGGGGGCATGAGATAGCTTTGGCAGATAAGGTTAAGGACGATTCGAAGAGATTCTTCAAGTGTGTTAAGGGCTACAGAGTAACTAGACAGAGAATAGGACCCCTTAAAGATCAAAGAGGCCATCTATGTGTGAAACCACAAGAGATGGTTGAGACATTAAATGAATATTTCACCTCAGTATTTACTGAGGAGAAAGACAACGGATGCTGAGGAACTCAGGGAAATAAGTAGTGAAGTCTTGAAAAGATTCCACATTACAGAAGAGGTGGTGCTGGAGTTCTTAAAATGCATAAAGGCAAATAAATCCCTGGGACCTGATCAAATGTATCCCAGAACATTGTGGGAAGCTAGGGAAGAAATTGTGGGGCCCTAGGCAGAGATATTTGTATCATTGATAGCCACAGATGAGGTGTCAGAAGACTGGAGGATGACTAATGTTGTATCTTTTTTTAAGAAAGGTTGCAAGTAAAAGCCAGGGAACTGTAGACCGGTGAGCCTGATGTCAGCGGTGTTGGACAGCATTCTGACAGATGGGATCTACATGCATTTGGAATGGCAAAGCGTGATTCGGGCTAGTCAGCATGGATTTGCGCATGGAAAATCATGCCTCACAAACTTGATTAAGTTTTTTGAAGAGGTGACCAAGAAGATAGATGATGACAGGGTGGTAGACATTGTCTACATGGACTTCAGCAAGGCCTTCGACAAGGTTCTGCATGGTAGACTGGTTCTTAAGGTTAGATCACATGGGATCCGGGGGGAGCTAGCCAATTGGATATAAAATTGGCTTGCTGGTAGGAGACAGAGGGAAATGGTGGCAGAAGATTGTTGTTCAGACTGGATGCCTGTGACCAGCAGTATGCCACATGGATCGGTGCTGGGTCCACTGTTGTTTATCATTTATGTAAACAATTTGGATGAGAGCATAGGAGGCATGGATGGTAAGTTTGGGGATGGTACCAAAATTGGTCATACAGTGGCAGTGAAGAAGATTTTCTAAGAGTACAGTGGGATCTTGATTAACTGGCCAGTGGGCCGAGGTGTAGCAGATGGAGTTTAATTTAGATAAATGCAAGCTGTTGCATTTTGGTAAGACAAACCAGGGCAGAACTTACACAGTTAATGGTCGGGCCCAGGCGGATGTTATCTAACAGAGACCTGGTGGTGCAGGTACATAGTTCCTTGAAAGTGGTGTCACAGGTAGGCAGGGCAGTGAAGAAGGTGTTTGGCATGCTCACCTTCATTAGTTGGAGCATCAAGTACAGGAGTTGGCGTGTGATGTTACAGCTGTACAAGATATTGGCAAGGTCACATTTGGATTACTGCATACATTTACGGCCACCCTGCTGTAGGAAGGATGCTATTAAACTGGAAAGGATGCAAAAAAGATCTAGAAGGCTGTTACCAAGGCTGGAGGGTTTGAGTTATAAGCAGAGGTTGGATAGGCCAGGACTTTTCTCCCTGGAGCGTAGGAGGCTGAAGGTGACCTTATAAAGGTCTTTTTAAATCATGAAGGACATAGATAAGGTGAATTGCTAAATTCTTTTCCCCAGGATAAAAGAGTCCAAAACCAAAGAGCACAGACTTAAAGTGAGAGGGCAAAGATTTAAAAGCACCTTTTTCACACAGAAGGTGGTGTGTATATGGAACAAACTGCCAGAGGAAGTGGTAGTGGTGAGTACAATTACAGTATTTAAAAGACATTTGGACAGGTACATGATAGGAAAGGTTTAGAGGGATACAGGTCAAATGCCAGTAAATGGGTCAAGTTCAGTTTAGGTATCCTGGTTGGCATGGCTGAGTTGGGCTGAAAGGTCTGTTTCAGGGCTGTATGACTCTAGGACACTATTACTCTATGACAAAGTTGCTTCCAAAGAGTGAGATGGTGTGATTGAGGAGCAACAAGAATGGTTAGCTTTGAAATGGATCTGGTTGACTGTTGCTCCCTGTCTAGCACCATGGACAATTGTAGGGATATTCATAATTGCCGCCAAAACCAGGCCAACAATGAATTGATAGTCAAATCTTACCAATTTCTATGAATTATTATGAAGTACTTCATCTTTGAACCGCCAGGGGTCAGTCATAATAATTTATTGAAGATATTGCATTTATATAGTGACCTTTGGACATCTCGAAGAATTGTACAACCAGGAGGTTGTATTAAAGTGGAGTCAATATTGCAATTATCTTTACTTTAGGTAAGATGGCAATCCTATGCATGATACCATTACTTTAACAATTAAATTGCTCTTTCTCAAATGCTGTCTATGAATGGCTCATCACTGATGTATCAATCTTGAAAGTATTAAAAGTTTCAGCAGCTTTTAGCCCACTGTGTGAAATGCTTTGAGACACTTTACTGCTGCCATAAGGTGCTGGATTCATCTCCTTTCATACCTAATGTTTTAGGGACTATACCCCATCTAATACCTGGCTGGTCAGTGCCAAAACAACGTGCTTTTATCAAAGTAGCAGTAAAGAAGCTCCCATTAATCAGGGTATCACCTGGGTTGGGATGAAAGGAGATAGAAGTGAGCCAGAATTCCCACTAACTTACACATCAGAAAGTGTGCACACTTAAACTCATGAACTTATATAGCACCAAGGTGCTCATTCAGTCCATGCTAGCTCATTGAAAGAGATGTTCAATTTGTCTCAGGCCTCTGTTACTTCCCCACAGTCCTGAGAGTTGTTCCTTTTCAAGAATATATCCAAAAAGTTCCTGTTGAATCTACATCCACTGCCCTTTAACACAGTGTATTCCACGTGAAGTCATAGAGTCAGAGTCGTACAGCATGGAGACAGACCCTTCGGTCCAACCAATCCATGCCAAACATAATCCCAAATTAAACTAGTCCCACTTGCCTGCTCCTGACCCATATCCCTCCAAATCTTTCCTATTCATGTACTTATCCAAATGTCTTTTAAATGTTGTAATTGTACCCACATCCATCACTTCCTCAGGAGGTTCATTCCACACACAAGCCACCCTCTGTGTAAAATGTTTGCCCCTCATGTCTTTCTTAAACTCTCTCCTCTCACTTTAAAAATGGTGTCCCCTAGTCTTGAGGTCCCCCAATTTGGGGAAAGGATGACAACAATTAACGCTATCTATTCCTCTCATTAACTTATAAACTTCTATCAGGTTGCCTCTCAACCTCTCACATTCCAGTGAAAAAAGTCCCAGCCTATTCAGCCTTTCCTTATAACTCAAACCTTCCATACCCAGCAACATCCTCGTAAATCTCTTCTGAACCCTCTTCAGCTTGTTAATAACCTTCCTATAACTGGACAACCAGAACTGGACATAGTATTGCAGAAGAGGCCTGACCAATGTCCTGTATAATCTCAACATGACTTCCAAACAACTATACTCAAAGGACTGATCAATGAAGACAAGTATATCAAATGCCTTTTTAACCACACTGTTCATATGTGATACAAACTTCAAAGAATTATGTGCATTCACCCCTACGTCCCTCTTTTTTACAACACTACCCATCATAATAACTCAGAGATCGTAGGAACTGCAGATGCTGGAGAATCTGAGATAACAAGGTATAGAGCTGGATGAACACAGCAGGCCAAGCAACATCAGAGGAGCAGGAAAACTGACGTTTCGGGCCTAGACCCTTCTTCAGAAATGGGGATTCTGAAGAAGGGTCTAGGCGCCAAAAGTCAGCTTTCCTGCTCCTCTGATGCCATCATAACAATTCACTGTGATTTGAAAACATCATTTTCGTCTCCCCTTTTGCTCTTTTGTTAATTAAACAAGCTTTCTCTGGTTATCAGATATAACACAGTGTGGAGCTAGAGGAACACAGCAGGCCAGG
>JAHRHZ010000139.1:5786217-5828590 GCA_024137785.1 Ginglymostoma cirratum | reverse complement strand
GAGGAACACAGCAGGCCAGGCAGCATCAGAGGAGCAGGAAAGTTGATGTTTTGGGTCAGGACCCTTCTTCAGACCCGAAACATTAACTTTTCTGCTCCTCTGATGCTGCCTGGCCTGCTGTGTTCCTCCAGTTCCACACTGTGTCATCTCTGATTCCAGCATCTGCTGTTCTTATTACATTCTCTGGTGATCAACCTGGTTTCTCCCTACCTAATTTATTCCAACCCCTCATGATTTTGAAAGCTTCAACCAAATCTCTTTGTAATTTTTTTCTCCTCTGAATGCATTTCAAGGTGAAAATTAAATGATTCAATATCCTCCAATAGACTGGTGATGCATCCTATGATTGAACGAATGAAAAACTGTTCATTCTCACATATAAGGAGTGATTGCAGTGTTCCATGAAACCACATTCCTGTCCTCAGGAATAGGGCACAGATAATTGGGAGGAATTTAAGACAGGGAGAATGTGAGGGGCTCAGATGCACAGGTTTATTTTTAAATCATTAACCCATTAAAAGCAATCATAGAATTCTTACAGTGCAGTCTATCAAGACCACACTGACCCTCCAGGGAGCTATCCACCTTGCCTTAAAACCCTGCGTTTAGGGTTTTAATCAGGCTAACCCACCTAGCCTGCACATCCCTGGACCCCATGGGCAATTTAGCACGGCCAATCCACCTAACCCACCCATCTTTGGGCTGTGAAAAGAAAGTATAGTATCCCAAGGAAAACCCACACAGACACAGGGAGAATGTGCAAACTCCACACAGACAGTCACCCAGTCTAGAATCAAACCCAGGTCCCTAGTGCTGTGAGAAAGCACTGCTAACCACAGGGCCACTGTGCCACCCATTGGGGCTTGGCCTTTTCAGCAGAGATGGGGTCAAAGACAATCCATCTCCTCAGATGCAATGTTTCCCACAGCCCAGTGCCCAAGAGGGAAACGTTTAGATGTAAAATAAATTTTAACAGTCCATGAGGTAGATGCTCAGCAATTCCCTTCACTGTCTTCCATTGCATGATATAAGTAGACATTTATAGAATGCAGAGGTGTTCTCAAGCACAGAAATGTTTGCTGCAAGCTGTGCTTTCTGCTCACTTTTGTCATGGGAAATGATCTTTGGCTTGTGACTGCCAGCTGGATTAATTGCACGTGTACAATATTGCCGTAAATCACTGTAATTGGTGACTAATAGCTCTGTCCACAAAAATGGGAAAACAAATCCTGCAGCTTATCAACAGGGACCAGTAAACTATTTCTTGAAAAATGAAGTGAGGCATGCCTTGAGTAAGTCAAAGTCCGACCCAAGAAGCAAACTGATAATGTGCATTCAACAAAGCCAGGAGCGGCAGAAGCAATTGCAATAGCCCTTTGTCTTAGAGCACTGATGAGTCAGACATAGTAGCCTAGAAGTTGAAAGGTCAGCACTAACTGGACGCAATGAGTTATACAGGCTTTGGGCTTCATTTGCAGTGACCTGGTAGGCTTTAGATGTCTACTGCAGATTGCACAGCAATTTGCTGCTGAAGAGTCGGGGGGCTGTGGGGTTGGGGGGCGGGGTGGGATTGGCTGGTGGGAGAGCAGTTGGTTGGAGGAAGTTGTGAAATCCAGTGTGTAGCCTGTGCACAAGGCCCAAGTACCACACTGGATGCTTAAGTGTTCATTTTGCAGCTGGAAAATCGGGGTGGCATTTCATTTCCAGACCAACCTTTATTGAATCTTTGAATGTGTCGTTGCCTCTCACAGCTATGCTTGTCTTCCGAGGTGCTCCACGTTTGAATTGCTCCAATATGGTTTTGGATGCTAATGTTACAAAGAATAAGAACAAAGAAAATTACAGCACAGGAACAGGCCCTTCGGCCCACCAAGCCTGCGCCAATCCAGATCCTCTATCTAAACCTGTCACTTATTTTCCAAGGATCTGTATCCCTCTGCTCCCTGCCCATTCATGTATCTGTCTAGATACATCTTAAATGACGCTACCGTGCCCACCTCTACCACCTCCACTGGCACCCACCACCTTCTGAGTAAAGAACTTTCCATGTATATCTCCCTTAAACTTTTCCCCTCTCACCTTGAAATCGTGACCCCTAGTAATTGAGTCCCCCACTCTGGGAAAAAGCTTCTTGCTATCCACCCTGTCTATACCTCTCATGATTTTGTAGACCTCAAACAGGTCCCCCCTCAACCTCGGTCTTTCTAAATAATCCTAATCTACTCAACCTCTCTTCATAGCTAGCACTGTCCATACCAGGCAACATCCTGGTGAACCACCTCTGCACACTCTCCAAAGCATCCACATCCTTTTGTTAATGTGGCGACCAGAACTGTCGAACCAAAGTCCTATACAACTGTAACATGACCTGCCAACTCTTGTACTCAATACCCCATTCGATGAATGAAAGCATGCCCTATGCCTTCTTGACCACTCTATCAACCTGCGTTGCCACCTTCAGGGTACAATAGACCTGAACACCCAGATCTCTCTGTGCATCAATTTTCCCCAGGGCTTTTCCATTTACCTTATCATTCGCTCTTGAATTGGATCTTCCAAAATGCATCACCTTGCATTTGCCTGGATTGAACTCCATCTGCCATTTCTCTGCCCAACTCTCCAATCTATCTATAATGTTACAAATGCTGCATATAGAGTGTGTATAAGTGAACACTCTAGTTGTGAATAAGAGCAGCTGATATAAGTGGTAAAGATTAGGCACTGTATATAAAAGAGGGTTGGGTGTCCTTGGAGAGAGAGCACACAGTGTCCACCAGTACTCTCACCTTCAAAGAGAGGTCAGCAAAAAGCTCCTGTAATGCTGCTTGACCTGCTGTGTTCATTCAGCCCCATGCTTGTTATCTCAGATTCTCCAGCATCTGCAGTACCTTTTATCTCAGCAAAAAGAGTGTTTTATTTCCGTCTCTAACTCCCTTTTGATTTAGCCCCCCCTCTCTCTCCCTACCTCGTTCTCACCTTTGATGGTCTGTATTGCCCTTAACAGGTTTTTCACATAACTTATTCAGTTTGGAAACAGGGATGATTTACTAGTGGTATTTAATAGGTGAAAAAATTCCACCAATAATTTGGTCATGGGATAAAAAAATTCATTTGTGTGTAAGAGCACTTCCAGATATAAAACAAACCAACAAAAAAATGATGAAGGGTCTAGGCCTGAAACGTCAAGTTTTCCTGCTCCTATGATGCTGCTTGACCTGCTGTGTTCATCCAGCCCCATGCTTGTTAAACAAAAATATGGGTTGAGGATCTTGGGTGGCGGCTTTTGATCCAGGAGGTCTGGATTCAAGTCCCACCTGCTCGAAAGGTGTGTGATAACATCTCTAAGCAGGTTGATTAGAAAATATCATTAAAAATGCACTTCCTCCTTTACATTTGTTGTTGTTACACTGCTCCTGGTGTGTACTGCTTGTTAATTGTTCTTCTATTTAGTCACACGGATGATTTGGTGGTGATAAGAGGAAACTGTGCAGGGGTGTGTAATAGCATCTCTGAGCAGAGAGATGGAAGAACCAGATTCCACCTTCTTGTGGCCTGGGGAGAGTCACCCACACTTGTGCTATACTAGGTAGATATTTCCTAATTAGCCTGTTTAGTGACTTTATTGCACACCTCTGGAGCAGGTGGGACTTGAACCTGGGGTTACTGGCTCAGAGGTAGAGACACTACCATTTTGCCACAAGACTTCATTGCGGCTACATTGGCTACTTTGAATAAACCCACGTTGAAGACAAATCGCCCTTGTTTCTTTCTTTATCAAATAGCTGTTAACCGGATTTACATCCAGCTTTGCCGTAGCACCAAATTGGTTCTTGTCAAAATCACAAATGACACCCTAAATCAACAATCTATTCTAATTCTGCTTGATCTATCTGTAGCCTTTGACATGGTTAACCACAGCATCCTTGTCCAACACCTGTTCACTGCAGCCCAGTTGGACGGGACTTTGCTTTCCTGGCTCAATTCTTATTTATCTAAACATAACCAGAGAATCACCTGCAATGGCTTCCTGTCCCCTTTCTGCACTGTTAGCTCTGGTGGCGCTCAAGTATCTATCTATCCTAGTGCCTCTCCTGTTTCTCATTGAAAATAAAGCATTAGTTTACACACAGTTCATGGATACTGGCAACAGCCAGCTCAAGCTCGCCACTATTATTCTCAAATCTTCAGACAGCTTACCCAACATTGTCTGGATACTGAATAAGCAGAGCTTTCGAAACATGAATTATTAGGACAAGTGAAAGTAAGGACATTTATAGGAACAGGTAGGGGAGTGGTACAAGATGATTAGTTCCTGCAGAGAGCTAACACAGCCCCAATGGGTTGAATGGGACAATAGATAACAGTGAAGGCAAATGCAATATTGACCTTTATTTCAATAGGAATGGAGTTCAAAAATAAGGAACTCTTGTTAAAATTATGCAAGGCATTAATATTTCCACAGCTCAAATACTGTGAACAGTTTTAGTCCCCTTACCAAAGGAAAAATAGAATGGCATTGGAGGAAGTCCAGGGAAGATTCACAAAGTTGATACTAGGTAAGGAAGGATTTTCTTATGACTAGAGGTGAAGTATTTTGGCTTTGTTTTCATTGGAGTTTAGAAAGAAATCTTATTGAGAAATATAAGCTTCTTAGGGGGGCATGACAAAATAGATACTGGGAGCTTGTTTCACCTTGTGGGAGAATCTTAGACCATAGGGCATACTGTTAGAGCAAGGATACTCCCATTTGAAACAGAGGTGTGAAGGTTTTTTTTTCTCTCAGAGAATAGTGAGTCTGTGGAATTCTTTATAGAAGGTGCTGTTGAAACTGAGCCATTGAATATATTCAAGGCTGAGAGAGACAGATTTTTAATCAATAAGGGAATCGAGGGAAATTGGGAAAAGGTAAGACATCGGAGTTGAAGATTATTAGATCAACCATGATCTCATTGAAGGGTGGAGTAAACTTGATGGGCCAAATGGCCCACTTCTGCTCTGTTATGGTTTTATGGTCTTAATGGACACCTTCTGAGTGATAACCATTCAGTGAATTATATCGTTACTGATCTGTCTTTCAATTCCATCTATCCTGTCTTATCTCCTTTGATATCTTTTGATACCTTTGTCCAACAAAACAGGGGAACACCTTAAGTTTAATCATTTAGAAAGGTATGAGGAGACCTCATGGGAGCTATTGGTTGAACAAGGATCTGGAAATATGAATGAGACCTAATGTGTCTCATTATACAGGAGCAAGAGGAACCAATATGGAAAGATAAAGCAACCCTTTGAATGGATTGCAAGGCTAAAACCCGAACTAACAAAGCAGCTAAGTGAAAGAGATTTCATTTCCCTGGCAGATGTAGCTGTTTGAAAGAAGAAAATGCCTATTGTAGGGATGAGCTGGTATTTGCTAGAGATATTCATATACTCTAGACCACCCAAAACTGGTCTAATGTTGTTTAAAATTTATGAGACGGTAGCCAGGCAGAGAAGACTGCAGATAACTTACGGAGCTTATACATCTCTGATAAATAATGGAGATTCCCTCAGAAAGTGCAAGGTAAAATACTGAGCTCTTTGTTACTACTGTAAACAATGAGATAAAATGACAAGCGTTCTCCGGGTCAAATATCTCTGGCCTGATTGAAGATAATGTACAGTAACTGGCAATCTGTGTAGATGGTTGAAGTAATCCATTAAGAATCTGCACAAATGGAGGATATCATGTCAGTGTCAGCACTTTTAAAAGTATTTTGATTTCACAGAATGCAAATGGTTCAGAATTCACCTATATTGCACGCAGACAGGTCAGTTTTGGAAGTGGAATCGGTTCATAGGTAGTGAGATATTCTACTTATTGTCCATTTGTTGCTCATTGTAGATGGAAACCTGCGTATGGCCCAGCAGTGTTTATGTAGCCCAGACTTCAGTTTGCATCGTAGCATTACAGATTCTGAAAGGCTTTCAGCAGACGGGAGGAAAGAAGGGTCAGGAAAACTGCCCACCTGTTTCAGCCCAGTGAGATGTGAATCTCCACAATTCTCTGCCCAGCCCAGTTGTGGAAGCTCTCTCAATGATTATGTTCAAATTTGAGACTGACAAGTTTTTGAAAGCTAAGGGAATCTAGATGAATGGGATATGACAGCAATGCAGAATCAAGGTAGAAGGTCTGCTATGATCTTATTGAATGACAGTCCAGGCACAAGAGGCCAAATGGCCTACTAATGCTCCTATTTTGTTTTATGTTCTAAAACCCAACTGGTTCACCAATGCCCTACCTGACCAATATTACCTGGATTGTGCCAGCCTTGTTTATGTGATGGCAGACTTTCCTCTGTGTCAGAATTTGATGATATCATGTCCCACCCCAAAGACTTGAGCATGAAACCTAGGCTGACACTTCAATGCAGTGTTGAGGGAGTGATGCTCTATCAGAAGCACTGTCTTTTGGATGGAGCTCGAAGCCAAAGTTCCATTTTCCTTCTCGAGAGGATGTAAAAGATCCTATGACCCTATTTTGCAGAACAGCCTGAGGGATTCTACTTGATATCACAGCCAGCATATGTCCCTCAATCACGGTCACATTAGCAGGCAAGCTGGCCATTACTTTATAGAGTTGTAGAATCCCTATGGGTGGAAGCAGACCATCAAATCCACACCAACCCACAAAAGACCATCACACCCAAACCTATAGTCCTGCATTTCCCATGGCTAACCCATCTAGCCTGCACATCCCTGAACACAGTGGGCAATATAGCATGGCCAATCCACCTGACCTGGACTGTGGGAGGAAACTATAGCAAACCCACACAGGGGCAGTGAAAACATGCACACTCCTCACAGACAGTCACTCAAGGGTGGATTTGAACCCAGGTCCCTTGTGCTGTGAGGCAGCAGTGCTAACCACTGAGCCACCACACCACACCTCATTTGTTGCTACTTACTTACCTGTTACTCCCTATTTACCGCCTGTAGGGACAGTCTGTGAATAAATTGGCTGCAATGCTTCTTACTCTCTGACAGAGGCTGCACTTCAAAAGAATCTCATTTGTTATGAAATGCTATTGGCATCTTGATGATGCAAAGGGTGTACTTCTTTCTTTGAGATGGTAAGGACTGCCGATGCTGGAGTCTGATATAACACAGTGTGGAGCTGGTGGAACGCAGCAGGCCAGGCAGCATCAGAGGAGCAGGAAAGCTGACATTTCGGGTCTGGGCTCTTCTTCCTTCTGAAGAAGGGTCCCGACCCGAAACGTCAGTTTTCCTGCTCCTCTGATGCTGCCTGGCCTGCTGCGTTCCTCCAGCTCCAAACTATGTTGTCTACTTCTTTCTTTGACTATTAATGCCTTCTGAAGTGCCCGATTTCTTCTAACACCAACCACTATGCTCCTGTAATGGTCAACGACATCTTCCCAAAATGATGTTAAGTGGCACCTTGCTAACAAGCACTAGAATCTATGTGATGCCACAACTTTTGGTGCTGGAGGTGAGACTGCCACCAGCTGAGTCAAACTGACCAATTTCTCAGCCCGAATCAGCACATGCAGAGAGAGGGAAAACTAATGCTTAATTTCTGTCTACCTGCCCCATATTCATAGATCACTGTCACGTCCTCTGGGGATCCAGGAAGTGGGAGCCGGTGGGACAGTTCCCAGTCAGACTGTGCCAACATTGTAGAGTCATGCCAGGAAACCGAGAATTCATGCCCTTAAGCTGTCAGTAGTGAACAGAAGTGTCGACAGTTGATAAGGTTTAATGCTGTTACGTAACTGAAAAGATGTAGTGTCAAGGCTGTCCTGTCATCGCCCTCATTGCTCTAATCAGTGAGCATCTATCTCTTGTTTTCACTTACACATATATTAACACCTTTCTACATTATTTTCACCCACGGCAACCAGCAAGTAGCTTTTATCAGATGCCGAAAATTGAAATGAATGCAGAATGTCAATGATGAAAGGCAGGCTAGGCAGCTTGCAGAGGAGGGAGTAGGGTTGAAGTGTACATGATCAATGCCCTGGCTTCAGGTATCGTGTTGTGAAAGGGATAACCTCGTGGTATCACCTCTAGCAACAGAAAGCTGTGACTCAATCGCCGTTTATTTCTTCAGACAGCTACAAAAAAAACAACTTGCGCTTATATAGTACCTTTTACAACCGCATGAAATACTTCACAGCGAATGAATGACCTGTGGAAGTGAAAACACTGTTGCAATGTAAGGACTGTGACAGCCATATTGCACACAATAAGCTCCCACAAGCCCCTCTGATAATGGCCACATAATTAGATTGCAGCAAAGCTGACTGATAGGCAAGTATTGACCAGGATGTTCTGGAGACCTGTTCTGCCCAATTCCACAGGCTTTGCTTTAAAACTTGAGTGGGCCTCAGGTTTAACACTTCGTCCAGAAGTTTATTCCTCTTAGAATGCACCATTCCCTTGCAAGCATAAGTCTCGATTTGGAAGGGGTTTGACCTCAGAACCTTCCAGCAGAGAGGGCTATCCACTCAACCACGGAAGGCAAGGGGAGGAAAAGTATACCATATAACCAATATCATATCAGTCCATAAAATTCAAACATAAAGTGGATTAGACACATTCCATTGGCACCAGTTAGACCTGATTATCATCAAATCTCCTTTTGTGTGAATTTAATTAAAATTCCTGTCTTCTGAGAACACTTCACATAAAAAAAACAAAGTCATTACTTCTGTTTAGGTCGTCCACTTTGGAGCTTTCGCCGTTTCACTTGTCCAGTATGATTATTCTAAATAACTTTTAGATATTTTCTCTTCACAATAAAAAGGTCTTGAATTTATCATGCACTTTTTGCATTTGAAGAACATCACAAGGTGTATCACTGCCAATGTATGTCTTCATTTTGTTAAGTGAGCACTAAGCATGTTTGGTCACAGCTCCCCTGCTCTGTTCAAACATCAGCGTGGACAATCACCCACATACACCTATTTATAGAAGCTTGGTTTAACATGGCATTTGAATGACACCTATTCTGGCAGTGAAACATTCACTCAGTGTTGCACTGTACTGCCAGTATATGCTTCATAATCGTGCAGCTGTATAACTCACAACTTAATCACTCAGTGTTTAGCGGAACTGAATGTGATATCCTTTAATCAGGGAGCCACAACTACCAATGGCAAAGGAAGAGGAACCAGAGACCACCAGACCATACAAATCACTGTGGGAGAGTGATATGCTGATTTTCAATGAGGCCAGGTCAGGGACATAAAGGCTATCCTGTCTTCAGGTGTTGGCTTGTCAACTGAAGCAGAAAGGCCTTTTTCTCAGGCCAACTTCCATTCCCACTGGCAGGCCGAAGCTTCTGTAGAACGCAGAAGGTCTCCCAGCAGCAGGTCAGGAGGGAGGATACAAAGCCAGAGTAATTTAAATCCTCCTCTATGACGATCTGGCAGATATGGTCACTTTGATTTCTAAATTGTTTGGGAGTGCTGAGAGAGTGTATTGATTTTGAGAGCCCCCCCTCTCCTGGTAGGTTGTTGTCCTCTCAATGTTGGAAGGCTTCTTATTGGCTCTCCCAACATTGGAAGCCAGCCCTCAGTCTTTAATTGGACAGTGAGCATGTCTCCCAGTTGACTATCAACCAATTATGTTGGGCAACTATTTCCTGAGTTGATGATCCAATCTTAAAGCAAAACAGGTTTCCATTATGGAAAGACTACAAGTAGGGGACATGAACTAAAAACAAAAGGGGTCTCCCATTTAAGATGGAGGTGAGGAGAAGTTATTTTCTCCTCAGAGGAATGTAGGAACATGGGAACTGGAGTAGACAATTCATCCCATTAAGCCCATTCTGCCATTTAATACGATCATGGATGAACAAACACTTCAATATCTTTTACATGCGCTATCCCTATAACTGTTACGCCATTGATAACCAAAGGTTTATCAACCTCTACATTAAATATACTGAAGGATTGAGCTTCCGCAGGACTCTGGGGTAGAAAATTGCAAAGACCCACCGCCCTCTGAGCAATAACAATCTCACTTCGTTTCAGTTCTAAGTGGAATTTGCTTTATTTTTAAATTGAGCCCCCAGTTCTAGATTCTCCAACCAGAGGAGCCATCTTACCTGTATCTACATTGCCTGTCCCTTTTAATATTCTGTAGGTTTCAACAAGATCACCTCTTATTCTTCGAAACTCTAGAGAACACAGGCCATGTTGTTGCAATGTCTCTTCGTAGAATAGCCCTGCCATTCTGAGAACAAGTCTGGCGTAGCTTTGTTGCGCTCTCTGTATGGCATTAATATCTTAAATAAAACAAAGAAAAGCGGATGCTCAAAATCTGAAACAAAAATAAGAAATAGTATCTTTCCTGAGTCAAGGAGACCAAGGTGTGATCTAACCAAGCTCCTCTACAAGAGAAGGCATCATTGCCCCTGTACTCAGATCCACTTGCAATAAAGGCTAACATTCCATTAGCTCTCCCATTAGCTTGCTGCACCTGCATGTCAGCTTTTCAGTAATTTATTAACAAGGACAGCCAAGTCTCTTTGGACAGCCACACTTTCCACTTCTCAAATACTCTACACATCTGTTTCTTCTGCCAAAGTGGATAACCTCACATTTTTTCACATTATATTCTGACTGCCATGTTCTTGTTCAATCATAAGTCTGCCTTAATTCTCCTGAAAACACTTGTCATCTTCCTCACAACACACATTCCTGCTTAGTTTGGTATCATCTGAAAATTTGGAAATATTACATTTGGCCTCCATGTTCAAATTATTGATATATATTGTAAACAGCTGAGGCCCGAGTGCTGATCTTTGTGGCATTTCATTAGTCACTGACTGCAATGTGAGAATGATCCATTTATTTTCACTCTCTGCTTTCTGTCCATTTGCTGATACTTAACACACACCAATATATTACATCCTATACCATGCTAACCAGCCTCCTGTGGGGTATTTTACTAAATGCTTTCTGAAAATCCAAATATACTGCATCCAGCAACTCTTCTTTATCAATTTTGTGACTAACATCCTCAGGAAATCTCCAACAATTTTATCAAACATGATTTTCCATTTATAAGTCCATAATGACTATGCCCATATAGAACATTTTCATCGAAGTGTCCATTTATCACATTCTTTATAATAGATTCTAGTATTTTCCCTACGACTGAACAAGGTGGTGTCAGAGTTGAGCTCTTGAGCCAGAGCTCGTCTGCTCCAATTGTTTTTCTTTTCTCTTTTTTTTCTCTCTTTTCTTGTTGTTTTTCTCTCCATGCCTTTACCTACCTCCTGTTCTGAGCTCAGACAGCGTGAATGGCTGCAAAAGTCCAACACGGACTTCACGTGAGCCCACAGCTGATCTCGAGTGGGCCCTGCATGGACCTTCTTTCGCCCAGTGCATGGACCTCAAGAGAACCCAGTATGGAGAAGTGCGAGTCCAGTGCAGAGGAGAGTGGTCCCAGTGCAGACCTCGAGTGAGCTGTTACTTACTGTTGCAGGGCAAGCAGAGGACCTGGCCTCAGAATCACCAGCTGCTACATTGATGGCGAGCTCGGCCCAGCGATGAAAGATGGCCCCTGAGGATCTTTGTAGTTGTTTGGATCTGGCACTGGCGGTGATGGAGGAGTATTGAACTAGCGGCAAACGATGGTGCTTGAGAACTGGCGACTTCGATGTTGGTCGGGTCTGGTGTCGACGGCAGTGAAGCGGTGGGGGAGGGATGGCAATGCAAGCATTGTTGATGGCAATAAGCTGGCTCAGGACTGATGGACTCTCCTTACGCTACATTTTACTTCCTTTTTCCTTATTCTTAAATCGTTCAAAATGGCGCCGAATAGTGGCGATGAACGAAAGCTTTTCACCGTATTTTTTTTTGCCTACTGTAAAATACACATGACAAAAAATCATTCATTCATGTTGATGTAATGGTTCTGTAGGGCCCTGTTTTATTCCCTCGCTACTTCCTTAAATACTGCAGTTACATTTGTAACCTTCCAATCAAAGTCTATGGAATTTTGTAAGTTTATTAATAATTAATTGATTATTTCTATAGCCACTTCCTTCAACATTCTGGGATGTAGAACATCAGGTCCTGGTGACTTATTAACTTTTTGTCTCATTAATTTCTCCAGTACAAGCTTCTTGCTAATATTAATTTCCTTCCACTCCTCATTCTCTCTAGTCACTTGGATCTCTATTTCTAGGAGATTTATCGGATCTTCCTCAGTAAAACAGTCACAAAGTAACCATTTAGCTTCTCTGCCATTTCTCTATTCCCCATCATAAATTGTCTTGACTTGGCTTTTAATGGACCCACATTGGTCTCAAGCAAACATTTTCCTTTTACATATATTTAGAAACTTTTACAGTCCATTTTTATGTTTTGTTAGATTGTATTTATATTCAATTCTTCATTTCCTTATCTGTTTCCTAGTACTCCTTTGTTGTACAGGCAGTCCTCAGGTTGTGAACAGGTTCAGTTCCTGCGTCTTTTCATGAGTCAATTTGTACTCAAGTTGGAACACAATGTGGGACAATACATAGTAGCCATTCATAAGTACAAGAAATGTCGCATGTTGGACCTTTAAAATTATACTTCTGTGTGGGAACTCATCCATAAGCATGAGCATTCATTAGTCAGAGGTTCATAAATTGGGGACCACCTGTAATCTAAACATTTCCCAAACTTCAGAGTTATTGCTTTTTCTGGTCACTTTAAACACCTTTTCTTTTAATTTTATACAATCCTTAATTTCCTTTGTCCACCATAATTCATCAAACACCATGAGATTCCTGGCTTGCAGAACGTCTTAGGAAGATGAAGATGATTCAATAGAAATGTTGAAAGATGAGGATAGCTTACATAAATTTGGTTTGTCTTGCCTGAAGTATAGGAAATTAAGGGGTGATCTGATCTATTTGTTTAACAAGTTAAAAGGATTTGATTAAGTAGTTATGGGAAAACTATCTTGTCCGACAAGGGAGTCAGAGGGGATAATATTTTAAAATTAAAATCAGGTAATTTAAGACCATAAGACCATAAGACATAGGAGTGGAAGTAAGGCCATTCGGCCCATCGAGTCCCCTCCGCCATTTAATCATGGCTGATGGGCATTTCAACTCCACTTACCCGCACTCTCCCCGTAGCCCTTGATTCCTTGCGAGATCAAGAATTTATCAATCTCTGCCTTGAAGACATTCAACGTCCCGGCCTCCACTGCGCTCCGTGGCAATGAATTCCACAGGCCCACCACTCTCTGGCTGAAGAAATGTCTCCTCATTTCCGTTCTAAATCGACCCCCTCTAATTCTAAGTCTGTGCCCACGGGTCCTAGTATCCCCACCTAACGGAAACAACTTCCCAGCGTCCACCCTTTCTAAGCCACGCATTATCTTGTAAGTTTCTATTAGATCTCCCCTCAACCTTCTAAACTCTAACGAATACAATCCCAGGATCCTCAGCCGTTAATCGTATGTTAGGCCTACCATTCCAGGGATCATCCGTGTGAATCTCCGCTGGACACGCTCCAGTGCCAGTATGTCCTTCCTGAGGTGTGGGGCCCAAAATTGGACACAGTAATTGGACACATTTAGAGGGGGAATTTACTTTTTTTTGGAATTTTTAACAGAAAGGGTAGTGGAAATCTGGAATGCTTCCTAGAGATTGTGTATACTGGGACAATGGACCTTTCAAGAGTGCGGCAAAGTGGCCTATTCTTGTTCCTCATAACGTACATCACAGGCAGTTTTCTTGTCTCACTCTTATCTGGAGCTGGAATGGAGCACTGTTCCTTTCTAGACCCAGAATACTGGTATTTGCTGTTGCAGCAATTTAAATCTGCAAAACTTCTTGCAATCTTTGTGCCTGGTTCTAAATGGCTGAGTCCTGGGGGGTAAAGGTCAGGAAAATCAGCACTAATGCTCCACTCTGGCTCAGAGAAATAAAATACTTTCAAAACGCATATACGTTAACTATCACAAGGACACATTATTGGGAAAGCAATCACGTTAAATCACTTAAAAAGTTTGATTCTGCAATTTCATGAATTAATCACAAAGTTGCAGTTTTAAAGAAATGTTTTGCCAGGGTCTACAAACATGTGATAGCTCTGTCTGTGTTTTAAACTTGGGGCCTCCAAAGCAGGGGAACGTTACTGCTGATGGGGATTTAGAATTGTTTTATGGTTTGTACAATTGTATTAATAGCACAAGTTCTGGAGAAACACAGATTTTTGCACTACTCCGGATTATGATGACCTATCCTTGATTAATTTCTTATGTCAAACAGTGTAAACAGAAGACACCATTTTTCAACTTCTCAATATAGCTCCTGATGATGAGAATTTGGTTGACAAAATCTAAGTTGCTTCCCTTCGCTCTGCCTCCCTCCCCCACACACTCCTTTATGGTTTTATCAAATAGATAAGCATTCATAAACTGACCTCTGGCTTCTGACCCGTCGAATTCCCATCAAGACACTAAAGGCAACCTCGTCTTCACAAAACCAGGCCGATAGATTGTGCGTGCAGGCCCTAGATGGCATCTCTCTATCTCTCCCAGTCTCTGTTGCTTCAATCTGTGTGCTGGCTAACATCAGATCAATTATCAGATTAATCTGCACTGTGTTTAATCCTTGTTAAATAGCTGACTGACTGTAGGCCTCAGGCTTCTGCCCTGTATCAAGTAGCTGTAACTGATAAGGCTTCACCTGGGCGGAATCTTATACTGGTAGGGATGTAGAGGCTATGTTGTGAGCGTATATCCCCTGTTAGTCACACTAAATTCAATATAATCAGCTGATAATCTTATCTCTTCAACATTGTTTACAGCTTGCTTGGGAAAAATATGTGCAGGCAAAGATACTTCATGACATCATGGAACAAAGGAAGCAGACACTGAAACTAGGAAGACTAGTGTTTTTTTTCTAATCAACATAGTACTCACAAATCCTGAGGACTTGATTTCACACCAGTTATGCTAGCAGCCTCCACATGCCCCACATCAAAGGAACGATAAGATTTAACAAGTACAGATATATTGCCAGAAGGTTTCTA
The DNA here is from genome assembly GCA_024137785.1 of Ginglymostoma cirratum. NCBI lineage: Eukaryota > Metazoa > Chordata > Chondrichthyes > Orectolobiformes > Ginglymostomatidae > Ginglymostoma > Ginglymostoma cirratum. The sequence continues at coordinate 5,813,540 of JAHRHZ010000139.1, read as the reverse complement.
CAGCATGGATGCCCTACTAGGAACACTGATGACTGCAGTGCTCACAGTGTTTATTCGTAACAAGGAGAGAGGGATTAATTTTTGATTAAGGGATAGCTGGACAGCTCAATTGCTCTTTTTCAGAGAGCTGGCACAAGCACAGTGTGACGAATTGCTTTCTGCTACATTAGAAAGGTCTTCATTTTGGGCGTAGTTAGTGAATGTTTGTTAGAGAATGTCTGTGAGTGAATGCAAACTATTTACTTTGGGGGTGAATAACAATCAGGCTTGATGTTGCTTTCACTTGATACATCGTCGAGTAACTACATAGTAATCAGAGGCAAGAATTTAGACTGATTTTCCTTCTCTCTAGCTTGGAGTTTTAGGGTTTGAATTTACATAGGATTTCTCCTGGTTGTCTGCCTGGACTCCACCAGCTGGAGATCTGGAGCTTGTCATTTTTTTCCAGGGCTTCCTACTGCAGTCACACTGCCACCCCCAATCCCCCCAAAGAAATTCAGCCTCAACAAGTCCAATTTTGCAGATCCTGTCCTTGTCAGATTCAGTTAATCCAGTGCAGGGGCCAGTCAATTAAGCCAGGGTTCAGAGTTTACTGCTACATAGAATGATAGAATTGTACAGCACAGAAACAGACCCTTCAGTCCACCTCATCCACGCTGACCTGATATCCTCAGTAAATCTAGTTCCATTTGCCAACATTTGGCTCGTATCCCTCTAAACCCTTCCCGTTCGTATACCAATGTAGATGCCTTTTAAATGTTGTGTTTGTACTAGCATCCACCATTTCCTCTGGCAGTTCATTCCATATACACACCACACTGTGCGTGAAAAAACTGCCTCTTAGGTCCCTTTTAAATCTTTCCCCTCCCCACTTAAACCTGTGCCCTCTAGTTCTGGACTCCCCTACCCTGGGGAAAATACCTTGACTGTTCATCCTACCCATGCCCATCCTTTGAAAAAAGTAAAGACCTGCATTCATCTAGGGCCTTTCACAATATCAGGACATCCCAATGCACTCTAGAGCCAATAAAGTCTTTTTGAAAGGTTGTTACATTGCAGGCAATTTAGTAGCCAATTTACACATAGCAAGATTCCATGCACAGCAATGTGATGATGACCAGATTATCTGTTTTGTGAAACTGATTGAAGGATAACGATTGGCCAGGATGCCAGTGATGATTCATCCTGCCTTCCTCCAACATAGTGCCATGAGGTTTATTACATCCACATGAGATGACAAATGGTATCTTGATTTAACATCTCATCCAAAAGTCTGATAAGCCAAGACAGAGATCCCAATCCACCAAACCTTGTGGCTTCTGTTCTGGCAACAACTTAATTTTGAAATTCTTTTCCTTGCTTTCAAGTCCATGATGGCCTCAAATTTCCCGATCTCAATCAAATCCTGTGGTTTTACAATCCTCCAAATGCTCTGTACTCCTTCACAAAATCTCTCCCCCTAACTCTACTTTTCTGTTCTTCTTCAAGCCTCTGCATCTTCGACCAAGTTGTAATCTGATTATCATCAAGTGAATAGGCTGGGGCTATTTTCCCAGGAGCATTAGAGGCTGAGGCGTGGCCTAATAGAAGTATATAAAATTGTGAGGGACATGGACAGGGTGACTAGCCAAGATCTTTTCCCCAGGGTAGGAAAGTCCAAAACTAGAGGGCATAGGTTTAAGGTGAGAGGGAAAAGATTTAAAAGGGACCTAAGGAGCGATTTTTTTCATGCAGAGGGTGGTGTGTGTATGGAATGAGCTGCCAGAGGAAGTGGCAAGGCTGGTACAATTACAACATTTAAAAGGCATCTGGATGGGTATATGAATAGGAAGGGTTTAGAGAGAGATGGGCCAAATGTCAGCAAATAGGACTAAATTAATTTAGGACATCTGGTTGGCATGGACGAGTTGGACCAAAGTGTCTGTTTCTGTGCTGTACATCCTATGACTCTATGAAGAATCTTGTTATGTTTTACTGCATTGAAGATGTTATATTAACTAAAATTGTAGCTGAGATCTGTGCAGTTAATCTTAATTCTCCATTAAGTGTTACTCCAAGTTCCTTACATGTATTTTCTAAAACTTGTATCAGATTTTCCTTCTTTCCTGCCTCCCATGTTTAGACAAGGCAATAACTGTTTTGAGGGTATAGTAGCATTTTCATGCAGTTGTAAGCTCAGTGTATATTTGATGATTGATATTACCCAATGGTGCATTACTCAGTGCTGGGGATGTGGCAGATAGAACAAACTTTGACCAACCAGAGGTACCAGTATTCAGGAAGCATGTTGTAAAATTGATAAGTGTCATGGTATTAGTAAGACACATAATTCTGTTGCTGAAAACATGTCAATGTACCGCTGAACTCTTATTGTACTATTGCCCCATATAGAGCTTTTCCTTCCCCAAAAAGTAGCTGCCTATAAGCAATATGACTAACTGAAGTGCTGAAGAAGGGTCACTGGACCCAAAAATATTAACTTCACTTCTTTTCTTTTTAATTCATTCATGGGATATGGGCATCACTGGCTAGGCCAGCATTTATTGCCTATCCCAAATTGCCCTGAGGGCATTTAAGAGTCAACCACATTGCTGTGGGTCTGGAGTCACATGTAGGCCAGACCAGGTAAGGATGGCAGTTTCCTTCCCTAAAGGGCATGAGTGAACCAGAAGGCAAAGACAGATTTTTCCAACTAGTGAGAATAGATTCAATGTCATCATAAGACTCCTAATTCCAATTTTTTTGAAATTGAATTCAAATTCCACCATCTGCCATGGCAGGATTTGAACCTGGTCCCCTGAACATTACCTAGGTTTCTGAATTAATAGTCCAGCGATAATACCACTAGGTCATTAACTCGCCTGGAGATGGTAATTCTTTTTCCACAGATTCTGTCAGAACTGCTGAGTTTCTCCAGCAATATCTGTTTTGGTTTCAGATCGCCAGCAACCACAGTTCTTTGTTTTACTCCAAAGTCTTTATTCTTTACTAGATACGTAGGTGTTGGTAATATTCTTGTTATTGACAAGGGCATGCATTTGTTGTCCATCTCTAATTGCCCTTGAACTGAATGGCTAGCTGGGAAAACTGCAGAGGGCAGTTCACAATGAGGATCCGGAGGCACACGTAGGCCAGACCAGTCAAGGATGGCAGATTTCTTTCCCTAAAGGGGCATTAGAAAATCAGAGCAATAATGATTTCATGGTCACCATTACCGAGACTAAACTTATATTCCAGGTTTATGGAATTTAAAATCTTGCTACCTACTATTGTGAGATTTGAACCTATGCCCTGCAACCTGGACCTATAAGTTCACCAGTGAAATTACCACTATGCCATCTCCCTATCTAGGATAGCTTTCCAAGACCCTTCTTTAAGGTGGCTTCTAAACATCTTTTGACAACATTTTTGATAAGCTCTTCTAATATTTCATATGTCACAGTGTTGGATTCTGTCTAATAATACATCTGCCACATAACTTAGTTTATCTTTACACATTACAGATACTATATAAATGTCATGATGTGGAGGTGCCGGTGTTGGACTGGGGTGGACACAGTCAGAAGTCACATGACACCAGGTTATAGTCCAACACGTTTATTTGAAATCATAAGCTTTCAGAGCGCTGCTCCTTCTTCGGGTCTGGACCAAAGGCCTTGATCAGCCTGTTGAGTTGACTGGTGTGTCCTTTGGTCAGATCACCAGGTAGTTGTCTGTAGTGTTCCTGGTTGTTCAGTTGAGGTACACTTCTGTATGACAATGCTCGCTTCACCTGACAAAAGAGTTGCGCTCCAAAAGTTTATCATTTCAAGTAAACCTGTTGGACTACAACCTGACGTTGCATGACTTCTGACTTTATATAAATGCAAATTGTGTTGTTGCTGTGCAGCTACTTTCCTTACAATTTGTATCATTTAGTATTTTAACGAAAATGAGATGCATTAATGAATTAACAATAGTAACTGTTTAACAGAATAACATGACTCAACATCCCCAGTTGAATATATTCAAAGGCTTCAGCCAATGAAGAAGAATTAAAGGTGATGAAAAACCAAGGTACAGTGCAGTGTCAGCCATGTTAATGTATTGGTGGTTTAATCGTCTGAGGATTTTCTCCATAGATGTCAAGAGCAGTCCTCCTGTTTGGGTCTTTAAGACTTTAAGATCAGATGCAACTGCAACTGCATTATTAGCTGGTTGCGTGATTTGTTTGGAAAATGCCAAGTGGAGCGTACACAACTCTATAGATTACAACAATTGGTCAATTTGCTAAGAGCAGTACAAAGAAACTATATGCATTTCTATAGCCATCTCACAGCCCCACAATTTCATAAAAAGTGAACGGCCAACTGACTACTTTTTAAAGTGTAGGAAACACAGCAACCAATTTGTGCATAGCAAACTCCCGCAGTAACGCGAGAATGGACAGATAATCTGTGTCTGTGATTAACATATAGGGATATGATATAACTACTTTCACAGAGACATGCTTGAGGGGGAGAAAGGACTGGCAGCTCAATATTCCAGAATATAGAATCTTGAGGCAGGTGTAAAAGACAATATTACAATGTGTATTGAAACCAAGGAGTCAATTACCACAAATAAAGAGCGACAATATCTTAGAGATTCTTCAATTGAGGCTGCAGGTATAGAAACTAAAATGTAAAGTGGGCAGTCAGATTGTTGCGAGATTGCTACAAATCCTCAAATGGCTATCTCTGCAATTCAAATCTTTTATTCAGACTTAGACCAAGGTTGGAATGAAGTGGAACACAAGCTGAGCATCAGTGATCAGGATATTGATGAGTAATTGCCACATGATAACACTGTCAGTGCCACTTTACATCAATTTGCTGAAAACTGAGTGTAGACTAACGGCCAAATTTGAGTTTTCCTGGTTTTTCTAAAATAGAACATATTTGGGTAACTTTTCATCTTGACTAATAAATGTTGTAGTGGTGGATGAACCAGAACAACTCGACTAGAGCTATGGCTAGTTTTGGCGGAGAAATTTTATCAACAAGGTCAGAGATGATCTTATATATCTCTGGAGCAGGTGGGACTTGAATGCAGGTCTTCTGGCTGACGGACCACTGGTGAGATCACCACCGTACTACAAGAGCGCCTAGAAACTGGCTCTTATTTCCTTTAAAAACACCCAACAAAAATCAACCGTTTGGCGGATTAAACAATTAACAATCTCTATCCACCAGAGGCAGTGCAATTTTTTTTCTTTATTCATTTAGAGGATGAGGGTGTCACTGACTAGGCAGCATTTATTGCCCAGAGGGCAGTTTGGAGTCAATCACATTATTGTGGTAAGACCAGGTAAGGATGGCCGTTTCCTTATCTAAAGGACATTAGTGAACCAGATGGGTTTCTCCCCAGCAATTGACAATGGATTCATGATCATCATTAGATTCTTAATTCCAGATATTTTTATTGAATTCAACTTCCATTATCTGCTGCTGTGCTGGGATTATGAACTGGGCCCCCAGAACATTACCTGGGTTTCTGGATTAACAGTCCAGCAATAATACCATGAGGCCATTGTTTTCCCCCTTTGATGATGATAAAAATATGGAAGGGCGGGAAGAGATGGAGGGAACTAAATTAAAATGGAGTCGGAGTGGAAAGTCGTCCACCCCAGTCCCTGAGATGCCCACTTTTTAACTCTACAGCTGATCTGTTTGAGCCTTAAAAGGTTCTGCATTTCAACTTTGAACATCGGCACCTGATTTTCAATTCTCCTGGAGCAGCCCCTGGCATTCTTCTCTGTACTCCTTACTGAATCAAGGTTAGTCCTTTGGCTCAAAGTTAATGCTAGAGTGACAGATACTCTTGGTGCTGAAGCTATAGATTGCAGTTAAATAACAATTCTTGCCGCTTCTGGCACACCGCATCTCATGGATGCCCAGTTCTGAAGTTCTAGGTCTGTAGATGTTGGTGTGTTCGCCGAGCTGGGAGGTTTGAAAGCAGACGTTTCGTTCCCCCTTACTAGGTGACATCCTCAGTGCTGTGGAGCCTCCTGTGAAGCGCTGTTGTCTTGTGCTGGCTCGAATTTACATGGTCCGGTTTTTGCTGTTTCCGCTAGGTGCCAGTTCCAGCTGTGCGTTGTAATGGTCGATGTATTGGGTTTAATTCAATGTGTTTGTTGATGGATTCCACGGATGAATGCCAAGCCTCCAAGAATTCCCTGGCTGTCCTCTGTTTGGCTTGTCCAATGATAGTAGTGTTTTCCCAGTTGAAAGTGTGGTTTTTCTCGTCTGTGTGTATTGAAACCATGGACATCTGGTTGCGTCGTTTAGTTGCTGGCTGGTGTTCGAGGATACGGGTTGCTAGTTGTCTACCTGTTTGTCGCATGTAGTGTTTTGTGCAGTCTCCGCATGGTATATTTTAAACCACATTCATCCTGTCCATCTGTCCTGTTCTAGGTCTGTTCTGAATCATTCAGCACAGTGCCTGGTCTTGATAAGGAGTGGACGGTTGTCATTCGAGCCAATGCTGTCATGGGCAGATTCATCTGCAATAATTACATTGGTGAGAATGTGAGCTTAAGTAGGGTTTTTCCTTTTATTGGTTCCTTCACTTCCTGCCACAAGCCCAACTTGTAACTATGTACTTCAAGACTTGGCCAGCTGAGTGCTACAAAATCATTGTTTGTGATGAGAATGAGAGTGTACACTGTCAATAAATTCTGTGCACCTCAGTGCTTCTTAAAAGTGGTTAACATGAATGAGTACTGATTGATCAGATAGCTAGTTAAAGGATTGTTGGACCTGTGGCCATGAGACCTCATAGTGTACAAAGTCGATTTTAAGAATTTTAGGAGCGTATCCTTTAGACTGTGCCACCTCTGATAGGTCTATCTTGCTGATGGGACAGGACTTCCCCAGAAACGGTGATGGAGAAGTCTGAGATGTTTTGTTCCAACTATGCCAACAGTTGCATGACCAAGCTAAAGGACAACCCTCCCCATTTTGCCACAAGTTCTTAGATGCTAGCTGAGTGGCTTCTACAAGACTGACTGGACTAAATATTCCTTTTATTGTGCCCAGTGCATAGGTTTTTGTTATCAGACAGCCAATTAGGGTTTGTAATATTGTCTTTGTTTTCCCATATATAAGCAGAAGTACAGTTACACACAACTGAACTCTTTTTTTCCCAATCATTAAATTACCTCTTTATTTTTAATCTATTAACACCAGTAAATCACCCGTATTTCCAAGTGAATAATGCACATAAGATTGTGTAAGGCCTGTTTAGGGCAAACCAAACCATCAGAAGCTGAGGGAACATAGGAAGGGGGGAGGGGACAAAATTAAAATGGAGGGGGACATAAAGTACTCTACCTCCTGAGATGCCCTGCAGTCTAAAAGCATTCTAAAGAGTATTGATGGACACCCAGGCGTGACAGTAGCCGCAGAAGATGGGAGGACAGTCAGCAGATATAAGCCCCTCCGCAGCCCACTGCCTGCACCTGTTAATAGCCAACTTGGGCAGACCCAGGAGCAGACCCACAATGAGGTTCCCTGATTTGTACTGGATGCCCCAAGATCTGGACCTGGTGTTGAAGTGCAAGCGAAAGCACAACAAAAGATTTTTCAAATAACTGAAATGAGGATGCAGTCACCCACAACTGACATATACATGGCCCACGGACTTGACAATGTTGCAAAATAAACAGTTGAGCTAAGAGTCAGTGAATCACCACAATCTGAGGTTTCAAGGGACTGCCGCATGCAACACCCTCCACCCCTGGTCCCTGCTGGAAAATGGGAGGACACCCACATAGACAGCCCTCCCATTATTGCCTTTGTAGTGGGTTGATACAAATGAACGGATTGCTGAGACACTTCAGAGAGCTATTAGAGTCAGCTGCATTGCTGCGGGTCTGGATTCATATATGGATCAGTCCAAGTATAGACAGATTTATTTCCCTGAAGGACATTAGTGAATTGTGAATCTATCACTCATCATATTATAAGCAACCCATTAAACGCTGCACTGTGAGATGAACAAATCACGATCCTATGTTTTCCAGACAGGTCTGAATTCAGGCATTTCAATCGCAAGCTGCTGCAAGCCATTCACTATTTGAGAGCTATTGCCCGTGAAAACATACAATTTTCTATTCAGTTCTGGACGCCAAGGTGTTTGTTTGCTTGACTAATATTGATTGGGGAGTATTTTCCATTTCAAAGCTGTGATTATCCCTCTCTTGCCTCACTGAAGGGCCAGAATGAAAGGTGAACAATAGCCCTAATTAAAATCACTCACCACTAGTTAACTAAATGGACAAACCTCACCTGCTCAGTATTTTAATAACCTGTCATACACACTTCAGTCATAACCTTCTTTGTGTAATATCCATCATAAAGCAGAGCAGAATATTTAATACAGCATTTCCTGTGTTAGTAATTGGCAGATGGGACTTCAATGGCAGCACTGTGTAGAGAGTTGAGGAAGCAAACTGCCTGGAACCTGGTGATGTTATAGCAAGGTAAAGGATTTGGGTCAGCAGTAAACACTTTGCTTTCTGAGTCAAAAGGTCATGGATTCAATGTCTTGATTCAATATTTCTGTGCCTGTCCCGCTGGGGAAAGGTCACCAGACCTGAAATTTTAACTCAGATTTCTCTCCACAGATGCTGCCAGACCTGCTGAGCTTTTCCAGCAACTACTGTTTTTTGCATCGATTAGAGGATGGATGTTGCCTAGTCAGGATTCTGCGTCTCTGCTGTGGGTTGTCATGAGACTGAACACACCATTTTTTGAAGTATGGATCTTTGGACAGACGAGGCAGGATGTCCCACAAGGCCGTGGAATCCAGACCGCAGAATTTGCTTCTTTTCCTTCCTGCCATTGCTTTCCATGATCCTTAGGTGTTATGACGCAAAGTGTGATGCAGCTAGTCATTAATGTCAATTCTGTTGAGCTTCAGGCAGAGCTTGAGAGCATCTTTGTAGAGTTGACTTTGTCCTCCCCTGGATTGTGGGCCAAGCTAAGAGTTCAGAAAAGAGGATCTGGTGGGGTGATGCCTGGTAGGGTGTGCCAGGGATCAAAGGATTTGGAGCAAAAGTGGGAATGGGTTACACGGTTGGATGATCAGCCACGATCATTTTGAACGCGGAGCATGCTCAAAGGCTCCTTTTCCTATTTTCTATGTTTCTATGTTTTAACCTTCCAGACACAGTGTCCACTTCATTGTAGTAGCTTTTATTGGAGTCTTGCCTGAATGCTTGGATAGCCAACTTCAAGAAGGTCATTAGCAAATAGTTCTTGTTGAATCTGGAGAATGCAGGGGACACAGTTCTGGTGGAGGTTCTCTAGCATTTTAATGTGTTACTGATACACAGTCCAGATCTCATCACATTGCTGGAGTGTGGTGACTAAAACCAGAACTAGGAAGGATACAATATTTATCTAAAAAACCAAAAGAACTGCAGATGCTGTAAATCAGGAACAAAAACAAAGTTGCTGGAAAAACTCAGCAGGTCTGGCAGCATCTGTGAAGGAGAAAACAGAGTTAACGTTTCGGGTCCGGTGACCCTTCTTGAGACTGAATTGTATTGTTACAATATTGGCTATATTTTTCTGTCCACCAACTTTACCAAAAAAACGATATTCTGGTCACTGAGTGCAAGTTGGCTACTGCATTTCCTACATTCCAACTATGTTTACACTTCAGTAATACTTCATTGGCAGTAAAGCGCTTTGGGACGTCCTGATTATTTTATAAGGAGCTACAAAAATGAAATTTCTTGCTTTGGTACTGGCAGTTGCTATTTTGTATTGTCTGAAGTTTCTGTTGATGGATTTTGCTTGGAAACAATCTGGGCCAGAAGTGAAACTACGATTGTGTCTTTCAAAACATTGCAAGCCTTTTCCTTTCCTCACCCTGTGCATGTCAGTTTGTATCCACCCAATTCTTTGTGTGTAGCCATTGATGCGTTTGGAACACAAGCAGGAGTTGCTGAGACTAACTCAGAAACATAACGTCATCTACTCCACGCCTGAGGGAAAGCTGCTAACCCATGAAGAATGAAGCCTCTTGCAAGTAAAAGTACTGCCAGAATTCCAGATGTTCCCTGGAGCCATATTCTCTTTCAGTCGCAAGCAACAATGTTGACAGAAATTGCAATGAACATTTCATACAAATTGAAGCCCAATGGAGCATGAATTGAGGAAGAGGGTCAATTCAGCATCCAATCTGAACCCACCCCTCCCTCAGAGTGACGTGGTTAAAATCAAGGCTGAGGACCTCAACGTCTCTCATTTTTGAATTTGTTTGTGCGATGTGGGCATCGCTGCCTGGGCCAGCATGTATTGCCTGTTCCTAATTGTCTTGGAGAAGGTGGCGGTAAGCTGTCTTCTTGAACTTCTATATTTCACATGTTATAGAGACTCCCGTGATGCCATTGAGGAGGGAATTCCAGGATTTTGACCCAGTGACACTGAAAGAACGGTGATATATTTCCCTGTCAGGATGGTGAGTGGCTTGGAGGTGAATTTGTAGATGGCAATATTTCCAAGTGTCTGCTACCCTTTAAAACCGAAAGATCTGCAGATGCTGTAAATCAGGAACAAAAGCAGAAGTTGCTGGAAAAGCTCAGCAGGTCTGGCAGCATCTGTGAAGGAAAAGTCAGAGTCAACATTTCACGCAAAGTGTTAACTCTGACTTTTTCTTCACAGATGCTGTCAGACCTGCTGAGCTTTCCCAGCTACATCTGTTTTTGTGACTGCTACCCTTGTCTTTCTAGATGGTAGAAGCCAGTTTTATGAATGTAACAGAAGTCCTGGACCAGAGAGCTTGTTGAGTAGAAACCAGAGAGGTACCAACACATGAGTTTTGAACAGGACACTTGTTGGCTAATTGGTTGTATCATGAGTAATTAATGCATCATGAGACAGGTACAGACCAGGGCAACTACTGTGGGGGTCAGTTGGATCAGTTGGCTAGGTTGACCTGCGATGCAGAGTGATACTAACTGCATAGATTCAATTCCAATGAAGGCCTTGTCCCCTTAACTTTGCCCATCACCTGAGACAATGGTGGCCGTTAGGTTAAGCTTGGCACCAGTGGTCTGTCAAATGAGAGGGCATTCCTCTGAGACCATGGCCACATACAGACAAAGGAACGTCCATAGGAGGGGTTGGTGAAATCTCACAGTGTTCTCACTGCACAGTGAGAGAGGTGGTCCAAACTGAACCCTGTAAAGGCAAGTTAATTACCCCCATGAGATTTTGACAGCGGTGCCAAAGGTGAGTGGACACCCCAACAGTTCAGTCAGCCTTTGCTGAGAACCAACAATCACACTGCGAGCTGATTTACTCGGTATGTGTGGAATCCTCATGATGACTGTTCATTCGGTGACATGATTTATAGTGGCTGGGCTCCGGTATCAAAACAGCGCGCTGCTCCCAGCTGGTGGCTACACTCGGAATGGGAAGCAGCCCAGCAACCTGGTGTCTGTGACCTGATTAGGAGCAATTACACGCCAGAATATCGGAGACAAATTAACTGCCGAAGTCAGTCTGCTTCCCCTCCGAACCACAGGAGAAGCTCATGTTTCTTCACACAGCGTAGAACAAAGACGTTTTTATTCTGAGTAACAGTTGCCACAATTCAATGGCCTAATTATTTTTACACAACCTTCATGTAAAAGGGCACCAAAGTGAATCTGTGGGCCAGCACCTCCCAGTCATGTATTGCACACTTAATGAAACAGTCTAGAGCAAAGTGTCTGTCATCGTACAGCTACAGAGTACGTGGTTAGTTCTGATAGCGCAAAATCATTGCTATGGTGTGTAAATAACTGGATAGCACCTTCCAAACCCACAACCGCTTCCATCTAGAAGGACAGGGGCAGCAGGTATATGACAACAGCACTACTTTCAAGTTTCCCTCCAAACCACTCACCATCCTGACTTAAATATATTGCAGTTCCTTCACTATCACTGGGTTAAAATCCTGGAATACCCTCCCTAAGTGATTGAACTCACAGCAGGTGGACTGCAGCGGCTCAAGGAGGCAGCTTACCCCTACCACCTCAAGGGCACCTAGGGACGGGCAATAAATGCCAGCGACGCCCATGTTCCACAAAATAAATAAAAAAAGGCTTCATTTCATCTTAATCTGCAATGGCAGCCTCCCCAAAATCTGTTTAAAACATAGTCCCAGAGTACCGTAGGCCTGGCCTCTTATTGGCGAGATTGAACTGATGGTCATTTAACTTGAGGGCCACCATACCTCAGGCTACTCGCAATGTTGAGAAGGAGAGACCTTCATGGAAGCCTTGAAGATTCACCCAAACTCTACAATTATCCTATACAGTATTTGCAATTAATGCCACCATAGCTTGGGCCACTTAATGGTAGTGTTCCTACAACTGCGTCAGAAGGCTCATGTTCAAGTCCCACCTGCTCCAGTGGTGTGTACTAACAGGTTGAAATAGAAAGTATCCAGTGGGTGTTTGTGATGCATTGGTAGTGGCAGCTTATCTCTGGGCTAGGAGACCTGGCATCAAGTCCCACCTGCTTCAGGGGTTGTCATAGCCTATCCAAATAGGTTAATTCGGAAAAATATCTAAAAGTCATCTCCAACTAGTCTAACCTCAGCACCATGACCTCGGTCCCATCAAACCTCTGTACGATGCCCTCACACAATCCTAATTCTGCACAATTTTCTATCTTTGCTGAATATCACACAGTACTCACAGATGTAGTTTAGATAAAGATTTGAGTATCCCTAAAGGTTTTATTTTCTTCTGCTGTTTAAATAATCCACTCGTATTTTTTTCAATATCAGGTAGATACTTTTGTTATCAAACTTAATAGTCGTCAGTGGAACTCAAGACTAAAGATTCACGTGGATGTTGCCAGGGTTGGAGGATTTGAGCTATAGGGAGAGGCTGAATAGGCTGGGGCTATTTTGCATGGAGCATCAGAGGCTGAGGACTGACCTTATAGAGGTTTATAAAATCATGAGGGGCATGGATAGGTTAAATAGACAAGGTCTTTATCCTGGGGTGGTGGAGTCCAAAACTAGAGGGCATAGTTTTAAGGTGAGATGGGAAAGGTTTAAAAGGAATCGAAGGGGCAACTTTTTCATGCAGAGAGTGGCGCATGTATAGAATGAGCTGCCAGAGGAAGTGGTGGAAGATGGTAGAATTACAACATTTAAAATGCATCTGGATGGGTACATGAATAGGAAGGGTTTTGAGGGTTATGGGCCAAATGCTGGCAAATGAGACTAGACTTATTTAGGATATCTGGGTTGGCATGGACGAAGGGTCAGTTTCCACGCTGTACATCTCTGTGGCTCTACTAACTTTAGTTACATCAGTTCCGACAAATAAACATAAAATCCTGCTGACACTGGTCTGAAATAATGACAGAAAGTGCTGGAGAAACACAGCAGGCCTGGCAGTATCTGCAAAAAGAAACAATTAATATTTTGAGTCATAACGGGACTTTTCTTCAGATCTGTTCTCCAATGTCAAATGCCTAAAACCGCAAGAGAATTTTTTGTTATTCACCCATGGGACATTGCTGTCACTGGCTGGCTAGCATTTCTTGCTTGTTCCAAGTGAACCAAAGATCCACTCAGCCAGAAGCATCTGATGGTCCAACTGCTAAATGATGTTATTGTCCTTGCCTTTGGTGATAAAGTTCTTGATCTCAACCCTACATTTACAAGTTTAATCCTGTGACCCCTCGTCCTATGTTTGCAGTTTAATTTGAAAGCAGCATTTTGGATTTATCATTGCTAGTTCTTAGCTATTTATGTAGCTCCATACACTGCTGTCAACCTGCTCAGTAAAACTATGACATGAGAGTAAAATCTCATGAAGTATCTCTACAATGTGTTTGATGCCTGTTTCTTGGATATTATATTGCCATGTGCTTTGCTTTTCTCGTTCAAACAACATCACATAAGAATATAAAAAAAAGGAACAGGAGTAGGTCAATTGGCCCATTGGTTCCATCATAACCCTTAATTCCTTTACTGTTCAAAAGTCTATTTATTTTCACCTTATTACCATTCAATGGGATAGCCTCAACTGCTTCACTGGGCAGGGAATTCCACAGATTCACAACTCTTTGGGTGAAGAAGTTCCTCCTCAACTCAGTCCTGAATCTGTCCCCTCTTATATTGAGGCTATACCCCCCAGTTCTAGTTTCATCCACCAGTGGAAACAATCTCCCTGCTTCTATCTTATCTATCCCTTCATAATTTTATATGTTTCTATAAGATCCTCCATTGTTCTTCTAACTTCCAATGAGTATAGTCCCAGTCCACTCAATCTCTCCTCATAAACCAACACATAATTACAGAGTATAAGCAAATGATTGATAAACAATTGTACTCCTTTTAGCAACATAGTTAATCAGAACCATCATGGGATCTGGGGATTGAAGAGTGGGATACTTCTTATCCATCTTCTTCTGGTGCTGCAATTCAGTTGAAGGACTGATCACCAGAAGCATTTTGGAATGCTGGCATAGTCTCGTTGAATTGAACTCCAGCCTTGGAGAGCCACCACTTTTCACCTGTAAGGTGAGAGAAAGAGATACAAATAGCATCAAGTGTCAGTTAAGCTGGGCTAACCTTAGGGGAGATGGTGATGTAATGGTACTAGAGCTTAGCTGATAATCCAAAGAATCAATCCGACGCTGTGGTGACTGGGTTCAAAGCTCATCATTGTAGCTGCTGGGAGTTTGAATTTGGTTACATTAATTTGGAATGTAAAGCCAGTCAGTAGTAATGTTGACCATCACAGTTATCATTGGTTGTTGTTAAAATATCCATCTGGTTTGCTAATGTTGTCCTCTCGGGAAGAAAGTCTGCTAGCTTAAATCTGTCTCTCAACTGTTTAAGGGCAATTAGTGGTAGGCAGCCAAAGCCAACCATACAAATGTTCCATGAAATTTTTTTTCAAAACCTTAAAGCGATAAACAGCTCTGAAATGCTGGCTTCCTGTTATTGGTTTTTATGCTGAAAGTACTGAATAGTTTGGAACCGCAGAACTAATGAGGGGAAAGGTTCCTTTCATGTAGCTGGTTTTGATGAGATGGGTAGTGAGTGGCTGAGTGAATAATAGTCATGGTCAGCGTTATCCCTCTAGTGTGGTCCATACATCCATTTCAATTGTTAATTAAACAAATAGCCTACTTGAGAGAATCAAATGTTGTTAGGATTTGGTATGCTGTGTGAAACTTGCACCATGTTGCACCCACTGGAAATTGACTTATACCTGTCAACAGAAATTTTCCCAGCCATTTTTGAGGTGATGTATGAGTTCAGAGGCACTAAGAACTGTAGGTTACTAGGGCACAAAAAATATTTCACACAGTCATTGAGCACAGCACAGAAGGAGGTCGCCAGCTTTCACTCAGAATAATCCAATCATCCCACTCCTCTGCTCTTTCCCCAAATCCTTGTAACTTTTTCTGTTTTTATTATTTATCCAAACTCTTTTGCAGGCTCCAATTAAATATATTTGCAGGAAAATCCTGGAACTCACTCCCTGACAGTCCTAGGACTGTACCAATGCCAAGAACGAAGAACAAAGAACAATACAGCACAAGACCAGGCCCTTCAGCCCTCCAAGCCTGCACTGATACATTTTGC
The DNA here is from genome assembly GCA_024137785.1 of Ginglymostoma cirratum. NCBI lineage: Eukaryota > Metazoa > Chordata > Chondrichthyes > Orectolobiformes > Ginglymostomatidae > Ginglymostoma > Ginglymostoma cirratum. Next base: position 5,797,904 of record JAHRHZ010000139.1, on the reverse strand, counting down.
CCTTCTGTATTAAAATTGTCTTCACTCACAGGATCCGTATCCCTCTATTCCCTTCCTATTCATGTATTCTTCCAGGTGCTTCTTGAATGCTGCTAATGTGTCTGCTTCCATCACCTCCTCTGGCAGCATGTTCCTGCCACTCACCACCCTTTGTATAAAATACTTGCCTCATACATCTCTTTCAAACACCCCCCTCCAGCATCTTGAACCTGTGTCCCCTACTAATTGATCCCCCCACCCCATATCATGAGAAAGTGTTTTCAATTGTTTCCACCAGCCAGGCAGCTTGGTGGCTCAGTGGTTAGAACTGCAGCCTTACAGCATCAGGGACCTGGCTTTAATTCTGTCCTTGGGTGACTCTCTGTGCGGAGTTTGCACATTTCCCCCTTGTCTGTATGGGTTTTCTCCAGGTGCTCCGGTTTCCTTCCACAGTCCAAAGATGTGCAGGTTAGGTGGATTGGCCATGCTAAATTGTCCATAGTGCCCCTCAATGTGTAGGCTGGGTGGATAAGCCATGGGAAATGCAGGGTTATGGAGATGGGGTGGGAGTGGGTGGGATGCCCTTTGGAGTGTCAGTGAGGACTCGATGGACTGAATGGCCTGCTACCACCCTGTAGGGACTCAATGAGTCTAGCCCATCAGTCATTGTACTCTAAATCCCATCCACGTGTTATATATCCGCGTGTCTACCTTTCCAGATGCTAATAAATTCACTGTGCATTTTTACCAATAGGTGTTTTTCGGATTTTTCTTGACATTTTTAGTATTGAGTATTGCTGAAAAAAAACACTTTTTGTCAAAGCTTTTTGTTCTGTCCCCATCAGGTCAATTCACATGAAATGCCAAAGTAAAGGGAAACAGCAATTATATTGTAAGAGAAAATTGTGCTGATGGGTTAGCAAGTGAACTTTAATGATCATTGGCATTAGAGGCAGTCCAGAAAAAGTTCACAAAGTTTATCCTGGGAATGGAGGAATTTTCTTATGAAAAGAGGTTGAGTAGTTTGGGCTTGTACTCATTTGAATTTTGATGAGAGGTGACATTTTTGAAGCATATCATGTTATTAGGGGGCTTGATAGAGTAGAAGCAGATGAGTTGTTTTCCCTTGTGGTAGAGTCTAGGACCAGAGAACATAATCTCAGAATAAGTGGCTGCCCATTTAAGACAGAGGTGAGGAGGAGGTTTTTTTCTCTTAGAGGGTAGTGAATCTATGGAATTATTTACCGCAGAGGGCTGCTTAGGCTGGGTGTTAAGGCTGAGATGGATTTGTAATCAGTAAGGGAATAAAGAGTTTAGGGAAAAGGCAGGAAAGTGTAACTGAGGATTATCAGATCAACCATGATCTCATTGAATGACAGAGCAGCTGCAATGGCCTGCTTCTGCTTCTATGTCTTATTACAGTAGAGACATTGCCATAGAAAATGCACCAGCTGATGATGACTGCAAGTTTACGACTAATGAAATTATTCCTAAGGAAATTACATTTGTATTTCTTGTGAATTGTCCTGATGAGTGCAAGATAAAATGCTTCAACAAAATCTGACCTTTTTCAGCAAGCCTCAAGTTTTGTACTTCCGACCAACTATTTTCATTTTTTTTTGTTTGATTACCACCCAGTTCCTAGTTCGTAAATTGTCTAGATCAGCAGTCAATATTATAAAAGGGAAATGTTTATTGAAAACTCTGTTGTGCATCTATTGCTCAACAAGTTAATACATTTCCCAATGTGGCATCTAACCCTGAAAATCAGAATCACCCTGTTTCAATCTTAGTCCTTGATGAGTGAGCCAACTGCAATTATTATGTGCTAATAGGTCACCCCAGATTCCTGTGGTCCCTATATGCCCCTTTGCTCTTCAGTGACCTCTGTTGAAAGTGAAATTGCACAGATATCAGTTGAGGGCAAATTCAGTATTAGCTGAACTCCTCAGTGATCTAATAGCTCGGTTCCACTCATTGGCAAAACCTGGGCATGGAGGATGGCTATTTGGTCAAAGTTGATGAGACTGGTAAAATTTAAATTTAGTTGGACAGTAGACACAGTGAGCAATGTGAAGAAGGAAATAGTAAATCTCAACATGGCAGCTGTAGCTCAGGAGGTAGCACCCTGACCTTTGATTCAGAAGGTTGAAGTTCCCAGCTCTGCTCCAGAGACTTGAGCACAAAACATTGATACTCAAGTGCAGTACAAAGAGAATGTTATACAGTCAGAAATGTTGTCTCGCGGCTGTAACATTAAATTGAGGCCCTGCCTGCCCTCCCAGATGGATGTATTTGGTGGGGGATTAAAGTCTCTAAATCAATAGAACAGATGTTATGACATTTATTGTAATGCTGTTTCTGGGACTTGGCGGGCAAATTGTTGGGGTTGGCTACCTCGTCACAGCTTTGGGATCGAATATTCTAATGTGCCCATTCCTACATTAGCCATGCTAGTGATCTTTCAGCAGGCACAAGAACAAAAAGCTCCAGGAAAGAAGAGAAATGGTAACGTACTTGTGAATTTCAGAAGCTGTTCGCTTTCTTGGACTTGCATATCATCAGGATGAGATGATGCTATGATATCGTCTGTTTCGTTGTGTTGTGACAGGGGTTCTTCCAATGGGCTTGAGCCTGTTCTTTCATTCAGGTTTGCCTCTAAGTATGACATTGTAGTCGCTTCTGCTGGGTCTGAAACAGAGATGTTACTATCTGCTGACGGAGTCTGACAAGGAGAATCCTCGCACTCCTCCTGGATCAGCAAGCTTGGACAGATCTCCCCATCATTGGCAGGGTGCAGTATTATGAACCGTGTCCTTTCTCGGATGCCAATCCCACAACTGTGGCTGCAGAGACCCCAGGGAGACCAGGCAGAGACTTCGCAGTCTAGAGGTGTCCTAGCGAATTCCTTTTCCTGGGAGTCTGAAGAATAACCAAAATAAAAACTTTGTTATTATTACAGTTCAACATAATTACATTCAGTCATTACTGCTTAGTGCATGAGTGAGCATTTTGACTTCACTTCCCAATAAAATGCTAATTTGTTGCCAATGAACGTTGAAGTATTACCATGCTCTGTAGAATCATTACTTAAATACCTAATCCACATAGTGTAGTTTAATCCAGGTTGTTCAATACATAAACCACATGTGCTCAATTGGGAACCCAGATAAACTGACTGGATTTCTGTTTACCAAATTTAAAAACAAGTAAAAGGCACTGCAGTCAGGTACGTAATCTCAGTATTCATTTGTATATCGTTTGCATCTAAACTTTAACCTTTTTTGTATATGTGGAGAAATTTAAAATGCTTTTTTTTAATTGCTGTGAATGCGTTCCATCTTTGGTCACTGAATGGTGACAGGTGCTCATGTAAAGTTCACTTATTTGTTTAAGTGTCTAATTTTCTCTAAGAGTTTGTAAAGACATTAAAAATGTTGCATTATGCTAAAACAGAGCCACTGCAGCTATACATGTCTTTTCATATCGAACAGCAAGGGTTGCATCTTGATTTAATGTCAGTATATAACTTTTGATCCATGTAAGGAATGGAATATAATGCATTGACTGTGCTCTTGTAAGTTGTGATTAATGCTGTTCGTCATTGCTGGTATTAACTTGCAATATTGTATGCATAGGTGTGGCTCTGGAATAATTCAGTCGATTTCTTTTTAGGGTACTTATAATTTCTATATCATGAATATAATGCACAAGTGTCGCAGTTCTGTATCAAATAGGCTGTTACATGGAAACATGCACATAAATATGTGGTAAAAATGGTCCAAAACTGGAATTTTACATTCTATTCCACTAACTGATCACCAGTGCTTTTGCTCATACAAAGTATTGCTTGATTATCGTGTTCCTTGAAGACCAATGATCCAATATTCGTATAGGCTGTTCGTTTGAATAGGTCTTCAATTCAATTAGAAGTTAATTATTATTATTGTTTGATATTTCTCTAGATCATCAACAGACCTGCTCCTTCACCTCTTCCTGCTCACAATCCAAGGACCTAGACAATCTTTCCAAGTGAAGCAGCATTTCACCTGTACTTCCTCAATCTGGCCTATTGTGTTCAGTGCACCTAATGTGGCCTACTCTGCATGGGGGAAACCGAATACAGACTGGGTGTCTGTTTTGCAGAACACCTCCAGTTCATGAGCAAGCAAGACCCTGACCTTCCCGTAGCCACTCATTTTAACACAGTGTCCTGCTCACATGCCCACTTACCTGTCCTTGGCAGGCTGCAGTGCTCCAGCGAATCATGGTGCAAACTGGAGGAACAACATCTCATCTTCAGACTAGGCACTTTACAACCTTCTGGACTTAACATTGAGTTCAGCACTTTCAGATTGTGAATCCACTCCCATTCCTTCCCTTTCCTTTGGCTTTACTCATGGCATTCTCTGTCACCATGTCCTCTCTCCCCACCTCCCACTCCAATGGGAGTTTTGGTCTTTCCTGTTTGGTAGTTAGACACACCATTGTTCTGCTATTCTTACAAGCAGATCACTTAATCTGAACTATCAGCAGCCTCTCTCCCCCAGCACTCAAACCCCACCCACTATTGCATAATGCTGCCCCATCCACACTTCATGTCAGCTCTGGTGAACAGTCATCTAGACTTGAAATGTTAGCTCGCTCTCTCTCAATAGATGCTGCCTGACCTGCCGTGATTTCCAGCATTTTTTGATTTCAGTCGCTTTGACAATATTGCCACAGTATAAAGAAATAAGTGGAAATCAGGTTGGGTGGGATCAGAGAGCTTAGGATCTGTGAATAGAGTTGAGAAGACAGCAGATTATCCATTTTAATCAGGCGGATTTATATTTGATTTATGCTTGTTTGGCATTATTCGAATGTTACTGATTTTATGTTGAAAGGTCAAAGCATATTGGTGTAGCAACACATAGGGCCATGAAATAAGGAGGGGAGGGGGGGGCGTGAATTTGCTCCAAGCTGTGACTTCCCAAAAGGGTCAAGTGTCCAACCTCCAGGGGATAAAGCCTAACTATTGGAGCCGGGTCTTCAGAGAGTGGTTTGCAAATATTCCAGAAAAAAGAATGGTGGACATTTGCAACTCTACTCCACAAACATCAGTTAATGCTGGGTCAGATGTTAAATCCCAATGTTCCTAAATTTGAAACTGATGGATTTTTGATAACCACTATTATTGAGGATATTGAGCAAAGGTTGGTAAATGGAGTTAGCTCACAAATCAACCATGATCTCATTGAATGGTGAGGGTTATGGGGCAGGAACAGATTATTACAGTTAAATGGGTTACTTCTGTTCCTAGGCTCCTATGTCAGGGCTGTGTGTGAGCAGAGGGGGATTGATAAATCACTTGCCCATCTGTTTCTCACAGGATGGTTAAGGTGGAGAACCTAATATAAATCAAAGAATGGGGACTGAGAAAAGAAATCATTTGGTTCTTCTGGAGGTTGTTGCTGGTAGATTAATTGCCTGCTGAGGCTGTTTGCTGATAACCTTGTGTTAATGTATTGGTTTATGCAGGTTGTCTGGTAATCCCTGGCTTTAGACAGCCCACCATTAGTGGTGCAGTACAGATACTATCACAGCAGAAAGCATGTAAGGCTGCCCAACATCAATGAAGAGATAAGAGTTGTCAGAGGGAATAAATGCTTGTTTTTTGGTGATTTTTTTTGTACTCATCAGTTTTCAAATTTTAAGAATGGAAATGCTCTAACACTCCTTTTTGCACTGTGTGGAATAGATCCTGGTCAGGTAATAGAGTTAGTGATACCTTACAGACTTTACCATTAGCATACATCACCATGACCATCCCTGACTGAGCAGAGGTGCGGCACAGTGGTATACCATCAGGATAGAGCTTCCCTTGGAGCCCTCAACATTGACTTCAGGTCCCACATAGAAGCAGAAAATAGGAGCAGGAGTAGGCCATTCGACCCCTTGAGCTTGCACCACCATTAATTACCATCATGATCATAGAGTTCAATACTCTAATCCTGACCTCCCTCCATATCTCTTCATCCCTTTTGCCACAAGAGCTGTGTCTACCTCCTTCTTGAAAATATATAATGTTTTGCTCTCAAGCACTTTCTGTGATAGTGAATTCCACAGGCATTATTGTGGTTGGATATTTCTCTAGATTGGTGACTGCTCATCTTCTCCTGTTGCCATCATTCCCACAGCATGAAGAGGTAAGTGGGGATTCCACAGGCACAAAATCTCAAGTCAAATACGAGAAAGGGAACCACCTGCTGATTATGACCCACCTCCCCCCTCAGCTTAGGAATCACTTCCCATACATGTAACAAAAAAAAATTCGAAGTTGCTGGAAAAGCTCAGCAGGTCTGGTAGCATCTTTGGAAAGAAATCAGAGTTAACATTTTGGGTCAAGTGACCATTCCTCATACCACAATTGGTTAACTCTTAACTGGCTTCTGGGCAATTAGGATAAACAATAAATACTGGCCTAGCCTTATCCAATGAATTTTTAAAAATTGGAAAAAGCATTGAGGGCAATAAATACAGAACGTATTCTGGGTGAGGGACTTATGAGTCCATTGCCAAAAGTGATTCAGTCGTGCCATTTGTTGACTGATTTGGCTGAGCCCTAAAGACAAAACTTCTAGATTCGATTTTTGGCAGGCGCTGAGGGAGCCAATATGAGGGAAAATATCTACTTGAATTCATCCTAATCAATCTAGCCATCACAAATGCATCCATTCGTGACAGTATTAATAGGACTGACTATCGGACAATCCTTTTGGAGAAAAGTGGCACCTTCACATTGAGAGTACCATCCATCATGTAGTGTGGCACCTTCACCATGCTATATAGGGTAGATTTCAAGTAGATCTAGCAACATAAAACTGGGTATCAAGTTCTTTCAACAACAGAACTGTATTCAATCACAATCTGTAACCTCATACCCTGGCATATCCTTTACTTCACCATTACCAGTTAACTAGGAAAAAAAAACACCTTGGTTCAGTGAAGGAGAGCATGCACAAAAGCATCAAGAATATATAAAGAGATGGGGTGGAACTACAAAACAGGACTACTTGCATGCCAAACAACTGAAGCACCATATAATAAACAAAGCTAGGTGTTCCAATAATGAATGGATCAGATTTAGGTTTTGAAGTCCTGCCATATCCAGTCATGAATTGCAGACATTGTAGCACTGACGTCCATCAGCTTTGTAGAAAATTTCCCAGGTTGTCTTTTTGCACAAATAAAAATAAAATCCAATCTAACCAATTACCATACCTTTGATCTACTCTTAATCATTACAAAAATGATGGAAGGTGTCATTGACAGGGATGTCAAACAGCAATTACTCAGCAATAACCTGCTCAGTTTGGGTTCCACCTGGGCCGCTCAACTCCTGACCTCACCACACATGAACAAAAGAGCTGAGGTGAGAGTGATAGCCCTTAGCATCAAGAATGGATTTGAGCAAGTGCGCCACCAAGGAACCCCGGCAAAACTAAAGTCAACAGCAATTGGCATAAAACTGTCCACTGGTTGAAGTTGTACTTGGTACAAAGGAAGATAGTTGTGGTTGTTGTAAGTCAGTCTTCTCAGTCCCATGACGTCAGTTTAGGGGTTCAACAGGGGAGTGTCTGAGACCCAAATATCTTCAGCCGCTTCATCAATGACCTTATCTCTCAAAAGGTCAGATATGGGAAGGTTATAGTGTTCATGGATATGTGGGTGGATTAGCCATGGGAAATGCGGGGTTACAGGGATAGGGTAGTGGTGTCGGTGTGGGTGGAATGCTCCTCAGAGGATCAGTGTGGACTTGATGGGCTGAATGGCGTGCTTCCACACTGTAGGAATTCTATGATTCATATGTGGGAATGTTTACTGATGATTGTTCAGCACCATTTGAAAATCCTCAGATATTGAAGCAACCTGAATCTGTATACAGATAAACATGGGCTGATCAGTGACAATCAACATTTACACCACACAAGTGTCAGGTCATTGTTATTTCCACTGATGGAGAATCTAACCATCTCCCCTTTTCATTCAATGGCATTACCATTGCTAAATCTCCCACTATTAACATTCTGGGCACCACCATTGGCCAGAAATTAAACTGGACCAACCATATCTCAGAGGCTGAGAAACTTACAGCAAGTAACTCACATACTGAATCCCCAAATCCTGTCCACCACCTACATTTCCATCACAATCCTGATCTGTGCATATGCCTGGTTAACTTGGACGAGTTCAACTCCAACAAAATTCAAGACACCAGACTCCATCCAGCACAAAGCAGCTTGCTTGATTAGCAGCCCCTCGACTACCTCAAACTTTCTTGTCCTCTGCCAGTGACACATCATCATTATTGGTGGTTCCTCGCAGATGAGGATGACTCACTACTACTCTCAGTGTGAGTCCGTAGGTGGCTGTACAGACCAATGCGGCTTCCACAGGGTCTGTTACACTTGGGGCAGAAGGTGGTCATGGGAAGGGTTGGGTGCGACGTTGGTGTGGCAACATGCTCCTTATGCTGTTTTCACCCTGCTTCCATGTTTTGCCGATGGCAAGTCTCAAGGTGCATGACATCTTCCCAGATGCCCCTCCTCCACTTTGGACAGTCTTGGGCCATTAATTCCCAGGTGTCTGTGGGAATGCTGCACTTTGCCAGCAAACCTTGAGGGTATCACTGAATTGCTTCCTCTGTCCTCCTGGGGCTCACCTGCTGTTTCAAAGCTGGGAGCAGAGACAGTGACAGAATGGTTGTGGAAAAGGTGGAGGCCATTTTATCCATAGTATCCACACTGGATGGGAAGGTGTGTACCAACTACAAGACACACTATGACAATTCACTAAGACTCTTTCAACATCATAATCCAATCCAAACTTTGGCAACTAGAAAGACAGAGGCAGCAGACATATGGGAACAACACAACCTGCAGGTTCTCTCCAACCAACACACCATCCCGACTTGGAACTATATTACAGTTCCTCAACACTCAGTGGTTGAAAATTCTGGAATTCTTTTCTTAACATCACTGTGGCTATTCCTACATGTCAAGGATTGCAGCTGTCCTTCCCAGGGCAATTAGGAATGGACAATAAATACTGATCCAGCCATCACCATCCACATCCCCTTACCAGATATTTTTAACATTCATGATGATTGTCCTGAAATCTATGGGAATTGTAGATTAGGGGAGGCAATGGCCTAGTGATATTATTGCTAGGCTCTTAATCCAGAAGCTCAGCCAATGTTCAGGGAACCTGGGTTTGAATTCCGCCATGGCAGATGGTGGAACGTGAATTCAATAAAAATGTCTGGAATTAAGATTCTACTGATGACTATGAAAATTTTGCCAACTGTTGAGAAAAACCATCTGGCTCATTAATGTCCTTAAGAGAAGGAAATCTACCATCCTCAGCTGGTGTGGCCTACATGTGACTCCAGACCCACAGCAATGTGGTTTACGCTAAACTGCCCTCTGAAATTGCCCGGCAAGCCACTCAGTTGTACCAATTGCTGCAAAGTCTCAACAAAGGAATGAAACCGGATGGATTGCCCGGCATCGTTTGGAAATGTCAATGGCAGAAACAGCCTGTCAACCTTGTTAAGTCCTCTTTGCTAACGTCTGGGGTTTGTGCCAAAATTGGGAAAGCTGTCTCACAGACCAGGCAAGCAACAGCCTGACAGAGTCATACTCACAGAATTATACCTTACGGACAGTGTCCCAAACAACATCACCATCCCTGGATATTTCCTGTCCCACCTGCAGGACAGACCCAGCAGAGGTGGCAGCACACAGGTATACAGTCGGGAAGTTGTTGCCCTGGGAGTCCTCCAAGTCGTCTCCAGACCCCATGAACTCTCATTGCTTCAGGTCAAACATGGGCAGGGAACCTCCTGCTGATTACTATGTATCGTCCTCCCTCGGGCGAAGAATCAGTACTCCCCCATCTTGAACAACACTTGGAGGAAGCACTGAGGGTGGCAAGGGTGCAAACATACTCTGGGTGGGGAATTTCAATGTCCACCACCAAGAGTGGCTTGGCAGCAGTACTACTGATCGAGCTGTTCAGGTCCGACAGGACATAGCTGCTAGACTGAGTCTGGAGCAGGTGGTGAGGGAACCAATAGATAGGAGAAACATACTTTAGCTCATCCTTACAATTCTGTCAGCTGCAGATGCATCTGTCCATTAAAAGTATCAGTAAGAGTGACTACTGCACAGCCCTTGTGGAGATGAAGTCCCACCTTCATATTGAGAATACCCTACATGGTGTTGTGTGGCACTACCACTGTCCTAAATAGGATAAACTTTGGACAGATATAGCAACTCAAGACTGGGCATCCATGAGGCATCACAGACCATCAATAGCAGCAGAATTGTACTGTGGCACAATCTTCAAACTCATGGCCCAGCATACACCCCGCTCGACCATTATCACCAAGCCATGGGATCTAACCTGGTCCAATGGAGGGTGCAGGAGCATATGCCAGGAGTAGTACCAGACATACCTGAAGATGAGGTGTGGACCTAGCGAAGCTATCAAACAGGGTGACTTGCATGTCGAACAGCATAAGCAGCTGAATGGCTTCTTTCTGCACTTCAGGGATTCTATAATTCTTTGATTCAAGTGATAGACAGAGCTAAGCAATCCCACAACCAACGGATCAGATCTAAGCTCTGCAGTCCTGCCACATCCAATTGTGAATGGTGGTGGATGATTAAACAGCTCACTGGAGGAGGAGGCTCTACAAGCATCCCTTTCCTCACTGTTAGAAGAGACCAACACGTCAGTTTAAGAGATAAGGCTGAAGCATTCACAGCAATCTTCAGTCAGAAGTGCCAAGTGGATGATCCATCTTGGCCTCCTCCAGTAATGCCTAGCATGACAGATACAGTCGTCAGCCAATTCCACATGACATCAAGAAATAGTTGGAAGAAGCACTGGATACTGCAAAGGATACGGGCCCTGACAACATTTTGCTAATAGTGCTGAAGACTTGTCCTCCAGAACATGCTTCTCCCCTAGCCAAGCTGATCCTGTAAAGTTACAACATTAGCATCTACCTGACAATGTGAAAAATTGCCCAGGTATATCCTGTGCACAAAAATCAGGGCAAATCCAACCCTAGTCAATTACCGCCCCACCTACTCCCAATCATCAGTAAAGTGATGGAAGGTGTCATCAACAGTGCTATCAAGCAGCATCTGTTCAGCAATAACCTGCTCAGTGATGCCCAGTTTGGGTTCCACCAGGGCCACTCAGCTCCTGATCTCATTACAGCCATGGTTCAAACATGGACAAGAGAACTGAATTCCAGAGGTGAAGTGAAAGTGAAAGGCTGCATTCAACTGAGTGTGACATCAAAGAGACCTAGCAAAACTGGAATCAATGGATAGTGGGGGCAAACTTTTCCTTTTTTGGAGTCATACCTCAAACATAGGAAGATGTTTATGGTTGTTGGAGGACAATCACCTCAATTCCAGGACATCTCTGCAGGAGTTCCTCAGGATAGTGTCCTAGGCCCAACCATCTTCAACCGCTTCATCAATGACCTTCCCTCCATCATAAGGTGAGAAGTGGTGATGTTCGCCGATGATCGCATAACATTCAGCACCATTTGCAAGCCCTCAGATACTGAAGCAGCCCATGTTCAAATGCAACAAGATCTGGACGATATGCAGGCTTGGGCTGACAAGTGACAAGTAACATTTGTG
>JAHRHZ010000139.1:5741518-5785817 GCA_024137785.1 Ginglymostoma cirratum | reverse complement strand
GAATGGGTGCCGCCCCAACAACACTCAAGAAGCTTGACACTATTGGGGACAAGCAACCCACTTAATCGGCACCACATCCACAAACATCCACTCCCTCCACCACCGATGCTCAGTCGCAGCAGTGTGTACCATCTACAAGAAGCACTGCAGGAATTCACCAAAGATCCTTAGACAGCACCTTCCAAATCCATAAGCACGTCCATCTGGAAGGACAAGGGCAGCAGATACATGGGAATGCCACCACTTGCAAGATCGCCTCCAGGTCACTCACCACTCTGACTTGGAAATATATCACTGTTACTTCATTGTCGCTGGGTCAGAATCTGGGAATTTCCTCCCTAAGGACATTGTGGGTCAACCTAGAGCATGCAGACAGCAGCAGTTCAAGAACTCAGCCCACCACCACCTTCTCAAGGGCAGCTAAGGACAGGCAGTAAATGCTGGCCCAGCCAATGACACCCGTGTTCTACAAGCGAATAAAAAGCAAATTAATTTCCAGGATACTTCTACAAGTAACAAGAGGATTGATATTTTCAGTTGATTTGAATATTTTGAAGTATTAATTCTAAAAATGTTGGTGATGAGGGGAGAAAGGTAGTTGGACAGAGTCAAGAATTACCTGAGGACTATTCTGAATCCACTTTGTGCAGGACACTGGCTGCTCTGAAGACAGGAAAGCTTAGTAGGAGCTTAGAGTTGTGGGAGGCATGCGATCATGTAACAAAACATCGCCAGCCAAAAATTGCAACTCTTTCAGGCGTAGAGGCATCACTTTTGACATAAAGTTACCGAGTCTCAGATTGAAGTGCCCACCCCATTCTCACCACCAATCCTACAAATTTTGGGTCTGGAGCTTATTTATATTTGTCACCCCTAAGGACACAGTTTTGGTAAAGGAAACCAAGCTTGAGCTGCCATTGGGAAGCTAAGGTGTGTTTGAGGTGTTGCACATGGGACAAGGTACAATTGGAAAAGATGTTTCTCTAAGTGGTAGTGGCCAATGATATTGTTGTGATCATCAGAGGCTTCTCCGGGGCCCAATGTGGATGGCACAGAGGCTCAGTTGTTAGCACTGCTGCCTCACAGTACTAGGAACCTAGGTTCAATTCCAGCCTTGGTTAACTGGTCGTGTGGAGCTTGCATACTCTCCATGTCTGCCTGGGTTTCCACTGGATGCTCTGGTTCCTCCCACAGTCCAAAGATGTAGAGGTTAGGTAGATTGACGACCATCAATTATCTGTAGTATCCAGGGATGTGTAGGCCAGGTGATAATTATGGTGATAGGATTGGGACAGGGTGGGATGCTCTTTGGAGGGTTACTGCAGACCAAATGGGCCAAATGGCCTCTTTCTGCACTTGTAGGGGTTCTATTTATGATTCTAACAGAGAATCCAATATCAGCAGGACCTCTTCCCCTCCAATGTCCATTGAACAATTTGTAACCTTGGGTGTTATTGACTGACTGAAATGGCTTTTGGCAACCTATTTGTATCATACAACCTTGATTAATATCTTAAAAGGAAATTAGGGCCAAAATCAGCATGGGGCTGGATGAACACAGCAGGTCAAGCAGCACCATAGGAGCATGCTGTGTTCATCCAGCCCCATGCTTGTTATCTCGGATTCTCCAGCATCTGCAGTACCTTTTATCTCTAGGGCCAAAATCAAATGGGCATTTCACACAACTAGCTTTAAATCTTTCTTTCAATAACGGGGACAGCTACATAGCAAGTGTTACAGAACAGTAAGGCCATTGACCCCAAATTAAGGACTTTGCTGCCAAGTAAACACTAAGTGAAGGGAACCAAATTTGAACCCAGAGTCCCTTGTCAAATTCCTAGGCATGTAACTTTTTCTAATGGTCCCTGCTCATGCCGATGAAAATGAAAGCTTGAAGTTTGAATTCCTGGTCTTCCTGCTAAAGATTGCCACTTCGTGGGAGCCTGTGACATGAACTGGGGTCGTGACTGTCTCCAATGGAAGGTACACGCCTGGATTCCCCTTGGTTCATGCAGTTCTGAACCAGGAATGCTGAAACTGACAGTCCCTGCCAAAGAAAGAGAGAGAAAGAAATGCTCCCGTCATCATCAGCAGCCAATAAATCTCTGGTTTGTGTTACCTCTAGAAAGTAGCAGTGGGAGTTGCTGAGGAATTTTTCTTTGGCACCAGCAGATCTTCTGTGTTCAAAGTTGCAGGTTTAGAATTCAGTCCGGCAACAGTGCTATGTGCATTGGAGTGTACAGCACCGGGAATAAAGGAATTCAGTGAAGTCTATTCTTCTGGATTCCCAGTAACCTTCCTTAATTTTACAGTCTTCCCAGCTTTTAAAATTCAATCTTAGTTTCATCAAGCACAACTAGCCAATTTACTCTTTATTTGAGGAAAGGTCACCGGACCGGAAACGTTAACTCTGATTTCTCTTCACAGATGCTGCAAGACCTGCTGAGGTTTTCCCGCGAATTCTGTTTTTGTTACATTTTACCTCCTGATTTTACTGCTTATGTCCTGAATGATATCTTGCACAATGTACCTTGGCCGTTCACTTTGGTGATTTCTCCAATTCTATGTTTACTGTCATAGCACATCAAGGATGTACAGCCTACAGATCCCAGGATCTGTCATCCATAGACAAGTTGATGAGTGTAATTTTTGACACAATGAGTATTTGGTGAAGAGGCATCCCCGGAGTAGGATGGTGCATTGATATCTTAACACTGCAGGGAAGTCCCTGAATATGCTGAGCATCGTGGTAAAAGGGGAAACACAAAGGGAATAAAATAAAACAAAAAATCTGGATGCTGGAGATCTGAAACAAAAACAGAAATTGCTGGAGAAACTCAGGCGGTCTGGCAGCATCTGGGAAGAAAGCAGAGTTAAAATTTTGAGTGCAGTGATTCTTCAGCAGAACTGTTAGCAGCTGGTAAAAAGGTGATATTTATACTGAAGACGAAATAGGGGTGGGAGTGGGAAGGGGCCATGCACGAAGGGGAGAGGTGAATAGATAGGTGGAGATGGAGCCCAGACAGAGCCAGAGACAGGGAAGGGATTGTATAAACAAGGAGATTATGGATAGCAGGCCAGGACTGAAGGAAAATGAATAAGTGATATTAAGAAACGGAATCAGAAATTGCTGGAAAAAAATCTCAGCAGCATCTGTGGAGAGAAAGCAGAGCTAACATTTCGAGTCCGGTGACCCTTCTTTAGAACATCCATAATGAAAGTAAGAGCTAAGAGTAGGAGAAAATGGCTCTGCTTTGCTTAATGCAACCCATATATGAAAATTGGCCAATGTGTACATGAGAATGAATGACTGTGCTAAAAGCAACTCATACCATAACAGGACCGGATGTGTAATAAACATGGAAGGATGGAATCAGGTGCTAAAGTATTTAAAGTTGATGGTCAGTCTTGGGGGCCGCAGGGTTTCCAAGTGGAAAATGAGATGTTGTTCTTTGAGCTTGCACTAAGGCTTACTCATTTCGTGAGGACTGTAAGCCACCATTTCCATCATCATCAACAGGATGCCATGACCAGACACATATTCTTCCCCCCGTTCCTTGTCAGCATTCTGCAGGGCCTGTTCCGTCCAGCACATTCCAGTCCACCCTGGTCCTCCATTCATAACATTCTCATTGGTATTATGATTAAAAGTTCTTATTATCACTTCTTCAGCTTTTCTTCTGTCCTGACCTGCTATCTATAATCTCCTTGTTTATCTACTCATCTCATATTTCTTTCTGCCTCTCGGTTCCACCTCCACCTATGCACTCGCATCTCCCCTTCCACCACTACATCATCTTCAGCATAAATACCACCTTTTCCTAGCTGCTAGCAGTTTTGATGAAGAGTCACCGGACACAAAATATTAACTCTGCTTTTTTCCCCACAGAGTGAATGTTTTAGATCCAGTGACCCTTCTTCAGAACTGGTTGTAGCTATATTGTTGGTGTAAATGCTAGAAAAGAGCTGGGAGGTCGGGGGAAAGAGTAAATGACAGGTCGAGATAGAGCCCATAGAGAGAAAAAACTCATAGCAAAAATGACCCTGAGCTTCCAGTTGCCTGCCATTTCAACACACCACTGTGTTCCCTGTCCAACACCTCTGTCTCACGCTCGCTACAGTGCTCCAGCAAAGCTTGGCACTAAGTGGAAGAACAGTGAATCACTTTCCACTTGGGAACTCGGCAATCTTCTGGACTCAATATCATGTTCAATAATATTAGGGCCTGAGCACCTTCTTCCATCTCCTTAACCCAGGCCCTGTCATCACATGGACTGCAACCACAAATAACCCATTATCAGCCACTAATGGTCCCCAATAGCAGCTATTCATTCTCCCAGGCTGACCTTTACCCATTCCTTTATCTGTCCGACTGCTTTTCTCTCTGGCCTCCATCTCCACCTATTGTTTACTCTTTACTTCTCCATCACCCCTTCTCTGGCATAAATAGCAACCTTTTCCAAATTAAAATCAGAAGGGACACTGGACCCAAAACATTAACTCTGATTTCTCTCCATGGATGCTGCCAGACCTGCTGTGTTTCTCTAGCAATTTCTGATTTTATTCCATAAATATACATTTCCAGCACAGAATTCATTTCTGAAGAGTCAGAGTTGGAGCAGTAACTTTGTTGTAGCTATGGCTTATAGAATCATAGAGTCATACAGCGTGGAAACAGACCCTTCAGTCCAACTAGTCCATGCCGACCATGTTCCCAAACTAAACTAGTCCCACCTGCCTGCCTTTCGTCATATCCCTCTAAACATTTCCCATTCATGTACTTATCCAAATGTTTTTTAAACATTGCAACTGGACCTATATTGACCACTCCCATTGGCAGTTCATTCCATACACTAACCATTTTCTGTGTAAACAAGTTGCCATGCATGTCCTTTTAAAATCTTTCTCCTCTCACCTTAAAAATATGCTTCTGGTTTTGAACTCCCCCACCCTGGGAAAAAGAGACCTGCCATTCAGCTTATCTACACCCGTCATTATTTTGTAAACTTCTATAAGGTCACCTCTCAGCCTTCTACACTCCGGTGAAGAAGGTCCCAGACTATCTTTATTACTCAAACCCTCTACTCATGGCAACATCCTGGGAAATCTTTTCCGAACACTCTCCAGCTTAAGGACATAAGACATAAGGACATAAGAACTAGGAGCAGGAGTAGGCCATCCGGCCCCTCGAGCCTGCCCTGCTAATTAATAAGATCATGGCTGATCTTTTTGAGACTCAGCTCCACTTACCCGCCCACTCACCATAACCCTTAATTCCTTTACTGTTCGAAAATTTATCTAACCTTGCCTTAAAAACATTCAGCGAGGTAGCTTCAACGGCTTCACTGGGCAGGGAATTCCACAGATTCACAACCCTTTGGGTGAAGAAGTTCCTCCTGACCTCAGTCCTACATCTGCTTCCCTTTATTTTGAGGCAATGCCCTCTAGTCCTAGTTTCACCCGCTAGGGTAAACAACCTTCCTGCCTCCACCTTATCTATTCCCTTCATAATCTTATATGTTTTTATAAGATCTCCCCTCATTCTTCTGAATTCCATTGAGTATAATCCCAGTTTACTCAGTCTCTCCTCATAATCCAACCCTCTCAACTCTGGAATCAACCGAGTGAATCTCCTCTGCACCCCCTCCAGTGCTAGTATATCTCTTCTCAAGTAAGGAGACCAAAACTGCACACAGTTCTCCAGGTGTGTCCTCACCAGGACCATATACAGCTGCAGCATAGCCTCCCTGTTTTTAAACACCATCCCTCTAGCCAAAATTCCATTAACCTTTTTAATTACCTGCTGCACCTGCAATCCTGCTTTTAGCAATTCATGCACAAGGACACACAAGTCCCTCTGCGCAGCAGCGTGCTACAAATTTTTACCATTTAAAACATAGTCCATTTTGCTGTTATTCCTACCGAAGTGGATGACCTCACACTTATCAACATTTTACTCCATCTGCCAGACCATTGCCCACTCACTTAGACTATCTATATCCCTCCGTAGACTTTCAGTGTCTTCTGCACACTTTGCTCTACCACTCACCTTAGTGTCATCTGCAAATTTTGACACACCACACTTAGTCCCCAACTCCAAATAGTCCATGTAAATTGTAAACAATTGCGGTCCCAACACTGATCCCTGAGGCACACCACTAGCCACCGACCACCAACCAGAGAAACACCCATTTGCCCCTACTCTTTGCTTTCTACTGGTCAACCAATCTTCTATCCATGCCAATACATCACCTGTAATACCATGCAACTTTATCTTATGTAGCAGTCTTTGGTGTGGCACCTTGTCAAATGCCTTCTGGAAATCCGGATACACCACATCCACAGGTTCCCCATTGTTCATCATGCAAGTAATGGCCTCAAAGAATTCCACCAAATTAGTTAAACATGACCTACCCTTCATGAACCATGCTGGGTGTTCCCAATGGGACAATTTATATCCAGATGTCTTGCTATTTCTTCCTTAATGATAGATTCAAGCATTTTCCCCATCACCGAAGTTAAGCTACCTTGCCTATAGTTACCTGCTTTTTGTCTACTTCCTTTTTTAAACAGTTCGTCACATTGGCTGTTTTCCAATCTGTGGGAACCACCCCAGAGTCCAGTGAATTTTGGTAAATAATTACTAACAATACCCTTTCTCTGACAGGCCAACCAGAACTGGACACAGTACTCCAGAAGTGGCCTCACCAACATCCTGTACAACCTCAACATGATGTCCCAACTCCTATAGTCAATGGTCTGAGAAACAGAAGCAATGAGTCCCAAAATCAAGGCCTATGTCCTCTAACAGTCAATAGAATAATCTTAATCATTGACCCTCCTGATTCAAAACTTAACGAACAGAAAATTTTATGAATCCTGCGCCTGCATTTCCAATTTGTGATCCCAGTGGGTAGGATTTGCACCAGGGGTGCCTTAAACCACCTCCCGAAAACAAAATCAATGAAAAGTTATGAGTTGACTCCTGGCACAAAACAGTTTTGCCAGGGAATTCCTTGGAGCTGCTCCTACATCGTCAATTCCTGAGGAGTGTGGTAAAATCCAGCAGACCAACAGCAGGGAAAGATCCAAGGAATAGAGAAAATTGAAGTCCTTCAGAGGCATTGAGGGTAAATTATACGGACTGATTGCACCAGTTTATCTTATACTTTCAAATTGACCGGGTGGTCTGATTGAGCTATTTGAAATATCCAATTACCCCAACACGGTAGATATGGAGAAACTATTTACCCTGATGAGGTGGATTAAGAATAAGGAGGGATAATCTTTAAATTAGAACCAGGCTGTTCTGGAGCAAAATCAGGAAGAAATTTTTTCACAGAGGGGAGCATGAATTTTGTGATTCTCTCCGCACATGACTTCTGCCCACTCCATCCATCCCAAAAAAGGCTATGGATCCTAAGATATTGAAACATTCAAAACTGTGATAGACTCTTGTTTGGTTAAGGATACCAAGGGAGATAATGTTAAGGTAGATCAATGGAGTTGAGAAGCAGATAGGCCAGGATCTAATCAAATGGAGAAGGGCGTGATCTGCCTATTTAATAAAAAAAATTATTTACAGAACATGGGCCTCACTGGCCAGGCCAGCTCTAATAGCCCATCCCTAATTGTCCAAAGGACAGTTAAGAACCATAATGTGGGTCTGGAGTCATGTGTAGGCCAGGCCAGGAAAGGACAAGTTTCCTTCTCTAAAAGGTATGAGTGAACCAGATGGATTTTCCTCAAATCAACATCATCATTAGACTCTTAATCCCAGATGTTTATTGAATTCAAATTCCATCACTTGCCATGTTGGGATTTGAACCCTGATCTCCCAGAATGGGACCTGGGTGTCTGGATTAATATTCTAGAAATAATACCACTAGGCCATCAACTCATCAATTAATGGACCTAGACCATAAGAAATAGAAACAGCAGTAGGCCATTCAGCCCCTCAAGCCTGCTTCACTATTCAATAGGATCATGGCTGATCTGACATTCTATGCGTCTACTTTCCTGCGTTTTCTCCATAACCTTTGAATCCTGACTGATCAAGAATCCATCTACCTCAGCCCTTAAATATATACCGGGACTCTGCCCCCACAGCTCTCTATAACAAGGCGTTCCAAAGACCCACAACCTCATTTCAGTCTTACATTGGTGTCCCTTAATTCTGAGACTCTGTCCTCTGGTCCTAAACTCTCCAAAAGGAGAAACATCTTCTTAGCATTTACCCTGTCAAGCCCCTTAAGAATCCCAAACGTTTCAATGAAATCACCTCTCATTCTTCTAAACCTCAATGAATAGAGTTTCAAGCCGTTTAGGCTTTACTTCTAACAAAATCCTTCCATCCCGGGATGGATCCTAGTTAACATTTCTGTGAACTGCCTCCAACAGAATAATGTATTTTCTGAAATAAGGTGACCAGAACTACTCACAATACTCCAGATGTGGTCTCATCAGAACAGCACTTTGTGCAGCTGTGGTAAGACCTCCCTACTCTTATACACCTTGAACATTGTCCACGATTACCAGTTTACTCTTTCTACATATGTTGTACCTACTTCCAGATTCCTTTCCCAATGGCTTTTCAAGCATATCATTGATGACATCCTTAGCCTTGAGTCCAACTTCCATCTTCGTCCCACTTTCAGTGTATGTCCAGTTGATTTGTGGAAGTTCTGTCCAGTTTTGTGTTGTTCCTGGGGTTGGTTCTATTTGCTCAGGTCCTTTGTCCGGTGCCTGACTGGGTAATACTATGGGAAGCAGAACGAACTCTGAGTGGCCCATTCTGGGCAACGTTTCCAGACGTGGGTAGTAGAAAGAATTGGCAGGATGGGATGGATGTTTTGCGGTTATTTGCGATATAGTCTCCTGAGGGTTGGTGGCGAAGTTTGGAGATGAAAATGTAAATCCGCTGTCTGTCCCAGCATCCCAAGGAAATAGATCCAAGTTGTAGGATTCTTTCCAATTATTGTTCTCACATAGGTTGATGCTGTTAGCTCCAAGAAACCAATCTGGACTGGGAATTATACGCACTAGAAATGATACCTGGACAACAAAGTGAAAATCATTAGATCTTCAGAATTTGTATAAATTCAAAACCTAGAAAGAAAAAGCCTGACTTGCAAGGGTAAAGAACTGAAGCATCTCAACTCAACATTATGGAAAATTGCTTGGGATTAAATTCCACCAAAAGAAAAACAAAATTGGCAGAGCCCAATAGGGCTTGCTGAGTCACTAACACAAAATATGTACACATTACAGTTGTCTGACCTTCTCCAGTACCCTTCCTGTTTTCCTCCATCTTATTGCAAAAGGCCTGGGTGATATGGTGGCTCAGTGATTAGCCCTGCTGCATCACACTGCCAGGGACCCAGGCTCGATTCCACTCTCGGGCAACTGCCTGTGTGGAGTTTGCACATTCTCCCCGTGTCTGTGTGGCTTTCCTCCCACAGTCCAAAGATGTGCAGGCTAGGTGGATTGGCCATGCTAAATTGCCCATAGTGTCCAGGAATGTGTAGATCAGGTGGGTTATATAGGGATGGGTCTGGGTGGCAAGCTCTGAGGGTCGGTGTGGACTTGTTGGGCCAAAGGGCCTGTTTCCACCCTGTAGGGATTCTATGATTGTTGATGGTTGTCTATTTCACTGTCTTGGGCTTTATCATTGGCTTTAATGGAATGGGCGAAGTTGTAAAACTGACAATCTACTTGAACCTTGAGGTTTCCTGCCTGCGGGGTCAGTTTAAAGTTACCCCCATAAACAAAATACATCACAGGAAGCCGCTCAGTTCATTGTTCCTATGCCAGTGTCAAGTCTTCAAACAAAGTTTGTTCAGTCCAGTCAAACTTCCATGGCCTTTCCATGTAATCTTTTCTACGCACTTCTTTCACAAGTATTTTTTAAAATTTACAATTCCAAATTGTTAAATCAAAATTGTTATTGGAACCACTATTTGAGACAGTGGGATGGCTGTTAATAATATGGCCCATCTCCCTATTGATAGCAACTTAGTGACAATGGTCAGCTCTGTGAAGTGCAATCGATATTGCAAAATTTAAAACGAAGAATCAGGACCCATGACTAGAATTTATAGCAGAATTGAAGGAGCTGTTTGGCTCATCATGGCTGTGTCAACTCTTTGAAAAAACTGTCCAGTTTGTCTCTCACCTCCCACCATAATCCAGCAAACTAACCCACTTTGAATATATCTCAATACCTTTTGAAAATTCCTATTCTACCATGTTATCATATATTAACTACCCTCGGCAAATAGCTGTAGAAAATATTGCCTCATTGTCCCTCATTTACCAATAATTTAAAACTTATGACCGCTGCTTACTGACCAACACAATCAACAAAGAACATAGAACAGTACAGCACAGTACAGGCCCTTCGGTCCACGATGTTGTGCTGACCTATTATCCTACTCCAAGATCAAACTACTCTGCACACCCTACATTTTACTATCAACCATGTGCCTATCCAAGAGTCACTTAGATGTCCCAAATGTATCTGACTCTACTACCACCTCTGGCAGCACATTCCACACACCAACCTAACTCTGACATCTCCCCTATACCTTCCTCCACTCACTTTAAAATATTTTCACCCTGGGAAAAGGTCTCTGGCTATGCCCTCATCATCTTTCACTCTACCTGTGCCTCTCATCATCTTCTAATCTATCCAAGCCTCTCATCACAATCAAGGCGAAGGAGTTTTTCCCTATTTCCCCAGCATATTTTTTAAAGTATCTTGACTTGGTCTCCTTTTGGGATTATCATACAGAATCATTGAATTGTCATAGCACAGCCTGTTAAGTTTGAACCAGTTCTTTGCAAGACCAACTCAGTTACTCACTCTCTCTGACCTCCTGTATTCTCTGTGCTACTCTGCAATCTGTCCTTTGCAGGTGCTTATTCAATTACTTTCAAAAACCCTGATTATATCTATCCCTACCATTCTCTTAGGCAGCGCATTCCTGATCCTATCCACTTTCTGTGTGAAGAGTTTTAATTTGTGTTGCCATTAATTCTTTGGTCATTTGTTTTATATCAATGTCGTCTGGTTTTTGACCCTACTACCAAGGATAACAGCTTTTTGTCTTTCTGTCTAGAGCTTCTTCATTTTACCAGCTCTATCAAAGCTCCTCTTAACCTCCTGAAGGAGAGCAGCCCTTGTTCCTGTAATCTATCTTTGTAACTAAAGTCTTACCTACCTGAAGCCAGTCTCCTAACTTTTGCCCCAAAGCCTTCCTAAAGTGCATTGCCCAGAATTGCCCACAGTACTCCAACTGAGGCTGAGTCAGAGTCTCCTGAAAATGTTTCTTTGCTTTTGCTTCATGTCTTTATTTCTAAAGCCCCGGAATCTTTATACCTCTTTAACCATTTTCTCAATCTGCCATGCCACTTTCAAAAGCTTTGAGAAGACAGATTGAGAAAAAGAAAAAAATTGCATTTATTTTGTACTTCTCATGACCGCGAGATATCTCAGCGTATTTCTGGAGTGTAGTTGGTTTGCAATGTGTAGATTGAATGCACGTACCCCCCCAGACCCTCTGATTCTGCACCTGCTTTAGAAGTGCTCCCTTTATTTTGTGTTTCTTCATTCTTCCTACCTAAATGTAAGACTGCACATTCTCATTGTTACATTTCATCTTCCATGAGTATGTGCATTCCACCAGTCTGCTTGCGTTCTCTTGAAGTCTTTCACAATACTCGCAAGCCTTGTGTTATCTACAAATTTCACAATTCTATCCTACACATCCAAGTTTATGTTATTAATATAAATCAAGAAAAGCAGTGATCCTAATACTGACCACTAGGGAACTCCACTGTATAACTCCGCTCCAGTCCAACAAACAACAGTTCATTGCGACTCTCTGTTTTCTGCCAACTTTATATCCCTGCTGCCACTGCCCCTTTTATTCCATGGGCCCCATCTTTGATGCAAGCATATTATAAGGTATTTCATCAAATGCCTTTTGAAAGTCCACATAAAAATCATTAACTGCTATACCCTCATCAACGTTCCTTATTACCTCATGAAAAACCTTTAGAGTTTCAGTGGGATCAGAAATAGTATGAGTTCTCCTCAGAGCCAAATAAATATCCTCCAGCCTATTGCCAATTTGTTCCTGCACCTGAAACCCCCCCACCCCACCACCGCAGCCTACACCTGTCCTATCTAATTCTAAAAGTGGTTCAATTCACCTGGTTGCCATGTTGGGTGGGTACCATTGGTGATTCACTGTAATACTGTGCGTGTGTGTGTGTGTGTGTGTGTGTGTGTGTGTGTGTGTTTGTGGGCGTGTGTGTGGGCGTGTGTGTGTCTGTGTGCATGTGTGTGTCTGTGTGTGTGTGTGTCTGTGCATCTGTGTCTGTGCATCTGTGTGTGTGTGCATGCGTGTGTCTGTGTGTGTCTATGTGAGTCTATGTGCGTGTGTTGGATATGTTTGTGCAGACTTGATGGGCTGAAGGGCCTCTTCTATGACTGTATTAGCAGAAGTAGGCAAGACAGCTTGTTGAGCCTGTTCCACCATTCAATACGGGGGGCTTCAATTCCACTTTAAGAGAGGTCCCAAGATTCACAATATACAAATAATAGGCTTTTTAATAAAGCAGATTTTGGAACTAAAGTTTTTAAGCATATAGTTTAGTTATAAAATTTAAATCATTGTAAATGATGGCGACAGCCTGGGCTGGTTGATAGCATTCCAAATTGCTGTGTAAGGGTTTGACTGTAGTTTCTAAGGTGGCATCCCAATGCAGCATTGAAGGACAGCTGCAAAGTTAGAAGAGCCATTTCTCACATGAGACTGGATTAACTGAGTATTTAGGAGATTAACCAGGTAGAAAACATAGAAACATAGAAAATAAGCACAGGAGTAGGCCATTCAGCCCTTTGAAGCCTGCTCAGCCATTCAGTATGATCATGGCTAATCATCGAATTCAGTCCCCTGTTCCACTTTCTCCCCGTACTCTGAGATTCATTTAACCCTAAAAACTACATCTAACTTCTTCCTGAAAATGTTCAATGTTTTGACTTCAATCACTTTCTGTGGCAGAGAATTCCACAGGCTCACCGCTCTCTGGATGATGATATTTCTCGTCGTCTCAGTCTTAAATGGCCTACCCTGTATCCTTAGACTGTGACTCCTGGCTCTGGATTCCCAGTCATCAAAAATATCCTTCCTGTATTTAATCCTGTTAAGATGTTGTAGGTTTCTTTGAGATCTTTGTTCATTCTTCTAAACTCCAGTAAACATAGTCCTAACCTAGCCGGTCTCTGTTTCATATTGCAGTCCTTCCATCCCATGAATTGAGAACATCAGTTTAAGATAAAAGGGAAAGAATGCATGGGAACCTGAGGGGCAACTTTTGTACACAGAGGGTGGTGCACATGTGGAATGAGCTGCCAGCTGAAGTGGTTAAGGTGGGTACATTAACAACATTTCAAAAGTATTTGGGCGAATACATGGATAGGAAAGATTTAAAAGAATATGGGCCAAGTGCAGGGAAATGGGGTTAGTGCGGATGGATGTTTTGGTCGGCATAGAGCAGTTTGGCCAAAGGGCCTGTCTCCATGCTGTAGGGCTCTGTGACTCTAGGACTCTGATCAGTCTGGTAAACCTTTGTTACACTTCCTCCATAGCCAGAACATCCTTCCTCAGATAAGGAGACCAAGACTGCACACAACACTCCAGGTGTAGTTTCACAAAGGACCTGCACAATTGCAGCAAAACATCTCTGTTCATGTACTCAAATCCTCTCGCTATGAACCCAACATACCATTTGCCTTTTTCGTCGTCTGCTGCTCCTGCATGCTTACCCTCAGCAACTTGTTCAAGGACACCAAGTCTTGTTGCATCTCCCCTTCTCCCAATCTGTCACCATTCAGATAATAATCTGCCTTTCTGTTTTGCTCCCAAAGTGGATAACCTCACATTTATAAAGAATTTTAAGGCACTGAAGTAGTGGTTTCTGTGTATCTTGGCCAATTGTTCCTCAGCTAACCAACACCACTAAAACAACTACATTAGCCATTGATTTTCATGCTGATTGGGGGATGATACTGTTGTGTTTGCACTCCATGGAAGAATAATTTTGTGAAATTTTGAATATTATAATAAATGCAAGCGTTGTGTGGTTTTAAGGTAACATGTTTTCATTTGCTCTTGACAAGCGCAATGTCAGTAGAGGTTCCATCATGCCTTTATCCTCTTAGTGGAATGTCACTGTTGGGCATGCATGACTACTGTCAAAATATGTAATCTTAAAAGTAAAAATAAGATTCATGTCTGATACTTGGAATGCACGGTTCTGATTGACTGGGCTTGACATCAGTATTTATGTCTGAATTTCAAAGGAGATGAGGAGATTAACTGGCTAACTTTTCTTTTTTCATTAAAATAAAACAGAATTCAAGAAACTTCTGGACAAGTGAGAACAGTCAATAGAAAAACCTGGCCTGGATAACAGTATAAATGGGCCAGTTTAAAGGGACTGGTGTTTGGCAGTTGGCTAATTTCATGTCAGATCTTGATAATTCTCATCCCTATTTATTCTGATATTTGATTGATGTTGAAGATTAGAAGAAATTAGTAGAAATGGTAAAGATCTGTGCAGATTTTTCTCTGTCCCTCTCTCTCCCTCCCTCTTTCTCTCAATGGGCCAAACGCTGACAAATGGAAATAGATCTGAGATAACAAGGTGTAAAGCTGGATGAACGCAGCAGGCCAAGCAGCATCAGAGGAGCAGGAAAGCTGATGTAAGCTCAGATTCTCCAGCATCTGCAGTTCCTACTATCTCGGAAATAGATCTGTTCAGGATATCTGGTCAGCATGGATGAGTTGGACCAAAGGGTCTGTTTCTGTGCTATTTGAGGTTCATACAAAGTGATAACTGAAAGAATATTATGTAAACTGTACAGCATTTTCTACATCACAACAGTGAAGATAATTAAAATTACTTTGTTCGCTATAAAGCTGTTTGGCATGTCCTGAGTTTGTGAAGGAGGCTATTTAAGCATAGTTTTCTTTCTACTGCTGTAACCACATTTTTAAGGTTAAAAACTTGCATAGATCAGTAACTGTGACTCACCTCTGAGTCAGAAGGTTATGGATTCAGTCTTGCTCCACAGACTTGCGTACAGAATGCAGGCAGACCCTTCAGTGCAGTTCTGAGGGAGTGCCATCTTTTGGATGAGAATTTAAACGAGAGCCCTGCCTGCTGTCTCAGCTTGATGTAAGAGATGCCAAAGGCGTTATTTCAAAGAAGAACTGGCTGCCCTTGACTTCCAGCCAAGATTTATTCCTCAACCAGCATGACTGTAAGCAGATTTAGGGAGGAAGTTACAGAGCTTAAAACCTAAGCAGGAATTGCAGTCCATAGCAGAAGCTCTGCATTGCCTTGCTAAACCACTCAACCTGTCCCACCCTTTCTTCTTACAACATACCTTTTTAATAGCTGCCTAATATCTCCTTATGTGGTTCAGAGTTGAATTTCATTTGAAAGCAGTCTGGGAAGTGTTTTAGCATGTTAAGGGTGCTATACAAATGCAAGTTGTTGAAGTAGAGGTTGGCCTGAACGCATTAACTTATTCTTGGTCCCCAAAGTCCCCACTTTCTGACTGTTCCCCTTCTGAACTGTTAAGGGAGACTTCTGGCAGTTTCTGTTGGCTGATGTATTTAATATTCTGTCAGGCAAGCCTCTTCTGCAACATTTGTGGTTCTATCTATATCTTCCTGTTTTTATGTCTCCCTCTGCTTTGAACATCTTCCTGTTTATGTTGTAAAGTGAGATGTTAGTTGGGCACAGATGCAAAAGAAACTTTGCATTGGCCTGAGAAAGTAAGCTAGCAAACATTGAACTGCACAACATAGCAATGTTTCATTTAAGTAGTGCCTATACTGATGGGACATGTAAATCATGAGTACTATTTGCCCAATATAGATAGCTAAGTATGGAGATGACCTAGGACAATGAAATTTACAGGGAACTGCATTGAGTTTCTCTGTTTTATTATCCACATGCTTCTGAGAAATTAAAAATGAATGCATTAACAACTAAAGATAGCATGGCTGTAGGCTGCCATTTGAGCCCTACACACTTCCTGTAAGTTTCCAGCCAGCTAGAACTTTACTGACTACTCATGAGCCCCTATCACTGGCATCAAACCTGACAAAATTTACCTTTGTGTGCATGTCAAGTGCTGGTCAAAACCATGTCAAATTTGTGACAAAAATAAGCTTACTAGTGATCCCAGCTGCAAAATGTGGGAAGTGTTCACTTCGAACATTGACATATTTCTTACCTTGAATAACAGAAAAATATCAGGGATAAGAACAAGACCACAGTTGACTTGAAGCTTCTTATCAGATGATGTCTGTGCTAAGTACTCATGAGTTATGTGACCTCACCTCAATCTTATGATAAAACCATAACCTTTGAACCAGGTCATTCATCTCATAAATACCCTTCTTAATTCCACTGCAGGCTCATGAGAAAATGCAGACACAGTGCATCTATGGAGTTCATTGTCTTTTGACTTTTGCGAAATTGGCACATTTTTCTGACATTTCAAACATGCCAGTGAAGGTAAAAAAAATTAATGTTGGCTCATTCTCCCATTTTATCTCCTTGTTTGTAGAAAGTGTAAAGCATTCAACATGGCTGACAGTCGCACCAGAGAAACTAAACTTACAGTTCATCCCCTACTCAAAATGTTAGGCTAAGAAAATTGGATTCTGTGTTTATCAATTAAGTAAAACATCACTTCCACATTTGTGCTATAAGGAAGATTTAACATTCAATATAATGATCAACTTCTCAGATACTGAAGCAATGTCTGTCTATACAAAGCAAGGCTTGGACAACATTGTAGCTAATAAGTGGCATAGGGCATTCATGCCGCATACGTGACTGGCAATAAGCATCTCCAACAAAAGAAGATCTTTCCTTGACATCCAATGACATTTGGCAGAGCAGAATCAATGGATTGAGTCCTAGGTCTGATCCTATGTCTAATGGTCTTACCATCACTGAATTTCTCTCACGACCAACATCCTACCATTGAGCAGAAATTCAATGGACCAGCCATATAAATATTGTGAAATCTGAGGTGGATAACTCACCTTTTACATTTCGAAAGAAGCTAGGAATGTAATGAAATATTCTTGCCTCTTCTGGATGAGTATAGCCCCAACTACACTAATGGTGCTCAACAGCATTCAAGCTAAGTACTGGCTCAAGCCCTTTTCACCAACCGCCATAGACAAGTAATGGCAGCAGTGTGTATAATGATACACTGCAGTGACTTACCAAGGTTCCTTCAGCATCACTTTCCAAACCCGCAATCTCAAAAATATGTCCTCATAGTCCTACTCTCCAATTTGAGAGAGATGACAGGTGGTGCTTTAACCTGAGGGTCACCACATATCAGGTAAGGGGGAGATGTTGAGAAGGAGAGTCCTGCATGGTAACCTCAGCCAGTTCATTAACTGAACCTGTGCTGTTAGTGTTGTTCTGCATTACAGACCAGCCATCCAGGCTAACAGCAGCCTCTACCACCAAGGAGGACACAGACAGCAGGTGCATAACTGCAAGATTCCTCCAAGCCACAGACCATCAGTTTCCTACACTTTCACCATTCTTTCACTGTCCCTGCATCAAAATGTTGGACCATCAAAGCTGTGGGTGTACCTACACCGCATGGACTGCAACAGTTCAAGAAGTTGGGTCACCACTACATTCGCAAGGATATTTAGGGATGGGCAGAAAATGCTTGCCTTGCCCATGATACTCAAGTCACAGTGAAGAATAAGAATGAACTATAGAGTTATGGAATGATTTAAGCACTGAAAGGAAGCCATTCAGCCCATTGTGCTCTGCTGGCTCCCTGCAAGAACAACTCTGCTGTTGTACACCAAGTCCTTTCCCTGTAGCTTTTTTCAGTTGGTTGTCTCATGCTCTCTTAAAGGTCCACTTGAAACCGTCTCTGTCATGATTTCAAGCTGTATTTTCAAATCCTAACCTAACCTCTCTGTGAGGAGCACTATTTCACTTTCCTTCCCCTCCTCGTGTTGTAGAATTCACCTCAAATGGGTGACTGTCTGTTTATCAACCCTTCCACCAGCAGAAACAATTTCTCTCTATTTACTCTGTCTACACATCTCATGATTTTGAACACCCCGATCAAATCTCCTCTCAACCTTCTCTTCCTTAGAAAGAATGACACCAGTTTCTCCAATCTATCACTCAACTGAAGTCCTCATCCCTGAAACCATTCTTGTAAATGCTTTTTTGCATTCTTCCTGAAATATGAAGTCCATAATTGGACACAAAATTCTATTTGGGGATGAACAAATAATATAATTAATAAATTAAACAAGTAAATAATGAACTTCATAAACATTAATCCAACATTCTTGCTTCAGTATTCTTATACCTCCATTTATAAAACCTATGATCCTTCCTGTTTTTTCAACCACTTTTGCATCATACTCTGCCACCTTTAACATTTTGCTGCTAAGACTTTATTAATCCTGTAGCAGCATCACAGGGTGGCAGTTTGGAGTTTTAGACCATAATTGTGATACTTAAAAGCTGATAAACAAATCTAATTTAATCTTGTTTGCCCAATGCTGGCCTTGGTTTGGGGAATTCCTGTGGGGAACTAGCCTGAGTAAGGATATCCGAAGGTCATTTAGAGGTTAATGGCAGAGAGAAGATTCTTGGGAATGGCAGCTGCTTGTAAAATCCCAGTTCCTCACCTGGGGAGAGATCGGATTATCAAGGTCAAAAAAGGCAACAAGAGGGTATTCGATCGCACAGCTGCCAATGTTAAAAATAGGGAATGTATAAGAGGTCAGAGGAGGACCCTCATATAAAGATCTCGGAGGGTTGGTCAACATTGCAGAGACAGGGAGATGCAAGGCCATGGAGGAATTTGAAAAAAAGCATGAGAATTTTTAAAAGGAAGTATTGTTGGACTAGGGTCATTATTGCTCGTGGAGGTGATAGTGTGGGGTGGAGGAGGACAGCAAAGATGAGTCTAAACTTTGACCTGTCCCAACCTATGCCCATGTTTTCTGGGTTTAGGTAAGTGCAGTGCATCCTCCCAGATATGCTTCTATATCAAACAAACACAAAGTACACTTGAAGGGAGTTACGATTCTCATTCATTTGGGCATCAGCGTCGTCATTTCTGCTCCCAGAGCGAGGACACTTTGAGGACCAGAACACCTAGCAGAGACCTTGCAGAAGCCCTGAAGCCATGTCTGAAACCCCAATTTGAACAGAAGATAAACTCTTAATGAAGTAACTTCTTTTTATCCTTATTGTAACTCAAAATGGCACCAGATTGTGACAACAAAACACTGTTCACTGTATCTTCCAGTTACATATGACAATAAATCATTCATTCATTCATTCACCCACTCACTCATTCATTGTGTGTCAAACATGATGATTGGTTTCATTTAATTAGGTGTTTACGGTGGTTTAATCACAATGATTAA
The DNA here is from genome assembly GCA_024137785.1 of Ginglymostoma cirratum. Taxonomy (NCBI): domain Eukaryota; kingdom Metazoa; phylum Chordata; class Chondrichthyes; order Orectolobiformes; family Ginglymostomatidae; genus Ginglymostoma; species Ginglymostoma cirratum. Next base: position 5,766,294 of record JAHRHZ010000139.1, on the reverse strand, counting down.
CAAACAAAGGAGAGAAAGAATCATAACTTTCCTGTCAAGATGGTAGCAGAATAAGGTGCTCCAACCAGAGCTCCTCTGCTCCTTCTATTATTTCTCACTTCCTTCTCTTTTTGGTGTTTTCCCCATCTTGGTGTTCATCTCCCCTGTGACAGGCCTCGGCCTGCTCTACCAGCTGGTCTAGCAGCTTGTGGTGGGTCCCGGCCTCATCTCTCAGCAGCTCGTGGTGCGTCCCGGCCTGGTCTCTCAGCAGCTCGTGGTGCGTCCCAGCCTGGTCTCTCGGCAGCTCATGGTGGGCCCCAGCCTGGTCTCTCGGTAGCTCATGTGGATCCCAGCCAGGTCTCATGGCGGCTCTCAGCCTAGTGTCTCAGCGGCTACTGGCATTGTCTCGGCTCAGCGTGCGAGCGGATCCTGCCTGGGCATGTTTCCGAGGCACCGAGGGAGATCGGAGAGCCGGTAGTTCCAGCAGCTGTGACAGTATCTGTGGCGGTGGCATCGAAAACAGAGAGCTGAGGTCTCCCCATGACAGTGAGCTAAGTGGAGGACTCATCAAAGACTGTTGAACTTCTAACTTGTTCCTTTATTTTCCTAGTTTAAACTATGAAAGACTTTAATGCAAACTATTACCTATGTCTTTACTTTTCTATTATTCTTTGAAGTTATGCTCAACTTTTTAACTCTCTTTTCTCTTAATACTTTGTGTTGGTACCTAAGATGGTGCTGTGTGTGACGACATTATACAATTTTCACTGTACTTCTGTACTTGAGTACACATGACACTAAAATCTAAATCTAACTTTAAAGTGTTGTTGATCCTGATTAAAAGGAAAGAGAAAATAAACTTGAATTCCTATAACATCATTCACAACCCCAGGATCTTCCAAAGTATTTTACAGCCAATGAAATGTTTTTGAAGTGAGATGTTATGCAGGAAATGTGGCAGCAAGGTTCTGCTGGTAGTTATGAGATGATGGTCACATTATCTCTCCTAGATTTGGAAAAAATCTGCTGTCCTGAATTTGGGCATCTGTGCCTCAGAAGGTGGTGGAGGTGGGTGTTATTGCACTTTTTTAACACAGACATCGTTAGGTTCTTGTTATGCAAGGTTTTTGGGATAGATTGGAACTTGGAATTCGAAATACAAACAGATCAGCCACCATTTTATTGAATGGGAGAACAGTCATGAGAGACTGAATCGTTGACTTCTCCTCCTAGTTAGTGTCTTCGCACGTTCAGATAATCATTAGATTGACTTCTAGAAATCTTAGGTATATGGGAATGGCATACATCAATGTTTGAACAAGGAACAAAAGTGGACCACTTGGTCCTATGAGGCTGCTCCACCTTTCAATAAGATCAGGGCTCATCTGATTTTGACTTCAATTCTATGTTGCTGCTTAGCCTCGATAACCTTTCATCCCCTTCGTAACCAAGAATCTATCTATCACTCCCTTAAAAATATTGTTGTATGTTGTCATTCTTTTATTTCCATTTACAAGACGGACACTCTTATCCAGAGGAGATGGTAGAAGCAGATACAATAGCAGTGTTTAAGAGATAGCTACGTGAATGGAGGGATGCGGACCACATAGAGGCAAAAAGTTTCTAATTTAGAAAGGCGTAATGTGTTGGCGCAAGCTTGATGAGCCAAAGGGCATGTTCCTGTGCTGTGCTGTTCTTTACTTTGCTTGTTGATACTATTGGCTGTGGAGTTCTTGAATGCCGTACGATCAAGCCTCATGGGTGAGGACTGACCTCCAGATACTGATAATGGTACTGTATCCATTGGCCATACACTGGCAAGAGTTGCTTCTTTAAGAACTGTGGGGGAGGTGTTGAAAAGTGGAGAGGGACTAAAATATACATCGTCTTCCTAAAGAGGTATGAAAACACATGTCGTGTGAAAAAACAACCAAAAATGCCTTGTAACTTACAAGAGGGTGTGAGGGAGTGACAGTGAATGCTGTGCTGGAATTCCCCTCTCCTGCTGTGATGGGATTACTTTGAAAGCAGCCGTGCACAACACCCTGTGTGGCATTCACCTCTTCTAATAGGAGTTTGTGCTTTCCATCCTCTGCAAACATTTTAACGCCAGAGGAAGCCATGGCCCCTTCTGCCCACAAAGTGAAGTCATAGCTGTGGACACAACCTGCAAGAGCAAAGCATCAAGAATGAAGCAACATGGTAGAGTTTTTTTAAAATTTGGTTACAGGCAATCAAATAGCCTCTCATTGTGATTATTCATTGTGAATAGTATTTGCCCCTTGACACCAGCTACAGTGGGGCTCAGCATCAGCACCTCAAACTGTCCCCACACATATGTAAGCAAAACAATTAGCTAGCATTTCTTCATGTTATTTAATCCTGAGAAAGGTATCTGTTTCCATCCCTCGCAGTGCTGCCATTCTTTTTTAAACCCATTAATATAATAAGTTCCTTTATTTAATTGGACTACTTAGTAACAATTCAGAATAAAGGATAACTGGCACTTTTTGCAGCACAATTTCCTATCCTTTTTCTAAACAAATTGTTGTGGCACAGTTTCCCTAAGCGTAAACAGTTTAATTGAGTCATTTAATTCTCAGAACTGGTGTGGATTGAGAGCAGCACAAACAAGAACTGTTAAGATTTTGAAAAATTATGGGTGTAGACGAAGAATTTATGGTTGCAGATATTAAATTCAAGGTGGCACTACACTGTGCAACCATGGTTATGGTTTACCATGATGCAGCTCAATGATATTTATACCATTGCACTCAGAGCTTTTTAATTACAATGTTCTTTTTTTCAAAGCAATCCTTCTCAGAAAGTGGCTATTCCTGGAAAGGACAGCTTTTTAATGCCCACCCTCAGTTGCCCATGGAGATATAGAGCCTTGTTTATCAGCCGTTGTTATTGGACTTATTCAACTGAGTGGCTTCTGAGTACTCTTCAGAAAACAGTAAGAGTTAACCATTTTAGAATGAGACTGGAGTGTCAGGCATTGAGGGCAATGTTTTGGCTCCCAGAAACATGTTTGTAAATCATTGGGAATGTTAGAATGATCCAACAGCTTCATGGTCACTTTACTGATACCAGCTTTTTAGTTCATAGAATCCCTACAGCATGGAAGCAGGCCATTCAGCCCATCAAGTCCACACTGACCTTCTGAAGAGCATGCCACATAGATGACCCCACTACCCTGTATTTCCCATAGCCAATCCACCTAACCTGCACATCTTTGGACCGTGAGAGGAAACCAGTGCACCTGGAGGAAACCCACGCAGACACAGGGAGAACGTGCAAACTCCACACAGACAGTCACCCAAGGATGGAATTGAACTGGGGTCCCTGGCACTGTGAGGCAGCAGTGCTAACCACTGAGCCACTGTGTCACCCCAGTTTGAGCTCAAATTGAATTAACAGGATTTGAACCCACATTCCACTGCGTCAATCCCTTTGGAATAGGGGATCAGGTTTTCCTGAACGCAGACACCACTGTCTGTTTTCAGGGAATCTTAAATTTTCAAAGAGGCCTCGACAGGCATGGGAAACTCACAGCCAGACCTGTATCTGGTGTATGCAAGGGCTTTGAGCACTTCTGTTTTGGCCTGAACGAATACAGTAGACAGTCACATATGGAGTATAATGAGGTGACTCACCCAAACCCTGCCATTATTAAGGTGGACACTCAATCTGCACTTGTAAATTGGTCACAGCACCATTTAATATCTAGGCCAGTGGATTCAGAGAAAATGTGGTTCTCTCTTCAAGTTCTTTTCATTCATCGTCGACCGATTGGGTTGACACAACTTATTTGTTTTCTGCAGTAAGAGTTTTATTATCCCGGCAAACTGTGGGATGTTTAGATCAAGAATACAACAAAAACCATGACTCACCGAAAAGCATAGACCACTGGGCTGGAGGTCTGTATGTCGGATATTGCTTTGGAAAGGAAAAGCTATTCCACTCTGCCAGGAAACGGAGAGCGTAGCGCGCTGGGTTCTGAGCTTGACAGTGGATTACACTGCCAGTGGTGGCTGGAAACATGAGGATGAGCCAGAGGAGAAGAATAGGACTCATAATATTAACACTGAGGATTGAAAACTAGAGATCAATTCAGAGTGCAGTCCCCATGGTAACGCAGAATCTGGACACCACAGTTTTCTGAATAAACAAACCCTTTGACCTCCTGTAGCGGATAATTCTCAACTTTGGTTAATATTTACTAAAGTCAATCTCTTGCAAAATAAATCCTCTTCTCTCTCCCATTTAGTGCACTTTGGAAGGTGTAGATCAGAAATTCAATTTCAATCAGAACTACAATTTGTTCTCAGCTGGAGTATCAAGTTCCATTCTGGGCACCGCACTTTAGGAAGGATGTCAAGACCTTGGAGAAGCAGAATAGAATGATTCCATGGATGCGGAAACTCAGTTATGTGGAGAGAATAAGACTTTTTTAGTTAAAAGTGTTGAAATTTATGGGGAGATTTAATAAGGATATGAGAGATTTTGATAGTGTAAATAAAGAGAAATAATTTCCATTGGATGCAAGATCAGTAGCCAGGGGCAATGGTTTGGTCCACACAAGGACAAGCAACATTCCTTAAATACTATGTTAGTTTCAGTGTTGCTGTTGGTTGCTCTTTGTCTCTTGTGACCAGTGTTGCTCACACTAAAGACAGCATCACTCTCCCAGTGATGCATTCATTGGGTAGCACTCTTGCCTTGGAGCCTTGAAGGTCATGGGTTCAAATCACACTCCTGAATCTAGAGTGCAAAATGTAGGCTGACATTCCAGTGAAGTACTGAGTGAGTGCCATACTGTCAGGTGCACTGTCTTTCAGAAATTTCAAACCTTGTCTCAATCCCATCTGCTCTCTGAAGATCCCCTGGAGCTTGGACAGATGTCTGTCCTTAACCAACACCATTGAATCTGGCTATTTATTTCACTGTTTATTTATTACCATTATTAATTTTATTGCTGTCTGAGGGAAATATCTGTGCGCAAATTAACTGTTGCTTTTTTTTTAACTTTATAACAGCAACAGCACTTCAAATGTTCATTGCTTCTAAAATGTTCTGGGAGGTCCAGAGATTATACTTGGTGCTGTGTGAATGAAAGTTCCTTCTTTAATCTTTTACCAGATTGAAGCAAAATTAACTTAATTTGTAGGAAACTGTTGATGTGGGAAGGGTACAATGGTGGAAGGTGCTAACATTGGAGGTCTGTGACGCAACTGAACCTTTACTCTCACAGATTCTTTTAACCTCGTCACCTGATGTAATTCTTCTGCAATCTCTCTGTTTCTTTTCCCTCAAGTTTCAACAAGATATGTCTGATAAGGTTTTGATGTTTTCAAAAAAAAAAGTACCTTTATAAATGTCTTCTTGTTTAGAATCAAGGCCTGCGCAGGCAATCTTGTTTCTTAACAAGTTGCGATATTTGTGTAAATGCTGGTGTAATCTATATGTGATTACTCACTGCACTGTAGAGCCCTTAATTCTAGATTCTCTTAAATATTGCATCTTTTTGGAAGTCAACAATGTAACAGTTGGCTTGATGTATCTCTTTCGGTCACGGTTTAGTTCCAAACAAAAGATTAGTTTTATATCGAGCTTCTAGATAATTCTCCAACAAAGACGAGCACTGTATTACATGTTTATTTGTGAGTTGTTGAAAAACATGCCAAGTTTGTAGATAATAGACATAAAAATGGAGAGTGCTGCACAGTTAAATGTTTCATCATGAAACTATTTCACCAGTCAAATGGGCATGTAAAAGCATCAATGTAAAATCAGTCCTTTTTCTAACCCTCTCCCCTGTTGAAGATACTGTTCCTGGGGTCTTGGTAGCTCTTCTGCGTACACCTCCTCTAAAATCCACTCTTCACGCACAAACCTAAGAGCAAATTTAACTGTGGAACCCTTTGTAGGCCTCAGTAGGGGGTTCAGTTAGGCGGATGCTGGTTTGTGATAAGTAATAACAACAGCAGTGTGGGTTCAATTTCTGCACCAGCTGAGGTTACTATGATCGACTGTCCTTCTCAACGTCACCCCTCGCCTGACGCATGGTGACCTTCAGGTTAAACCACTACCATTTATCTTTATCTAATGTGATAGCAGCCCTGTTGTCGAGTAGAACTATGGTGACTTTACCCTCAAATGTGCTCAACATTTGTATTTTCATGCAAAGATCTCAGAACCTCCAGTCAGATAGTTGCCATCTTTTGCTTGGCCAGGCTCACAGATAATGGATGGCAACTTGCTAAAGGGACTCTCAGAGGTCAGCAAAAGTCAACACCTTTAGGAATGATCAGGAGAAAATTGTGAGCAAAATTAAATTCTAGCAGGATCTCAATTTTGGATTTAGCGAGCGAAAGCCATTCTGTCTCACTGCAATCGATGCAATCACCATTGAACAATGAGCCCCGGCTGATTCCTGCAAGGTAACACATCATTATCTCTGTGTGCATACAGTTAGGTATTTTAGTTTTTAATGAAAAAAAATCAAATGTGATTACAGAAACATAATTTAAAGAACTCTTCAAAAGCTTTAAGAAAGAAGATTGCAGGGATTAATGCAGCTAGCCAGGAGAACAAGTTGGCTCCTTAAATTGCACTTAACAGCATGAATGTGTTATAATTACAGCGTCACTAGGCAGGCCAGTACAAGAATGTTATAATCAATGCAGAGACAGTAAAGGTTTACAATTTCATTCTTCGAGGGTGGTGTACTGCTTGCGCACAGACTCTAAAATGAAAATTAAGAAAAGAGGAAAAGCAGTCAGTCCAAAAATTACCACCCTAGTGAATAATCTGCATGGCTACTCTTGTTTTGATAGGGCATTGTGTGTCTTGATGGGGCATGTTGGTGGTGGAATATCTGGTATAGCAAGTCTGCCACTGATTAGGAAATTTTTCAAAGAAACAACCTGATGGCTTTCTATTCCAGTGAACATTGAAAGGATTGCTACTGAATAGCTAAATGATCACCTCATTCTGAGCTAGAAAGCTTTGCAATTAAACCCTAGTTCAGTACTTAGAATATAGAAAAGACGATATGTATTTATATAGCTCCTTACACCATCTCAGGATATCTTCAAAGGCAAGCAAGTATCTTTTTTAAAATCTTAATCACAGCTAAAAACCAGGATAAGTGGCAGCCAATTTGTACACGGCATGTTACCACAAACAGAAATAATTGATTTTGGATGGGGAGGCAATTTTTAATGGAGGGGCAATGCCCATGTGGTATTATCACTAAACTATTGGTCCAGAGACTCAGCTAATGTTCTAGGACTCAGGTTCAAATCCTGCCACGGCAGATGGTGGAATTTGAATTCAATTAAAAGAATTTGGAATTAAGGGTTTAATGGTGACCGTGAAACCATTATCAATTGTCAGGGAAAAAAAACCATCTTGTTCACTGATATCCTTCAGGGAACGAAATGGGTCATCCTTACCTGGTCTGGCCTACATGTGACTCCAGACCCACAACAATGTGGTTGACTCTCAGCTGCTGACTGGGCAACAAGGAATGAGCAATAAACACTGGCCCAGCCAGATACACCCACATTGCATGAGTGAACAAACAAAAGGAGAAGTAACTATTGGTTAGGCCACTAGGAAAACTCAACCATTCTTCAAAGATTGCTACAACAAGCAAAAAGGCAGTTAGATCCTCAATTTGATGTATCTTCCGAATTGGCTGTTGTGTTTTCCCACCTTGCAATGGTGATTATATTACACCAATGCTGCGTTAACTGTAAAGTACTTACATTGAGAGTGCCATGTAATGGAGTGAACTAATTTTGATCAACATTTGCTTGAAAGCATTGTTCACCAGGTGATCTTCCTTCTCTTCAAGTCAAACCATGAGATGGTCTCCAGACATTGGAAACAGCTGGATGGGGCCTCAGTTTAGTATTTCATTTGAAGGACAACACTGACTGTCGTCCGGCACTGAAGCATTATCAGACAAATGTGCTCAAGTCCTAGACTTGGACTTGAATGCATAACCTTGTGAAAAAAAGGTGACAGTGTTTCCAAGTGGGCTAAGCTGGTACTATGATGTGCGGGAATATTGAGGAGTATGACATGAATTGTATCTTTCATTGCTTAGACTGTTGTGTTCTCAATCTGAAGCCTTGAGCACAGAATGAAGACTGTTCATTGTTTCCACGGTGAGAAATGGAAATTGGCCAGGAAATTCAAAACAGCGGCTGGATATTCGTAAGAGGGTAAGAAAGGGAAGCAAGAGTAGGCCATTTGGCTACAACATATCATTTAACAAGTTCACAGTTTATCCTAAGCCTCAATAAATTCATACCTGATCTTCACATGCTGAGATACATTAGTGTTCAAACATCAACCATTCTTTGTCTTGAATATGTTCAACATCTGGACAGAATAAGAAACTTCTAAAGATTTGCAACCCTCTGAGTGAAGACGTTTTTCCTTACTTCAATCAGAAATGTCTGACCTTTTAATGTCAGACAATTTCCCTTAGTTCACGAATCTATGCCTGGGGGAAACAACCACGCAGCATCTACCCTGACAAGTCTTCCAAGATTTACATAAATTTCAATGCAATAATCTGTAATTCTCCTAAATTTCAGAGATGATCGGCCCATTCTGGCTGGTATCTCCTCCTCAGAAGACAGTCCTCTTATCCCAGGATTTAATCTGGTGAACTTTTGTTCGACCTCATATCAGCATATTAAACTTTCAATTGATGTGAAGAAAGTACTTTTCAAGATGGGCAAAGATTAGTGATGTTTTTATATGACATTGTTTATCTGTGGGAGGCATAAGGAGCAAATGGAGGGCAGGCACCTTCCCAAATAAATCAAGGAGATGAAGGAGAGAGTTGTCACTGGGCATTTCCCAGGCCCTCATCATTTGAAACTTATTATTGATACAGGGTGAAGACTGGGCCGTCTACCTTCCTATGAATATGATGCAGGATGGTCAAGAAATGTTGTTATATTAAAAGGGACTAACATCTAGAGGGTCCGATTCCTACCCTGGAGACTTTAGCTTATAAACTTGATCATTTAGATTGTAACATTGTCCACTGGACAACAGACAAATCTTATATTTTTTTGGCTAAGTGAGAGGTGCTTTGGGTTTTTTGGACATCTTTCCAACATTCCAGTGAGATTTCTTGGCATACCTTTCCAAACTCACCTCATTAACTACCTCTCAGCCATGCCTAAGCCATCTTACCAGCTGTCGTTCTCAGAACAACTTGCTACTCGGTGGATATCTGCTGAAAGACTGGCATCCCTTGCGCCTGTGCTAAGTTTTGAAGCCAATGTGTACTGGGACAAGCACTGACAGTCCAGATTGCACTGCATGGTTCCTGGCATTTGGCCCGGATGTGGCACTCGGTGAAATTGGTACCCTGCTTTCTGGGTGGGCACCTGGTGGTTCTGGTGAATATAGTGATGTGTGGACAGGACATCATCTTCTTCCAGGACCAGCATTAATGACCTATCCTGCCCCCATGATGCCTCTCTCACCCACATCTATCCCTAAGTTACCACATTCCATTACCAGAACAACTTGCCAAACAGTGGGCATCCGTTGAAAGACCAGCATCTGTTCTGTCCCTGCCATTTTTGAGTGGCTGCAGTGGCAAAGAAGTGTTGGCAATCAGGTATTGGCCCTCACCGGCAATGTCATGGCATTGTCATCACAGCAGTCATGAAGCCAGACTGCTCACGGCATGTAGCCAGCATGGCTGACACTCCCTCTCACATACAACCCCATTCCCTCACACACATCACTGTTAAAACACTGGGTTACACAGTTTGACCTCTTCCGCAGCTACAACCCATCTAGACAATGTCACTAAGTCAACATTACTCTGTTTCCAATTCCCATTGGAAATTCTTGTCTAGTAAGGTTACATCACATAAAGGCAAGCTTTTGGACAATTTCAAACAAGCTTCTCCTGATCTCCTAGTTTCTCAGTATCCAGTACACCACCACATTGCCTGTTCCAATTAGTCAGAGCACAGCATGCTGGGATGCTGCAGCATACTCTGTCTGGAGAGTACTGGAGGGCCCCTCCCCAGACCTTCAGCAGCCTTTTGTCCTCTCCACTACAGGCCTGGTCAAGGATGGGATAGTATTGTCTCTCTCGCCGTTTCTGAAGAAGGGTCCTGGTCTGAAACATCAGCCTTCCTGCTCCTCTGATGCTGCTTGGCCTGCTGTGTTCATCCAGCTCTACACCTTGTAATCTGGGATAGTATTGTATCTGTGCTCTGCACTAGTTAAGGGATTACACAGTGGAGTCATGAACGGTGGTAACAGTGAGCAGCCCTTGTACCCCAGTAACTAGCCTTGTAAGGTATCTGGACCCCCAAACATAGTAGGTACACAAGAATGCTTCTGAATGTAGCAGTCATAGCAGCTGCAAGGGTAGTGAGTGCACACCCTGAGGAAGTGGTAACTGTGATCACAGATCATGTGTACAATAACTGAATGGAATTCCTTCTGTTGACGAAGTCTGCAATGTGACATGGCCCTCTCAGTGCTGATTCATCTGTAGGTGCATGACTGAGAGATCCCACACAGGTCACACATCACTCCCCAGAAAGAGTCTGTAATGTAGAGATTTGGAGCAACTGTCGCCTTCACAGCCGTCAGGAGAGGATGACCTCCCACTCCTGCAGTCTCTTGGTCCTGCTCCCGCATTCACCACAGTTCTATCACATTGTCCCAGGATGCACAGAGTCTATGTCAACACGGATCCAAAGTTGGGAATGAAAAACTTCGGTCCTATTATGGACCCTGAGGGGCCATGCCACTGTGCCATCTCTCTGAGCTGGGTGGTCCTCACTGCTCCTGGGCTTGCTGTTGGCCCAGATCCTCCTGCATCACTTTCTGAGGAGGGCAGCCACAAAGACCAATATCTGACCAGTGGCTGGGTGCAAGTCTCCAGCTGGAAATGACCTCTGTTGGGAACATGAGGAGCAGCAGAAACTCTTTAACCGCAGATCAGTTAGTGGTGGCATTACCTGCAGATAAGAGCCTCACACACTCCTCCACACTGTGTGACAGGCTGCACTCCACTAAGGGGTGGGAGAGAGTGCATGTCCCCCACTATTCATTCAGCTTCAGCCTCAGCATGGGCACCAACCTCAAGAAGGAGCTGCATTGGCCAAGGGGCCAGCACATACCATCAAGATTAGAGTACCCACTGTGCACTAAATCCCATCTCAAACCCACATCAATCATTTTACTCTTCATTGCATTTGGAACAGACCATCATTAAACATCCATGACTGATGATGCTCGCCATTTCCTTCAGCACCCTTGGAAGTTGCACCAAGTAATGGGACATCTTTGACCAGCATTCTCCATTTTCTGATTCATTGCTGCTAACTTCAGCATCATTGAGATGCCAGAATTCAATTTGCAAGCCCCAACGGTGTGGTGAAATGTTCCCTTGACCGGCATTTGAACCCTAAGCACGTTACACTGCCCGTGCATTACAAGTAGGCGATGAAGTTTTCTTTCTATTCATTTTTTCTGGGATATGAGCGTTGCTGGCTGGCCAGCATTTCTTGCCCATCCCTCGTTGCCCTTAAGAAGGTGGTGGTGAACTGCCTTCTTGAACTGCTGCAGTACTCCTGCTGTGGGTTGACCCACAATGCTATTAGGGAAGGAATTCCAGGATTTTGACCCAGTGGCAGTGGAGGAACAGCGATACATTCCCAAGTCAGGATGGTGAGTGGCTTGGAGGGGAACTTGCAGTTGGTGGTGTTCCCATGTATCTGCTGCCCTTGTCCTTCTAGATGGAAGTGGTCATGGGTTTGAAGTGGTTGCAAATGAACCGGAGTTGGAGTTTGTATATATTTGCCCTTTCCTTCAATGTGCCAGCATTCAGCAGATGTGGTACCCATCAAAGTGACACTGATTCTGCTCAGCCTGGGCATTGTCCCAGCCATTTCCCAGATGCATTTTGCTTCCAGAGAACAGGAAGTGATGCAGGGAATGAAGTTCATGCTGTACGTTGTCAGTTCCGGTCCCTGCCAAGTTGCCAGGTAACACTCCCCAACCTTCCCCCACCCCCTTCTGAGCATTCGTGTCCCTTTTACCACATACAACTCCTGTGGACCATTTCCACCCATTCTCCTCCATTTGGAGACTCACCTCATTGAACTTCACCTCCTGCTGTACTCACCTCCCCCGAACTTTGACGTTACACCTTAATAATGCCCAGTCTGCCCCTCCATGTTTTCCGTGTTGGGGCCACAGTTGTGGTCCCTGCCAATATCACCCGCTGCTGAAACCTAGCATTGCTGTTCCTCCTACCCCACACCTCCTTGAATATTCCCCATCACCGTCTTTGACCCCACCTCTACAAGTGCCTTTACTTTGAACCCCAGCCTTCGCTCCCCTCAACACGAATGGCCCTGATTTGCCTGCTCCCCATAAAGCACCCCTTCGCATCTTCCTTAGCAACTAACAGCCAGGGTGTACTTGTCCCCAGCTCTCTGACTGACTTCGACAAGCATCCCCTAGACCTGTTAGCAGACCCTTTACTTGCTGTGTTTGCAGGTCCCTGACTGATGATAGCCCACACTGCTGCTACTGACCCTACAGGACCAACTGCTCCCCAGACTGTGCTCAGAAAAATCTGGCCGTAAGTGGCCCAAGTGGACAACTGACCATGGCCCAGCCCTGGATTGTGTATGGACTGTGCTTGTGACTGATGGCACCGGGATCCCCCGACAGACAGTAGCGCACCCCCTCGGGTAGACTGAGGACTGGCTCCAACCACTTTCTGACAGGGTTTTGTGGTTGAATAAATGTGTGCAGCAGTGTGTTTTCTGCACAAGCAGCTGGCACATGCTGTAGGTGTTAGATTGACGTCTCGATGTATGGCTCATAAAAACAGCTCCATTCTCCCATTTCCCCAGCCCCAGCCAAATCCCTAATAACAAGTAGCTTGTCTGTGTGTCTGCACTAAACAGCATAGCCATATGGTAATACTTTGGCTCTGACTAACAGGCATGGGGTGGCATGGCAAGGCAGGGATGCTGCAAGCTGGCAGGTAGGTGCTGAGTGAGTGAACGCTAAGAGAGTAACCAAGCAGCCCTGAGGTGCAGCCTGGTCCAGCCCATGAACTAAGGGCCTGTCCCTGTGTGTAGTGTCCTTGCAGCAGCCTTTCAATGCTGGTTACTGGTGTACCCTGCAGTGCGGGTGTCTACTTCCTCAGCATCCTGTGAGGGTGGGGTGGGGGGGTGGCAGTCAGAAAGGCATTGCCAGGATTGTGAGGAGTTGGCAAATGTCTGATTCCAATGTCCGTGGATGAGGAATGCATGTGGCTGGTGCCCATGGAGCATACCCTGAGACACTGTTTGCTGCTGACCAACATGGATGCTCCTCACAGCCAGTGGCGAGCTGACCTCACCAGGAACATGCTCGGACTTCCAGGTTGAGAATTTTCCGAGTATTGCTTTTTCAGGGCTTTTGGGAAGGTAGAAAGCTGAATGTCAGTAGGGTAAGTCACAACATTATTAAGATGTTTAGCATCCATAATCCCCTTTAATTGGGAACTTGCCACCGCCTCCGGAATGTTGCCTCATCGTTCAACAAAAACAGGAAACCAAGTTACTCCCAACATTGGGATAAACTTGGCCAAACTTCTTGCCCATCATTGGTACTCATCTTGCCATAGCCCCTGTTGCTCAGGTTCCTATGATATTCTAACATACATAAGCTGTGATCTATGTGAATTAATTGCTTAAAATGTGACTGTGCTCCCTAAAGTTCAGTATTTTTTCTGAGCCATACAGAGGAGGGAGATTGCAGTTTTGATACCTATTATATGCTCGGTAGCACAACATAGTCAGAGCAGTACAATTGGATTCAGCTCTCCTTGGTTGAGAAAGAGGAAATTGAGTCAATATTCCTTTCTTCTGTAGCGTGTGCATGTATAGGTATGGGTGGACACGTGTGTGTGTGTGTGACCGTGTGTCTGGGTCTGTGTCTGTGTGAGTGTGTGCGTCTGTGCGTGCGTCTGTGTGCGTGTGTGCATGTGTGTGCGTGTGTGTGTGTGTGTGTTCGTGTGTCTGTGTTTCTGTGTACATATATGTAGACACAACCCTGCTTCTTTGTTTTTAAATCCCTCCATTGCTTTGCCTTCATGTTTCACCCACAATCTTCTGAAATATCTGCACCCCTGCTCCTAGAGCAGTTCATATTTTAATCAGTCCACCATTCGAGGTCTGCACCTTCAGCTGCCAGGGACTTAAGTTCTGGAATTCGGTCCTTAAATATCTTTGCCCCCTACCTCCCTTCCTTCATTTAAGACAGTCCTTAGAACTTAAAACTTACCTATTCAATAAAGTTTTTGGAGAGGGTACAGAATGGTTTACCAGGATGTTGCCTGGTACTGGGGAATTTTAGCTCTGGAGAAAGGTTGGATAGCACAGTGTGGAGCTGAAGGAACACAACAGGCCAGACAGCATCAGTGGAGCAGGAAAGCTGACATTTCGGGTCATGGCCCTTCTTCAGACTGGATTTGTTTTCACTGGAACGCAAGAGGTTGAGGGGCAACCTGATAGAAGTTCATAAGATTATGAATGGCATGGATAGAGTGGTAAGTATGAGGCTTTTTCCCAGGATGGATGGGTCAATGACTACGGGGACAAAGTTTCAAGGTATGAGGGGAGGAAGTTTAAAACAGATATGTGAGGCACGTTTTTCGCACAAAGGGTGGTGAATGCTTGGAACATGTTGCCAGAGGAGAGGTGGAAGCAGGCACAATAGCAGCATTCAATAGGCACCTAGATGAATACATGAATAGGAAGGGAATGGAGGGATACAGTTCCTTCTATTGAAGATAGTTTTAGCATGGAAGAGCAAAATGTGTCTGCACAGGCTTGGAGGGTCAAAGGGTCTTTTCCTGTGCTGTATTGTTCTTTGTTCTTTGTAATATTTCATTTGGTGAGTTGGTGTCACATTATGATTTAAGAAGTGCTGTGGAATGCTTTATTACATTAAAGGTACTACATAAATCCAAGTTATTGTTGTTGTCTCTGATGCTCCATCACAATCACTGAAGCTCCCATATATAGGATCACTATTCGAGTATTTTATGTGACAGGGCCTGAGCATAAGCGGAACATGTGTCAATCTTTTTTGGAATGGAAGGAAGAACAGTGGAAAAGTAAAGACTGCAGGTGCGATTTTCCTCTTTTCATAGAGTTTGGAGGAGGGAAACCCAAGACGAGTGAGGATGGAAAATCCCATCAAATCTTTCACCAATCAGGCAGCTGATCAGCTACTAGCGAGCTTTCTACTGGAATTATGAGCAGACACAAGAAAGGCCTGCCAAGAGCTACCAGCCAACCAGAAACCCAGCAGCTTCAGGGTGCAGCAGTGCCACAGTGAAGTTGTGGTTATTGCCAGTACAACACCCTCCAGGCTCCCAGGAGCTTCGCATCAATGTGGATTTCACAAGCTTCAAAATCTCCCCTCCCCCAACCGCATCCCAAAACCAGCCCAGCTCATCTCCACCTCCCTAACCTGTTTTTCCTCTCACCCCAAGCCACACCCCCATCTCCTATCTACTAACATCATCCCACCTTTTTCTAATGAAGGGTTTAGGCCCGAAACGTCAAGTTTTCCTGCTCCTATGATGCTGCTTGACCTGCTGTGTTCATCCAGCCCCATGCTTGTTATCCCAGGTTGAAGGGTTGTTTGCTGGCAAGGTAAGTGTCATTTAGGAGAGATTCAGGTGGGTAGCTGCCTCGGGAGTTGGGGGTTGAGTGGAGCAGGGAGTTGGAAGCCAGAGTTCTCTGTGGCCACCCTCGTACTCCATGTCCAATCCCTCAATTGTACTCTACTGAGTGCCACCCCAGGCCCACACACCCAAACACAACTGGCAACCTTCCCACATTAGTTAACCAAACAGGTAGACTTTCATATTCTGAAGTGATTGCAGTTAAGGTCTGATAAAGCCCTTAAGTGGTCAACGAAGTAAGGACTTCAATTGGCAGTAGGGCAGGGAGATGGAGTTTGGGCCGTCCCAACTAGAACTTAATTCAGACAAATGTGTTATGCTGCCAAGATTACGATCTACCAACATCCCACTTAATCCTCCCTCTGGGCCCGACACAACTATAACTCTATAACTGTATTGCACCTGATGAAAGTACTCACTAAATGACTGTACTGTGACCCATATAGAAAATAACATCTCTACCTCCATTCCAAATATAAAAGCTGCTGGATGGAGTAGAGCAATGCAACAAATGATGGTTGAATATAGTTTTGCCAATTGCACTCACAATGAACGCTGATATGGATCTATGCCCTCTTTGTAAAACTTTGTAAAACATTGGTTGGGCCACAAATGGAATACTGTGTGCAGCTCTGATCGTGACACAATCGGAAGGGTGTGATTGCACTGGCAGGGGTGCAGCGGCAATTCACTAGGATGTTGCCTGGGATGAAAGGTCTCAGTTACAAGGAGAGACTGAGTTTGTTTTCCTTGGAGCAGAGGAGACAGGGAAGATCTGATTGAGATATACAAAATTGTGAGAGACATAGACAGGGTAGTTCGTGAGAATCTCTTCCCCATGGCAGACATGTCAAAGATGAGAGGTTTAAGGTAAGGAGTAAGTGGTTTAGAGGAGATCCAAGTTGTTGGTAGAAATATGGAAAGTGTTGCCTGACAGGCAGGTGGAGGCAAGTACTCTTACAACATTTAAGAAGTATCTGGACAATCATTTGAAATGCGAAGGCATTGTAGGCAACGGACTAAGTGCAGGTAAATATGATTAGTGTAGTTTGACGTTTGTTGGCTGTCATAGACATAGTGGGCTGAAGGGCCTATTTCTATGCTGTATGGCCCATGTAAGATGGCTGCCTTGCATTTTGTTGTCCAAATCATGGGATAATTACTGTCTACTAGTAGCACCCTGACCTTCCATTTGGATGGTTGCAGGTTCAAGCCCTCATTCTGTGCTGGCATTTCCTTGGTGTGAAGATACCAAATTCCGCATCATCAGAGGTGCTATCCTTTTAGATAGCACTAACTGAGAGCCTGCTGATTTGTACTCATGGAATTGCTCAAGTTAGCATGATATGTCTCCTGGTGTCCTACCCAGAAAACATCTCCTGAATACATGGGTATTAGATCAAATGAACTGGTTATTTATCACTTGTTTATGGGATCTTGCTGTGCTTTCCAGGTTATTAATTTATAGTGAAATACTATGGGAAGTCTGAAGAATGTGAAAGGTGATATATAACTGCCAGTCCATTCCTGTCTCATTTATTTCCCTGGAGGCTAAAATACCAGGTTTCAATATCGGAATATGGGGCCAGCAAGTTGGAATTGAGATGACGAGAAATACCTTTGCTCTAAGTGTTGTGAATCTTTGGAATCCTCTATGCCAGAGAGCTGGGAATGATAAGTCATTGAATATATTCAAGATAGAGGTGGATAGACATTTGGATACTGAGGGGATTAAAGAATATGGCGATAGTGCAAGAAAGTATAGCTGAGTAAAACATCAACCTTGATCTTACTGAGTGGCAGAACAGGCTCAAAGGGCTAAATGGCCTGCTATGCTTCTAATTTCTTATAAATTATGAAAATACTTAACTTTATATGTGAGTACTTATGGTACAATTTAAATGATATTAAATTCCAGTACGCACTTAAATATTGAGTAGTGTGGGTGTTAGTAGTTATATGAAGAGCCAAATTACCAGGTGATTGGCATTTTTTTCCTTTTGTCTTGTTCATGCAAACATCCCAAGCAATCAGGCATTTAGCAAGGCGTCTTTATCAAGCCTCCGGCATGTGATGTTCCAGGCAACTGGTGGAGATTCTTCTGGGTCCTATTAACTGAGGATGCCTAACAATGTTACAAAAATTGTGCAGTGAGTCAGCGTGAAACTCGGCACAATTCACTACACAGTTGCAAAATGTGAGCACTAATCCTTTACTTAGACCTTGAAAATATTCAGTTTTCTTTTGGGTTTCATTTTATCATATTTCAAAAAAAGACTAAATGACTGTTTGTTGCTTTTCTATTTTGAAACAGTAATGTCTCCTCCCATCCTCTAAAACTTCACAACACTATAGGCATTTGTGTCAATGTTTGAGGATATAAAATCATTGGCAGTGTTTGAACTCGCAAATATCTTTCTTAATTTACATTCCACAACAGAACCTTTAAAAGCACTGCTTCCTTTCACTGAATGGGATACAATTATCATGTTTGCACTCCCTGTTAAGACAAAAAAGATAAAATGCAGAAGCACAATACTCTGACTGCTGAAAATCCAAAGGGAAAAGACAAAAAAAAGGTTACAAATAGTCAGCAGGTGAGACAGCATCTGTGGAGACAGAAACTGAAATTATCATTTCAGCTCAATGACCTTTTGGGTAAAAATAATGGACTTTTTAAATTCATTCATGGGATGTGGGCATCGCTGGGTAGGCCAGCATTTATTGCCCATCCCTAATTGCCGAGAGGGCAGTTGAGAGTCAACCACGTTGCTGTGGATCTGGAGTCACATGTAGGCCGCACCAGGTAAGGATGGCAGTTTACTTCCCTAAAGAGCATTAGAGAACCTTAGATGGATTTTTCTGACAATTGACAGTGGATTCACAGTCAACGTTAGACTCTTAATTTCGGACTTTTTTTCTATTTAATTCAAATTCCACCATCTACCATGGCAGGATTTGAATTCGGGTCCCCAGAACATTGCCTGGTTTTCTGGATTAGCATTTCAGCAATATACAACTAGGCCATCACAGCATACATGCTGAAGCGCCCTGATTAAGCAACTTGGGTCATCCCTGGATCTGTTTGCTCACGATGGACGAGGCTTCACTGACAGGATTGTCAAGCCCGCATCTCCTTCTAGCCTAGTAAAAGCAAAATACTGCAGATGCTGGAAATCTGAAACTAACGTATAGAATGCTGGAGAAACTCAGCAGGTTGGGCAGCACCTGTGGAGAGAGAAACAGAGTTAACTCTTCAAATCTCCTGCCAGTTCTGAAGAATGGTCAAACATTACTCAAAATGTCCATTGATACCCTGAAACCATTGTACAATCTCTCTAGAGACCACGCACATGTAATAACAGCTACCTGGCCAGCAAAACATATTTTTGTTCTATTTGGCTCCTTTCAGCTGGGCAAATTATGGCCCAATCAACCAACAACGGCCAAGGCTCCAGTTCACAAACTCACCTCTTGTGTGTAGGATATTTGTTTCCAGCTGAGTTCTACCCTGCTGTGAGGCAGGGAGTTGGTGAGAAGTCAGTTTGCAAGCTAACCTGGATTATCTGGGAGTATTATGGAATTGGGACTGAGGTGAGATATGGAAATGAAAATCAGGCAAAACGCAAAATGGACCATCAAAGTCTGTGATATCACCCAAGACAAATTTATGCCCCATCAGGTCTCATGGAGGCTGACTTCATGGTTAGTCCTTCCATGTAGATACTCAATGTACTTTCAGTGGTGTCTAGATAGTATGGAGAAGGCTATAATCTTTATTTGACTCTTGGAAAAGCGCTCATTTTCTGAATTTTCTCTGTCTGGTCTAGATTCACCAAATCCTGCACTGCAGTGAGAAATTGTGTTTGATGGGAACATGGGTGGGAAATACAGATTTGATACAGGAGCACCAATATTTTGAACTGAGCTCCCTTTAGTGCAGCCCAAAGTTCAGAGTGTGGAGTTGATTCATTTGTCTTGTGTGAATTAGAATTCTGTAGGAGTTAGGCAGCACTTTGGCATCTTCCCTACTGGTCAATGATTTGTCCAAAATCTAAGGTTGAACAGACTGAGAAAGCAAAGGATGCTCACCCCAATCCACTTCCCATCCTACCTCTGGGCGCTGGTGAGGGAATGTTCAAGGTGATAGCCCCATTGTACTCTAAAACAGAAAAGGAGGGAAATCCTCAGAATAGAGAGATAGAGATCTGACCAATGGTTTACATTGCCAATTGGAAACTAAAAGGTGTGATGAATAGAAGCAATTCCAGAGGCAGGAAAAAAATAGGACAAGAAAGATACAGGGTATAAGAGAAGATCTTTGATATGGTGGAGTGTAGCAGAGATCAAGTAACAGAAGAAGCGATGGTACAAGAGAAAAGGGAATGGTCTTGCAACAAGTAAATACACAACAGATATCTCTATAGAGGCATACATAATAACATCAGATTCATCAGTAAAATGGGAGCTGTGTAAGAATCTGAAACTTTTGAAATCTGTGTTGAGTCTGGAAGGCTAAAAAATGCCTGATCACTCTCTGCCTTTTTCCAATGGTAGTATAATCCTGAAGATTGATATCATTGTCCTAAACGCTCCTTGGCAGAGACTTGGGATAGACAGAAATCTAAACAGATCCCATCTGGAATGCTATGCTCAATTTTGGACAAGAATCTCAGGAAGAATACACTGGAGTAGATGCAGTGCAGGTTTAATATAACGTAGCCAGGGTTTAAAAGGCTGAATTATGAAGACAAGTTACAGAGACTTGGCTTGTTTACACTTGTTCTCATATTATAATGTTCTTTCTTAGTGTTTTAAGTGTAGATTTTTGAGGTGGATCCGATCAATGTGTTTAAGATATTAAAATTATTTGGCACAGTTGATAAAGTGAACCTATTTCCTTTGGTGAGGTATTGAAGAATCAGTTGAAATAATTTTAAAAAGTTAGAACTGACCCGTTCAGGAGCAAAATCAGGAAGCATTTGTTCACACTGAAGGTAGCAAAAATCTGGCACTCGCTCTCTCAAAAGACTGTGAATACTGGGATAATTGGAACTTTCAAAACTGAGGTCAATACACCTTTGTTACATAAAGGTATCAAGGGATGTGGGGCAAAGGTGAGAAAAGTGAGTTGAAGAGCAGTTCAAATTAAATGGGAAAGAATTTCTAAAGGGGCAAATTGTCTACTCCTAGTCTTAAAATTCCTATGTTTTGTCTGTAGGCTTGGTACTGCACCAAGCAACTTGTTAAACGTTAGGCCAATGGTGTGTTGCTGCTATCATTGGCCATTAATATCAATAATTTGTAGGCTATTACCTGAATTAATGTAATGAAACAAAGAACTGTGGATGCTGAGGATCTGAAACAAAAAACAGAAATTGCTGGATAAACTCAGTAGCTCTGACAGCATCTGTATTCTGAAGAAGACTCACTGGACTCGAAATGTTGACTCTGCTTTCTCTCCACAGATGCAGACCTGCTGAGGTTGTCCACCAACTTCTGTATCTGAATTAATGTGGTTAATTCTGGTGTTGATAATGCTCTAGACAAAGAATTGTTTTCTTGAAATATCCATTTTTCTAAATAAGGCCTTAGTTAAATTATTCCTGCTTATTCATTTTCCCTTGCTATCCAGGGTAGATATCATTCACACTTTTCGTTTGTTAAATTAATATTCCCTATGCGTTGGCAATCATTTCAGACTGATCTAAATGTAGTGTTGAATTTGTCAGTGGAACTCAGTGTGCAAGCAATCAGCCAGACCTCATTTCCCACCAAGTGTCCTTTCCTGACATTACAAACAGATTTTTCACGAAGATTCAGCAAGTAATTCTAACTTGTCAAAACAGGAAATGGAGAGGTGTTAGTTTTGTCATTCGACTAGTAATGTTGGTGGCCTATGTTCATATCCCACCACAGCAGATGGTGAAATTTGAATTCAAATAAAACCTTGAAGCAAAATCTAATGGTTACCATATTCCATATCATGAAAACCTTTCTGGTTCACTAATGTACTTAAGGAGATAAAATAAAATTCCCCTTATCATGTGACTCCAGACCCACAGCAACAATGGCTCATTAATGACTACTCTCTGAAATAGCCTCTCAAGCCACTGCTTAAAAAGTTCCAGAGAATGAATGAAATTCCTTCAGTGTTGCTGGGTCAAAATCTGGGAACGCCCTCCATATGGCATTATGGGTCTATCTGCACCAAATAGATGGCAGCTGTTCAAGAAAGCAGCTCACCACCACTTTCTCAAGGTCAGTTCGAAATGGGTAATAAATATTGGAGCAGACAGTAGAAGCCACGTCCTTGAATTAATGAAAAGAAATTGGGTGTCAATGATGCAGCCCAACAAATCCAAGTTTCCTCAGTTTACTAACGGCGCTCATCAGGATAAAATGATGGGTCAAAATCCCGTAATTCTCTCCCTAAGGACTTTAAGGGTCTACCAACTGCAGCGGTTCAAGAAGGCAGCTCACCACCACTTTCTCAACAGCGACTGGGAATGGGAAATAAATGCTCACCCAGCCAGCGACACTCACATTCCATGAGTGTTTTGTTTCTTTAAAAAAATGCCTGCGGTTTTCTTTTATTCCTCTCAAATTTTAGAAATGCTTCTGAAAATTCTTGCACAACCCGGGGACTCCAACAACTGATTCGTCTTCGTAAGGTGCTGCCTCCTCAATGCAACCTGTCATTGCAGATGGAAGTCTAGCCATTCTGTTTCTGATGAAGGAATGCTCTAACTTTTAATCTGCCAGATACTGATTGGCCTGTTACATACCTCCAGATGTGCAGCATTTCATGATTTTTTTTTGTCTGATCCTAGAGGCAAGAGAATAGCATCTTAAGTTATTGCACCACCGTGTCTAATTATTCTGGCGCTTCCTAATCTTCCCCTGCTGCTACAAAGTCCTCTAGGTATACTGCAGTGACTTTGATCTGAGCTTTCCATCTGTGTCAGGACATCACTGCATGGTGCACGCATGCTCGTGTCTCCATTAGGGTCTGGCATGCTGCCGTTGTTGTGCATGGTTTTAATCCCTTCATTTACACATTTCCCTCACTTAGAATCATAGTGTCGTACAACACAGAAACAGATCCTTCTGTTCAACCAGTCCATGCCAAACATGATCCCAAACTAAGCTAGTCCCACCTGCCTGCTCCTAGCCCGTATCCCTCCAAAACTTTTCCATTCATGTACTTATCCAAGTGTCTTTTAAATGTTATAATTATGCCCACATCCATCACTTCTTCAGGAAGTTCATTCCACACACGAGCCACCCTTGTGTTAAAAACTTTGCTCCTTGTGTTTTTTTACAATCTCTCTCCTCTCATCTCAAAAATGTGCCTTTACTTTTGAAGTCCCCCATCCTAGGGAAAATATAACTACCATTAACCCTATCTATACCCATCATGATTTAATAAACTTCTATTAGGTCACCTCTCAATCTCGTATGCTCCCGTGAAAAGAGTCCCTACCTATCCAGCCATTTGTTATAACGCAAATCTTCCATACCCAGCAACATCCTGCTAAATCTCTTCTGAACCTTCTCCAGCTTAATAATATCCTTCCTATAACTGGGCAACCAGAACTGGACACGGTATTCCAGACAATTTGCTGCATTCAGATGGATATCATAGCAAGAAAAGAATTGGTGTCATCAGGTCATGTTCCTAGATAACAAGGCGTAGAGCTGGATGAACACAGCAGGCCAAGCAGCATCAGAGGAGCAGGAAGGCTGACATTTCGGGCCTAGACCCTTTTCTGAAGAAGGGTCTTCTTTTCTGAAGAAGGGTCTAGGCCCGAAACATCAGCCTTCCTGCTCCTCTGATGTGATGGGCCTGCTGTGTTCATCCGGCTCTACACCTTGTTATCTCAGATTCTCCAGCAGCTGCAGTTCTTACTATCTCAGGTCATATTCCTACTTTGCTTGATCCCACTCAAGGACAGCAACTTAATTTGATGGCTTAACACAGATATTATTGAAATATTATACATTGTACATACTGCACAATATCCCTTCGATTGACTTCAATGATAAGGAAGATAAGACGCACAATGGACAAGCAATTCTATCGTGTCCGTTGTACACTGTCATCCCGAAGGTGTTCTTCCAATCAGATTTCATCTCCCTGCCTCATCTTTCTCATCAATAAGACCTCATACTTACTGAATGAACAAAGGAAAGTCACAACCTATAACTGTAGCTTTATAAATTTCTAAAGATGAATACAACAATATTAATGAGCCATAAGTTCACCTTTGCCTCATCAAATATGAATGTAAGAACTAGGAGCAGGACTAGGCAATTCAGCTCCTTGAGCCTGCTCCATCATATGATCGTGGCTGATCACATCTCTGCCTCAACTCCACTTTTCCGTCAGCTCTCCATAACCCATCAACCCTTTACTGATTAAAAATATGTCAATATCCTCCTTAAATGTGCTCAATGTCCCAACTACTACTGCACTCTAGGGTTGTGAACATTTAGTGTCATATTTGACCTTGAGTTCAGCTTCTGACCACATGTTCATGCCATCACTAAGACTGACGATTTCCACCTCGGTCACAATGTCTGTTTTCACAGCCCCTTCAGCTCATGCAATGCTGAAAAACCCTCATTCTTTCCTTTGTTGCTTCTAGACTTAACTATTCCAGCGCACAACTAGCAGGTTTCCCATATTGTACCTTCCTTAAACTTGGTCGCACAAAAACCCTGCTACCTATATACCATACTAACCATCATAAAGACCCATTCTCCCATCACCCTTTGCCCACTGACCTACATTGGTTCCTGGTTAGCTAGCATCCTGATTGTAAAATTCTCATCCCCGTTTGAAAATCCCTCCATTTCAAACCAGAAATGGGAGCAAGCTTAGTTTTCAGTAATAAGGCGTAACACGGTGTAGAGCTGGATGAACACAGCAGGCCAAGCAGCATCAGAGGAGCAGGAAAGCTGACGTTTCCGGCCTAGACCCTTCTTCTGAAGAAGGATCTAGGCCCGAAATGTCAGCTTTCCTGCT
>JAHRHZ010000139.1:5725614-5741118 GCA_024137785.1 Ginglymostoma cirratum | reverse complement strand
TCTAGGCCCGAAATGTCAGCTTTCCTGCTCCTCTGATGCTGCTTGGCCTGCTGTGTTCATCTAGCTCTATACCTTGTTATCTCAGATTCTCTAGCATCTGCAGTTTCTACTATCCCTGAAGCAATTAGTTTTCAGTAACCTTTCCAAAGTCTGGTTTAGACAGAGATGTTAGTGGGACTGAACCCTTAAGCCCAGGTGTGCAACCAAATTTGCAACTAGATGCTGAGGCTTGAAATTGAATCTAGATTGGTGATAAGTAAGATTGGAAGGATTGTTCTAATAGAGAGAATAATTTCAGTTTCATTGTGTTGACAATAAGTTGTATGTGGCATGACCATGAATGGTGTGCGTATGTCCAAGATGCCAACTGAGTTTGGAGAGAAACCTCAGAGCCATCTTACAGCCAGAAACTTAATTTTGTGTAAATTGTGACAATTGCTTCACAAAGGTGAATGGGAAATGCTGACAGAAAAATGAAACTAAGTAAAGTGGTGAAAGGGATGGTTAGTGCCAAATCAATGCATGCTGCTCACAGTACATTTTGATAAAATGCTAGTCAGTGTTATTCGCAGGTGATCTCAACCTGTTTGAATTTTTCAAGCCAAGCAGAGTTAGGGGATATATGCGGGGAAGGAGGAGGCAGCCAGAATGGGAGAAAGAGATGTAAGCTATGAGAGGGAGAGGTGGGAAAAGGGTGTGGAGGAAAGAAAGACAATGGAATTGGGAAGACGGTGGCAAAAGCAGATTAAGGAGAGTGAGGCAGTTAGAATTGAGCAGGAAAAGGAAGTAGCAAAGGGTGAAGTGAAGGAGCTGATCAGATTAAAACAAATAAGAATGAAATAGCAAGAAAAATTATCTTAGGAGAATGATGGGTGACTTCATCGAAACATATCAAATCGTAAAGGAGCTTGACAGATTGGATTCTGAGAAGGATATCTCATATAGGAGAAATGAGAGTTAGGAAAAAAACATTTATGAATAAGAGGTTTAAAGAAGGGTCACAGGACCCAAAACGGTAACTTTGATTTCTCTCTATAGATGCTGCCGGACCTGTTGAGTTTTTCTAGCAATTTCTGTTTTTGCTACGAATGAGAGGTCTCAATTTAGACAGAGGTGAAGAGAAATATTTTCTCCCAGAGGGTCAACAGTTTGTGGAATTGTTTTCCCAAGAAAGTAGTGGAGGCTGGCTCATTAAACTTATTTAAGTCACTTAGATAATTTTTGACAAACAAGAGGTTCAACAGTAATATGCAGCTGACAGGAAAGTGAAATTGAAACCATCACCAAGAATTTATTAATAGTGGAGCAGGCTTGAAGAGCCAAGTGATATTTTCCTGCTCCTGTATGATAAAACTAAAATCGTTGTTATGGAAATTCTTGGAAAAGGCTGTCCTGCCAATCATACTATGCTTGATTTTCAATTATCATAGAGTCATAGAGTTATACAGCATGGAAACAGACCCTTCAGTCCAATTCATCAGCGCCAACCTGTTATCCTAAATTGAACCAGTCCCAATTGCTAGCATTTGGCTCATATTTCTCTAAACCCTTCCCATTCCTATACCAATCCAGATGCCTTTTAAATATTGTAATTGTACCCACCTCCTTCTGGCTCATCGATAGGGAACGAACACTACCACAACAGTCCCTACAAATATCAACTATAACTCAATGCTATCAGGGAGGCTAATATCCTAAGTCCAACCATCTTCAGCCACTTCATCACTGATCTTCTCTCTAAGGTCAGAGTAAAAAGTTCAGAAAAGATTTGTAAGGATGTTGCCGGAACTAGTGAGTTTGAGCTAAAGGGAGAGGCTGAATAAGCTGGGCCTTTTTTCCCTGGAGCATTTGAGGCTGAGGGGTGTCCTTATAGAGATTTATAAAATCATGAGGGGCAGGATAACATGATTAGCCAAGTTTGTTTCCCCAAGGTAGGGAAGTAGTGTGGGGCAATATGAAAAAAATACAATGCAAAAAGATAATAGCATGGAGTGATAGGTTGATACAACACCGAAAGATAATTCTGTCTATTGTATCTGTGCCTCTCTTTGAAATAGCTAGCAATTAATTCTAATCCTCCGCCCTTTCCTCAGAGCTCTACAAATCTTTTCCCTTTAAGTATTTATTTAATTCCTTTCGAAAGTCACAATTAAAACTACTTTGTCCCTTTCTGCTAATACAATACAGATCATAACAGCTTAACTTGTGAAAAAACATTTCCTTGTCTCATCATTGGTTCTTTTCACGTTTGTGTCCCTTGGTCGCCAACTTTACAGCCATGGTATTTTTTTATTTTTGAAAACCAAAGAAAATGGATTTTTTTTGAGTAAGGTGAGTCGTGGAGTGTACTGGGGGCTTTATATCTTATAAATATCAAAAGGACTCAAATGTTGATGCTTTGTCACTCGTACATCAAAACGCTGCACTAGAGATAAGTGCAGTAACGTTGTGTATAAGAACACATTAGACTTGTTAGCACAGACTACAAGTGCCAAGTAACTTAATGATCAAGTAATTTGCTTTTTCTGGATGATAAAGGAATGTTGATCTGAACATCAGAATGTATCAAATGTTGAATGTTCTTTTCAAAGTGCACCATGAGATCCTTCAATGCTAACCTAAGCAGGCAGATGCGGCCCTGGTTTGGCATCTCATTTGAAGACTGGCACCTCTGATAGTGCACAATGTTTGCCTTCTTTGCTCAGTCCTTTCAGGAAAGGAGTTGGGAAGTCATATTGAGGTCATACAGGACATTGGTGAGGACTCATCTTGGAATACTGTACCCAGTTCTCATCACCTAGCCACAGGAAGGATATTATTAAGCTGGAGAGGATTCAGAAGAGATTTACCAGGATGTTGCCAGGTATGGAAGGTTTGAGTTATAAAGAAAGGCTGGATAGGCTGGGACTTTTTCCACTAGAGCGTAGGAGGTTGACAGGTGACCTGATATAAGCTTGTAAAATAATGATGGGTATAGCTAGAGTTAATGGTAGTTGTCTTTTCCCAAGGATGGGGGATTTCAAGACTAAGAGGTACATTGTAAAAGTGAGAGGAGAGAAGTTTAGAAAAGGCATGAGGGATGATTTATTTTTACGTAGAGACTGGTTCGTGTGTGAAATGAATTTTCTGTGGGGGCGGTAGACGTGGTACAGTTACAATGTTTAAAAGATATTTGGATAAGTTAATGAATAGGAAAGGTTTGGAGGGATATGGGCCAGGAGCAGGCAGGTGGGACTGGTTTAGTTCAGGATTATGCTCGGCATAGATGGGTTGGACTGAATAGTTTGTTTCGTGCTTTATGACTTAATGACTCTATAACAGCAGCACTATAACATCAGCTCAGATAATGTTCTTAAAAATATTTCTCCTGAAAGTTTTCTCAGTTTTGGGTCTATAGCTCAGTCTTATTATTTCCTTGCAAAAATAACAGCTAGAACTTCCAATGGTAGCATAAATTCCCTGCCCAAAATCGATCCGTATAGACAGAAACATGACTAGTGAAACCTACAAGGGTCTGAGCAATGTGAACTATGGTAGGGTGTGAGATAGACAAATGTGATGAGGCCCATCTCAAAGTTGAGATCATTTCGCTCCAACTTCTTTGTTTTTCACAAGCAGTTGGCGAGTTCCTCAGTAAATACCGGTCAATTCAGGCTCGTGATTGATGGTTACATGCCTTGCAAATGTCACAACTCTCTTGATTAATATCCAGATTCCCATTTTACCAAACTCACCAAACAGGCTAGATATTGGGAAAATGTGACAAAGAAACCACAGCCAATTGATTCATATGACCTCCCATGCCTAGGCACCATGACATTCACCGGGTGAGGGTATCACTATTTAGACCAGCATTATATGACATGGATGTGAATATAGGAGATATGGTTAGTAAGTTTTCAGATGTCACCAAAACTGGATGTGTAGTGGACAGCAAAGAAGGCTCCCTCAGATTACAACGGTACCTTTATCAGATGGGCCAATGGGCCAAGAAGTGGCAGATGGAGTTTAATTCAGGTAAAAGTGAGGTGCTGCAGTTTGGAAAGGCAAATCAGGGCAGAGCTTATACACTTAATGGTAAGGCTTTGGGGAGTGTTGCTGAACAAAGAGATATTGGAGTGCAGGCTCATAGTTCCTTGAAAGTGGAGTCACAGGTAGACAGGATAGTGAAGAAGGTGTTTGGTATGCTTGCCTTCATTGGTCAGTGCAATGAATATAAGAGCTGGGAGATCCATTGCAGCTGTACACGACAATGGTTAGGTCAGTTTGGAATACTGTGTTCAATTCTACAGGAAGGATGTTGTGAAACATCAGAAAAGATTTATAAGGATATTGCCAGGGAGAGGCTGGATTGGCTGGGTCTGTTTTCCCTGGAGCATCGGAGGCTGAGGGGTGACCTTGTAGAAATTTATAAAACCATGAGGGGAATGGGTAGAGTGAATAGACAAGGTCTTTTCCCCAGGTAGGGGAGTGCAAAACTAGAGGGCATAAATTTAAGGTGAAAAAGGAAAGATTGAAAAGGGACCTAAGAAACAACTTTTTCACACAGATCGTGGTGCATATATGGAATGAGCTACCAGAGGAAGTGGTGGAGGCTGATACAATTACAACATTACAACAACATTACAATTACAACATTACAACAATTACAACAATTACAACATTACAGCATCAGGATGGGTACATGAATAGGAAGGGTTTAAAGGGATTAGAAGGCGTGGGACTGGATGAACACAGCAGGCCAAGCGGCATCATAGGAGCAGGAAAACTTGACGTTTCGGGCCTAGACCCTTCATCAGAAATGGGGGAGGGGAAGAGGGTTCTGAAATAAATAGGGAGAGATGGGGAGGCAGATAGAGGATGGATAGAGGAGAGGAAAGTTGGAGAGGAGGCAGACAGGTCGACGGGTTTAAAGGGATATGGGGCAAATATTGGCAAATGGGACTAGATTAATTTAGGATATCTGGTCAGCATGGATGAGTTGAACCGAAGGGTCTGTTTCTGTGCTGTACAGCTCTATGAATCTATTGCCCATCCTAATTGTCCAAAGGGCAGTTTAAAGTCAATGGCTTTGCTGTGGGTCTGAAGTCATACATAGGCCTGACTGGGTAGGGATGGCAGATTTCCTTCCCTAAAGCACATTAGTGAACCAGGTGGGTTTTTCCAACAATTGGCAATGGATTCATTGTCATCACTAAAGTCTTAATTCCAGACTTTTTTTTACTGGATTCAAATTCCACAATCTGCCATGATGAGATTCGGATTGGGTCCCTGGAGCATTACCTGGGTTTCTGGGTTAACAGTTTACCAGCAACACCACTATGTTATCACCTCCACAACATGTCAGTTCGCACTGGCTATTCACACCCCACATTCACGGACATTGGTGCCTGACTTTTGTCAGCCTCTAAGAAGCCTCATGGCTCATCTCTGATCCATTTATACGACACTTCTATGCTTCAGTGCTGCACTCAGTAATAATTCTGTAGCAATGACACTTTGCACTCAGACACATACACCCAGTTCGTGGATAGGACCAGGCTGCATGGTGTCTTCACTCACTTCGTGGCATTCACTCACTTTGATCTTATCTGGACATTCATAGCATCCCTGCCTTGCATTGCATTGCCTGGGCTTTTTTGTTCTTTGCCACCCTCAGCCATAGGTGACATGGCCACCTTGCTGCTGACAGCTTTGCCTTTTATCACCGACAAAAACCCAGGAAGCTTGTCTATTGTAAGCATAATTTTGCTCAGTGGTTTTCAGCACAGGAAGTCAAGGGCAGTCTCTGATACCAGTTCAGAGCCTGCTCAGCATGGTCAGACTCAGGATACTCTCCTCATGAGGGGTAAGGAGCCACATGTCAGGCAGAACACCAATTGTCTTGAGTCTTTCGGTCCCATTGTGGTCTGTTTTCTTCACAGATTAAGAGGCAGATAGGTATTATGGAAGACCAAAGTTATTGGCTTAGCTATTTCTGTTGGTGCAGGTTGGGTGGTGTCATGAGTCAGTGAGCAGGCAGGTCATGCAGGGTTACTGGTGTTGAGGATTGAGCTGGGTGACAGCGAGTGAGGGAAGATGTGGCAGACAATAGTGAGAGTGGTGGGGCATTGAGGGAGACAGTTAAAGCAACAACAATGGAGTGAGTGTGAGGTATCGGAGAGAAGATGGTGGCACTTCCACTTCTGGAGTGGAGAAGGACATTGACCATCCTCCTACAATATTGAACGTTTCTCCATGTGGCTGAGAGTGCTTTAACATGGGTGGCAACATCCGATCAGGCTGGCATGATCTCCAGCCTCCACTGCTCTCCCTGGGGAGAGAGAAAGTCCCATGTTGGCACCATTCCATCTGGCAGTACCTCCTGGAACACTGACTACAAAGTCAGGCACTGAATTCCCCCTTTCTGCTAAGTCCAGGCCAAATGTCAGCCACCATGCAGAGTAAATCTGGACTTGTCTAGGTGCACAGGAGCCTTTTAAAGATGTTAAGGTGAAGGAAATCAGTGAATTCTGGGAAATGCATTGAATGTGCTGAGTCTCTTCCATTTACAAATTTGTTGATAACACCACTGTACTGTTTCAGATCACAAACAACAACAAAACAGAGTACAGGAATGAGATAGAGAGCTTAGTAGCATGCTGTAAAGACAACAATGTCTTCCTCAAAGGCAGGAAAATGAAGAAGCTGGTCATTGACTGTAGGAAGAGGAATGGAAAACACACCCCTGTCTGCATCAATGGTGCTAAGGTGGAGATGGTTGAGAGTGTTAAGTTCCCAGGAGTGAATATCACCAACAATCTGTCCTGGTCCATTGATGCAACAGTCACAAGCACAGCAATGCCTCTACTTCTTCCAGAAGAGTAAGGAAATTCGGTATGTCACAGTGACTCTTACTAGTTTTTATAGATGCACCGTAGAAAGCATTCTATCCAGATGCTTCACAGTTTGGTATGGCAACTGCTGTGCCCAATACTGCAAGAAATTAGAGAGTGTTGTGAACACAGCCCAGTTCATCATGAAAACTAGCCTTCCTTCTGTTGACTAGCGCTCGCCCTGTGCAATGTAAACTGTATGCCTCTGTCTAAGTATTTTTTAACAACCATTTATCTGTACGTCCTTGCTTACTGTGATTTGCTTGTACTGCTCGTAAACTAAGCTCTTCGCTGTACTCCGGTACACGTGACAATCAATCAATCAATTCTACTTCCCGCTGCCTCGGGAAAACAGCCAACATAATCAAAGACTCCTCCAGCCCCAGTTATTCTCTCTTCCACCTTCTTCCGTCGATCAGGAGATACAAAAGTTTAAAAATGCGTACCAATCAATTCAAGAACAGCTTCGTCCCTGCCGTTATCAGACTTACGAATGAACCTCTCATATATTAGAGTTGATCTTTCTCTGCACCTTTACTGTAGCTGTAACACTATATTCTGCATTCAGTTCTATTACCCTGATGTAATTATGTAAGGTATGATCTGTCCGGTTAGCATGCAAAACAATACTTTTCACTGTGTCTTGGTACATGTCACAGTAATATATCAAAGCAAATCAGAGTGATGAGTTGTTCTGGGAATGACATGTGGTAAGATGGGCTGGTTATGGGATGTAAAAAGTGCCATAGGCGTGACGCATAGGCAGTTAATGAAGTACTTTTGGTAAGATGTGGATAAGAAAGCCCATTCAGCCTCCTGGCAAGGAGTCCTCCAAAAAAACTCAACACAACTCAGACTTAGCCAAAGAACCATAAGATCCAGCCCTTCAGTCCTGGGTCTTCCCTGAGTTACTTCACTGCATCCTTAGGCCGATAGTGGAACAATAAAAAAAGAACTGCGGAAGCTGTAAATCAGGAACAAAAACAAAGTTACTGGAAAATCTCAGTAGGTCTGGCAGCATCTGTGAAAGAAAAAACAGAGTTAATGTTTCGGGTCCAGTGACCCTTCCTCAAAAATCGATTTAAAGCAAGGGTTAAGAAAAAGAGATCAACCAAGATTCTCTATCTTGACCACTATCCAACTGGTAGAACTTGCATGTCTGCAAATGTCTGGATATGTTATTGATTGTTTGGAAATGTCAATGTTCATTACTTCGCCTCACAAAAGAAAAAAAGCTCACTCTCTTGAGAGATAGTAGGAACTGCAGATGTTGGAGAATCTGAGATAACAAGGTGTAGAGCTGGATGAACACAGCAGGCCAAGCAGCATCAGTGGAGCAGGAAGGCTGACGTTTCGGGTCTAGACCCTTCTTCAGATGCTGCTTGGCCTGCTGTGTTCATCCAGCTCTACACCTTGTTATCTCACTTTCTTGAGAATTGGCTGGTGCCAGGGATTTGTACATTCTCCTTTAGAGTCAGTGAGAATATTATTGATTTCCAAAGGGAGTGACTCTATCCATCCCAAAAATGAACTGCTGTTGAAATTCTCATCCATCCCTTTGTTGCCACTAAACTTGATGATTCCAATGCAATCCTGACTGGCCTCCTACATTCTCCACTTTGTACATTTGAGATTATCTAAAACTCCACTACTCATGTCCTAACTTGCACCAGTCTTGTTTACCCATCACCTTTGTGCTAACCGACCTGCATGAGTCCTTGTTAAGCAACACTGCTTTGTGTTTCCACACAATAAGAAACACTCCAGTGAATCAGTGCTGCATCTTCTCTAAGATCTTACTGCTATTTTGATAATGAGAGGTTTAATGTTTTCACCGAATATGGTCTGAAGGGATGAAAATAAAAAAAATGCTGGAAATCACAGTAGGTTGTGCATCATTCAAGGAGAGAGAGCAAGCTAATGTTTTGAGTTGAGATGACTCTTCAGCAGAGCTCTATTTTCAGTATGGATTCAAGCATCTGCAGTAATTTGCTCCTATATGATCTGAAGGAATACCTGAGATCTAATGGAATGAAGGAACAGGTAATGGTTATATTAATTGAGAGTTAATTGGGAGTGAATTGCTTCGTATAAGTGTGGGGAGCTGGTAATCATTGGCATGTGAGTTTGGCTAAATGAACTAGAGCTGTGACATAAATGTGTGGACTTGAATTCTGTTTAAATGCAGTTATCGTTGGACTATAACTTTCAAGACTGCACAGAGTACCCTGATGTCTTATTGAAGTTCCATATATCTTCATAATTTCCTGCTGGACTTTACTTGTGATGAATCATCAAATTCCACGAGTGTTCCTTTTAAGGTGTTATCATTTCAAGGATGACAGATGTTTTTTGTTATCTGTTAACCCGGACTTTCAAATCAGTTTGCTCTTCCACAGCCCAAATCTATTTCCATTTGGACTAAAAATGCCATTGTTTTATGAATGCATCCCCTATACCTTGCTGACCCTGAATTCCAATTGCCATTTTTAACCCATTCCGCCATGTTCAGAGTTTTCTCAAAAATTAACTGAAACTGCAATTTGGTTCCATGTCTTTTTTCTGCATTAAAGGTACTACAGAAAAGTAACAAGCATGGGGCTGGACGAACACAGCAGGTCAAGCAGCATCATAGGAGCAGGAAAACTTGACGTTTCGGGCCTAAACCCTTCATCAGAAATGGGGGAGGGGAAGAGGGTTCTGAAATAAATAGGGAGAGAGGGGGAGGCGGATAGAGGATGGATAGAGGAGAGGATAGGTGGAGAGGAGGCAGACAAGTCGAAGAGGCGGGGATGGAGCCAGTAAAAGTGAGTGTAGGTAGGGGGGTAGGGAGGAGATAGGTCAGTCCAGGGAGGACGGACAGGTCAAGGGGGCGGGATGACGTTAGTAGATAGGAGATGGGGGTGTGGCTTGGGGTGAGAGGAAAAACAGGTTAGGGAGGCGGAGATGAGCTGGGCTGGTTTTGGGATGAGGTTGGGGGATGGGAGATTTTGAAGCTTGTGAAATCCACATTGATGCCATTGGGCTGCAGGGTTCCCAGGTTGAATATGATTTGCTGTTCCTGCAGCCTTCGGGTGGCATCACTGTAGCATTGTAGGAGGCCAAGGATGGACATGTCATCTGAGGAATGGGAAGGGGAGTTGAAATGGTTCGCGACTGGGAGGTGCAGTTGTTTGTTGCGAACTGAGCGCAGGTGTTCTGCAAAGCGGTCCCCAAGCCTCCGCTTGGTTTCCCCGATGTAGAGGAAGCCACAACGGGTACAGCGGATCCAGTATACCACATTGGCAGATGTGCAGGTGAACCTCTGCCTGATGTGGAAAGTCTTCTTGGGGCCTGGGATTGGGGTGAGGGAGGAGGTGTGGGGGCAGGTGTAGCACTTCCTGCGGTTACAAGGAAAAGTGCCGGGTGTGGTGGGGCTGGAGGGGAGTGTGGAGCGGACAAGGGAGTCGCGGAGGGACTGGTCCCTCCGGAAGGCAGATAAGGGTGGGGAGGGAAAGATGTCTTTGGTGGTGGGGTCTGACTGCAGATGGCGGAAGTGTCGGAGGATGATGCGTTGGATCCGGAGGTTGGTGGGGTGGTATGTGAGGACGAGGGGGATTCTTTTTTGGTTATTATTGCAGGGACGGGGCATGAGGGATGTGTTCCGGGAAATGCGGGAGACACGGTCGAGGGCGTTCTCGACCACTGTGGGGGGGAAGTTGCGGTCCTTGAAGAATGAGGACATTTGAGATGTGCGGGATTGGAATGTCTCATCCTGGGAGCAGATGCGGCGGAGGCGAAGAAATTGGGAATAGGGGATGGCATTTTTGCAGGTAAAGTTGTTATTATTGTTCTAGCCCTTTATTCAAATCATCAAAATTCACAGCATTTAAAGTGGCCCCAGAGGAGACTCTTCAATCTACCCATTTTCAGCCATTGAAAAACTACTTTTAAATCTCTCTCTGCTTGCTTCCATCTAACTAATTTTTAATCCAGTATGCTTTCTGCTCTTATTTCCATATCCCTTAATCTTTTCCAGTAATCTCCCTTGTGTTTTGTCACTTTCTTAAAGTCAATGTACACTATATCCAATGCATTTCCTCATGTACATGGTACCCTTATGTGAACTTTTCACACAATCTTGATGTTTATCAATGATGATTATTCTCTTGAATTCTTGTATTTCTTGAATTGATGGGTCCTGCCTTGTACGTTTTTCTTATTGAAAGAAAACAGATATTTTGCATCTCATCTTGTACTCATCAGGACAGTTTGAAGAAAACCAAATTTCCAAGGGGCTGGCAATTTATTCTACTAAAGAGGTGGCATTGATTGGTCAGCAAGTGAACTCTGATTAGTCGAGATGCTACCACGTGTATAGCATCACACCAGCACTATAATCGATATATTACATTACTCAGTTGTATAGTCAGCACAAGTTTGCCTTTACAGTAACCCCTTTTAGGTAGGAAATAGCACTGGTGTTTTGTTCTTTAATTAACCTGACCAAGGATGTTATGACTTGAACATGTAGGACTTGAGCCCTGGCCTCCTGGTTCAAAGCGATTTCTGTCTTTCTTTTCATAGCACTTTTTTTTCCTCCTTTTTGTTTTTTGTCTATATCTGGAAGTATTATCACACACAACCAAATGACCTTGCCATGACCAAATCACCATGATTATTTTTTGTTTTTAACCAAGAAGCACCATCAGTAATCGCCTGTGCAGCCAACTAGAAGTTTACATGCAAAGCCAAGTGGGCAATATGAACCGTCAAAAGTGAGGGAGGTGGTGATGGAGAGCAGGAAGGGACTAAATCAAAATGGTGTCAGAAGAGGAAAGAAAGCACTCTATCCCGCACCCCCCCCCCACCCCGCGATGCCCATCTCTTTCTAAAGAGATCAAGAGCGCTGATGGACACGGCATCATAACTCTGAACATAACTGCGGAAGAAGGCAGACGGTCAGCAGAAATGACCTCCTCCACAGCCCACTGCCTGGACATGTTCATAGCCAGCCTAGCCAGGCCCAGGAGAAGACCGATGAAGAGGTCTTCCAATCTGCCCACACTCATCTGCACCAGATGACCAAGGATCGGGAGTGTGGGAGTGAAGTGCAACCAAAAATACAACAAGTAACTAAAAAAGAGCGTGCAAACACTATCACTTGTATTTTTACTTTATTGTAGCAATTCACTTGTTGCTTAAATTTGTGAGACAGGTTCAAAAGTGGTGGTGTTAGGCCCATTCATGAGTATATGTAATACATAGTGGGCGATGTTTTGATCGGGGCAACTTTAATCCCACAGAATAGCTTTGGTGCACCCTATTTTAGCATCAAGCTTACATGGTGAACATGGCTTGGCCCCTATTTACAAAATTGCCCATCAAGTCAACTTCCAGAGCATGGAACTGCAGAAATCCCAATGAGTATATTAACCTGTGTAGGTAGGTTCATGGTAGACAGTACTACTTTTCTTTATTGAGATACACAGTAATCATGCTTTGATGGAAATCAGCTGAGCATGATATAATTCCGAATGGAGAATACATGTTGGGACTTATTAGACTGGTTGAGTCCCACTAAATATAATGCATTTGTTGATTCAGTGGGGTTTAAGATGCCCGTTTAATGCGTTTTATTTCCTGGGTTTAAGTAGTAAATATCGTTAAATATGAGTAGCCATCAGGTAAACTTCTAGCTGTGACATACTGTGTACATATATGAAAACTACTGAAAACAAACATAACCTGTATGAAATAACAAAGTGTAGAGCTGGATGAACACAGCAGGCCATTAGCATCAGACGAGCAAGAAAGCCGACGTTTCGGGCCTAGACCCTTCTTCAGAAAAGTTGTCACTATCTCCCTAACCTGTATGAATATTTTCATTGTCTGAACTGTGTGCTATAAGGTGTCAAACCTCTTCTTTCAAAATCATGAGTCCGTAACAATGTATAACTCACAATCAGTGTTATATCTGGAGTAAATAGCATAAGTACATTTAAATCAATAACAATATGAGGGAGAAAGGGTTAGAAACGTATGTTAACTAGAAGATGAAGAAGAATGGAAGGGTGATCTGTTTCCCTGCTGCTAATTCCATGTTGAAGTTAAAATTGCCCTGACCATAGATGTTAAAGTAACTGATCTACAATTTCCTGCTCCTATGATGCTGCTTGGCCTGCTGTGTTCATCCAGCCCCACGCCTTGTTATCTCGGATTCTCCAGCATCTGCAGTACCTTTTATCTCTCTACTTCAATTAGCTCAGTGTTTTTTCCTTTCATTCACTCGTGAGGCTTGGGCGTTACTGGCTGGGCCGGCATTTATTACCCATCCCTAGTAGCCCTTGAGAATGTGATGGTGAGCTGCCTTCTTTAACTGTTGGAGTCCATTTAAAGTTTTCGAGAAGATTTGTAGCTTGGGTTATGGATGAGTAGACATGCTCGTCGAGACGGTGGGTTTGGTTGCAAACGTTTCGTCACCCTGCTGGGTAACATCGTCAGTGCACTTCCTGTGAAGTGTTGGTGATCTGTTCCACTTGTTATTTATAAGCCTCAGTTTGCTGCTGTGGTTGGTATTACTTCTGGTGTTGTTACTCAGTGGTTTAATTCAGGGTCTGTACGGATCTATACACAGGGCTTAATTCAATGTGTTTGTTGATGGAGTTCCAGGCCTCCAGGAATTCTGTGGTGTATCTCTGTTTGGCTTGTCCTATTATCGATGAGTTGTCCCAGTCAAATTTGTGTCCTTCATTGTCCATGTGTAGTGAAACAAGTGAGAATTAGTCATGTCTCTTGGTGGCTAGTTGGTGTTCATGTATCCGTAATGTCAGTTTTCTTCTGGTCTGGCCTATGCAGTATTTCTCACAGTCCTTGCATGGTATTTTGTATATTACCAAAGTTTTGCTGGTTTTGGGTACGGGATCCTTTACATTCATGTGTAGCTGTCACAGGGTGGTTGTCGGTTTGTGGGCTACTCTGTTACCTAGGGGTCTGAGTATTCTTGTGGTCATCTTTGAAATATCTTTGATATGTGGTAGGGTGATTAGTGAGTCTGGTCATATTATGTCTTCCATTTGTGGTCTGTCTCCGAGGTAATGGCAGATTGTGCTTTTCGGGTATCCATTTCTTTTGAGACTCCATATAAGTGTTCCCGTTCTGCTTTGTGTAGTTCTGGGTTGCTGCAATGTGTTGTGGCTCATTTAAGTAGTTCCTGATGCAGCTCCATGTGTGGGCGTTGGGGTGGTTGCTTGTTGTAGTCCATGTGGTATAGGTATACCCAAAGGGCCATTAGGGAGGGAATTCCAGGATCTCTTTTTAAAATAGTAATGTACGCATTAACGTATTCATATAAAATTGATACATGTTAAATTAATAGAGTGGTTTTCAAAAGCATCCTCTGCAAATTCTGATACATTTCCAGATACTCTTAAGTCACTTCTTTAGATCTTCTGCAAATACTAATACACTCATAAGGTCTCCCCTGCCCTATCATCTAAAGAAAATAAGCTACAAATACAGAAGAAATGCAATTGCAGCAAAGAACTTATAATAAGCTAATGTAATGAGGGGATAAAAGACTTTAACAACAGTTGGAGTTATAGAGCACCTTTAATGAAGTAAGACATCTTAATATATTGTACAGGAACTTTATCACATCTTTTTCCCTCAGCAAGGATTTGGTAATTAGTTATATTTAAAGGGTGTGTTTTAAAATCAAAACGAGATCATGCATGTTCCAAATCTGCTTTTTAGCAATGTACAGTCACCATTGAGGTAAATAAGAGCTTATTTCTTAAAAGACCAGACACTGAATATATGTTTTAATGTCAGATAGGCCATTAAATGAGTGTCTCTGCCAAAAATGCATTTCAAAATCAAACAATGTTGGATGAATTTTCTTCTAATATACCATTGGAAAGCAAGGTGAATAACAGAGGATGAGGAAACAGGATTGGCTGGTATTGGTCTCTACCATCTCAAGCAGAATATATCTCATTCCCCACCTCCATCTTTGACAGATCCACTGTTGGTCACTTCTTTATCAAATGCCAGTGAGACCTACGGCCCAATTCCTTATTATCAATCCACTTTTCCCAAAACCCTACAGAACCATCAAATGAGGCACGGAGTCAGTGATGGGATGATGCATGTTCACTAAAAGAAAGAAGACGTGGTACAGGCCTCCTTCTCTTTTAGGTTGTTGTGATGCCTTACCTACTGATAGTTTGGGGTGTATATAAGGGTTTCAGGGGAAGACCCTTTGGAAGCTTGAGGGCAGCAGAGGGAGCTAAGTTTTCTCCAGGGCTCAATGATTCAATGCCTTTATTTTGGGATATTATTGGTGCTGGGATTGCTGCTGAGTCTGTTGTGAGTAGATAATGACATCCAATCCAGGACATTGGGCCCAGGCAATGGCAGATTCCAAGTGGAGTCTAAAAGCCCCACTTAAACTTTGTCTACTAGGGAAGAAAATCAAAATATCAGTGCAAAGTGGTCCACACACTCAACAGATTGTTAGCTTGCCCCAAGGCTGAATATATCAACCACAACATTTGGGAATCAATGTTTAGTGCAGTTCTGAAAGAGTGCATTACATATGAAATAGTAGGAACTGCAGATGCTGGAGAATCTGAGATAACAAGGTGTA
>JAHRHZ010000139.1:5621599-5717861 GCA_024137785.1 Ginglymostoma cirratum | reverse complement strand
AGGGTTCTGAAATAAATAGGGAGAGAGGGGGAGGCGGATAGAGGATGGATAGAGGAGAGGACAGGTGGAGAGGAGGCAGACAAGTCGAAGAGGCGGGGATGGAGCCAGTAAAGGTGAGTGTAGGTAGGGGGGTAGGGAGGAGATAGGTCAGTCCAGGGAGGACGGACAGGTCAAGGGGGCGGGATGATGTTAGTAGATAGGAGATGGGGGTGTGGCTTGGGGTGAGAGGAAAAACAGGTTAGGGAGGTGCAGATGAGCTGGGCTGGTTTTGGGATGCGGTTGGGGGAGGGGAGATTTTGAAGCTTGTGTTTTACTGGCTCCATCCCCACCTCTTCGACTTGTCTGCCTCCTCTCCACCTGTCCTCTCCTCTATCCATCCTCTATCCGCCTCCCCCTCTCTCCCTATTTATTTCAGAACCCTCTTCCCCTCCCCCATTTCTGATGAAGGGTTTAGGCCCGAAACGTCAAGTTTTCCTGCTCCTATGATGCTGCTTGACCTGCTGTGTTCATCCAGCCCCATGCTTGTTACCTCAGACTCGTGTTTGTGTTGATCTAAGATCCTGATACTTGAACAAAATTGTAAAATGGATACGTTGGAGAAGACAACTTACCTACTTCACAATATTATTGGTAAACAGTAACAGCATCATTCAAGACCTCAATGGTCCTCCCTGCCTTTTTGCAGGCCAACCCACACCCAGGTAGGGGTCCCATCTTCAGGTTTACAAGCCATGATCATGAGCAAAACTATAAAATATTCTGTACTGATGTTGGAAGAGCTGCAACCTCAAGCAGCAATGACAGCTGTGACAATGCTGTCACTTTAAAAAGGTTATTTTGTCCTTGGGTTTTCTTTGAAGAGATGTTGTAAAGTCAGGAGTGGAAAAGAGTCTAGGGAGTTACAGTTTAACAATGAGTGGCCAGTTCTCCCAGTTCAGGTTTTTTTCTTTTTTTTAGCTGTAGCAGTCACAAGAAGTTTTGAGTACCAGAAGGGTGCAAGCTTCAGTAAATGTTTCCCAACTGACTTTCTCTGAAATCTGTCTGGATGTTGTGCCCTCTGCCTGTAAGAATCTGTGTTTTATTTACCTTCTTCCCAAGGTGTGTGTTTATGGGATGTTTCAGAGATAGTAGGAACTGCAGATGCTGGAGAATCTGAGATAACAAGGTATAGAGCTGGATGAACACAGCAGGCCAAGCAGCATCAGAGGAGCAGGAAGGCTGACATTTCGGGCCTAGACCCTTCAGAAAAAAAAATGAAAAAGACCCACTTTTTTCCTGAAGAAGGGTCTAGGCCCGAAACGTCAGCCTTCCTGCTCCTCTGATGCTGCTTGGCCTGCTGAGTTCATCCAGCTCTACACCTTGTTATCCCTGTTTATGGGACATTACGAGTTTGGAGCAGTTAATTAGTTAAGTTACCGTATCGAGTATTTGGTAAGTTTTCCAATAGTTAAGCTATTCTGAGTTCCTCTTTCTTTTGTTTGTGTTTTAACTGTAGTGTTTAAATAAATTGTGTTTTGCTTAAAGCCAAACCAGTTGCATCACACCTGGAACACCCCCTTCATTCTACCTTTAAAATGAGAAAAAGTTAGGATCTAGGCCACCTTCTTAAAATATTTTGAGGGGGGTCTGGCCTGGTCTACAACACAGCTAAGGATGGACATTAAATGCTGGCCAACCCAAGGACACCCATATCCCAAGAACAAAGGGGATAAAAAACAGGTTGAGGATTCTTCACAAAGAACAATGGTGTTTCTTTTAAACACTCATGGGGAAAGCGATGTGAAACCATCTTGTTTGCTTATCATTCTCTTCTCACAGTGCTCAGTGAAGTTAGAGTTGGAGGTTTTTACAGAAGAATGCCAGAACTAGGAGCAGGAGTAGGCATTTCAGTCCCTTGTGCCTGTTCCACCATTTAACATGATCTCATATTTGCCTCAACTCCACTTTCCTGCCTGCTCCCCATAATCCTTTATACCCATTACTAATTAAAAATCTAACTATCTCCTCCTTAACTTTACTCAATTTCAACAACTGAAGAGGAGGCACAGGTGGATGGCCAACTATAGACAAATGAGCAGAGGAGCAAATTAACTATTCCTTATCTGTGTATTATATATTTATTGTGTACATTCTCAATGTGGCTAAAACAGTAGCACTACAGTTGGTTTTGGGGAAAGGCAAGAAAGTGCTGTTGAGGATTATCATATTAGCCATGATCTCATTGAATTGCGGAGAAGGCTTAATGGGCTGAATGGCCTACTTTAGCTCCTCCCTTGAATGTCTTATCAGAAGATCACTGGTCAACTCAAGCTACCTGAGGTTAAAGACTGCGCTGCCACTCCAGTGTACTACTGATGGAGTGTGGCAGTGATGAAGGTGTTGCTCTTTGGGTGAGACTTTTGAAATAAGGTCCTGATTGTCCCGTCAGATGGGTAAAACAGATTCCCTGACATTGTTTGGTCCGCATGACGGATCTACTTATCATCCTAGCCATATTCATCCGTCCAATTTCATTATTGACACACATTGTTGTTTGTGGGGACCCTGTGTGTAGAATAATTGCTATAGTTCCTACATCAAAACTCCGGAACGACTTCAAAAATATTTCAGTAGCTTTCCTCACGTCAGGAAAGATGCAGTACTAAAGCAAGTCTTTTGTCCTTTTCAAATTTTCGCAAAGGCAGAAAGATAGTTTGGTCAAAAAATGGAATAAATCCTGAAGCAGTGGAACTACTTTGATTGCCATGTGTGGCAACATTGTAAATGTATTCAAAAAGAATGTGTCAATGTTTTCACTATAAATAGCAGCTTTGGCATTGCTTCTCCTGTTATTAAATGAGATTACGTGAGATTAAATACAGAGACTGAGTTTCGCTATTGTAATTCCTCATCAGAAACAAGCCACATCTATTTTCTGTTGTGACTACCTCCAACTATTTAACACAGGCAACAGGGTTCAAGCGGAGGTGTTGCTTAGTACATGCATTTACCACACTCCATCACCGACGTCGTCCTCCTGTGATCGAAGCCTCATCATTGTCCTCTTAAGCATGGATTTAAAGTCGCATTTGAGACTCTTCCAGTTCCTTTTTATGGTCTCATTTTGCACTTTTTGATGGTGTTTCCTCTGTCAGGGGCGCCACTCCCCTCCTCATCTGTCCGAACCGATTCTGGAGGTGGACAGATTAATTCCTTCCCCTTTAACCGTCTTCCTAAGAAAGTTGGTCTACTGGCACTACGGTAACAGATTGCAACATCTGACCTGACACGTCCACTCACCCACGTTATTACCGAAGAGGAATTATTAGCATTTGCAAAACCAGCTATTGAGCATTACTGTGGATTGGAATGTATTGGAACTAATAATCCAGAGAGTTTGTTCCGGTTAATGCAGATGTTCCTGTGACTGGGTTGGAGTTGTCTTGTCAATCGTTTTCTATGTTATTGAATTCAGGCTGCAAAATCTGTAAGGCAATTTTGCTTTAAGTAAGTGCTGAACTCGGTTAACTGAGCGCTTAAGAC
This sequence comes from Ginglymostoma cirratum, assembly GCA_024137785.1. Classification (NCBI taxonomy): domain Eukaryota; kingdom Metazoa; phylum Chordata; class Chondrichthyes; order Orectolobiformes; family Ginglymostomatidae; genus Ginglymostoma; species Ginglymostoma cirratum. The sequence goes on along the minus strand of JAHRHZ010000139.1, from coordinate 5,714,339 downwards.
CATTCGTCAGCTTTCATTTGCCCAGTTGTTGTTGTAAATACAGGCTGAGCCCACAGCCAATGGTCAGTTTGGTGAGTTAGTCAACCTTTCATAGCGACTGAATTACTATTGTTTGAGACGGAGCACTGTGCTTGACACTTAAATGCAACATCTCCTGTCCCAAGCTGTTAAGTGTTGGATGTTTAGACAGCGCAAGCAGTAGCTTTAGTCTTGTCAAAACATTTAAATTAACTGCAAGAGATCCCTGGGTAATTTAAAACCCAGTTTGATCCCGCACTGAATTTGCATTCTGGTTGCATCAACTCTAAACTGTTCATTGTATATGCCCCTTCCAAGGAATCTAATTCTACTTGGATCTGGAGTCGCGCCAGGGATTGACTCCAAATTTAGCCTTGATGCAAAGTGGTAAGAGTTTCACACTAACAGTAAATTTGCAACATAAATACAAGGACTGATAGGAACAAGAAATCTTCATCTGATAGCAGAAGTGTTCCCATGTACTAAACTGTGTACAAAACACTGTTGCAACCTGCGCAGAGATTGAGTGATTTCCCCAGAAGATTGCGTGGGGGATGTAATACTATAGCCTGGAAATCGACTTTTTTTTTGAAATTCTGAGAGGCACTTTCAAGCCCATTTATTCTTCATTGAAGTATACAGGATTCTTAAGGGGCTTGACGGGGCAAATGCTGACAGAATGTTTCCCCTCATGGGAGAGACTACAACCAGAGGGCATAGCCTCACAATAAAGGGACACCAATTTAAGACTGAGATGGAAGGGTATTTCTTTTCTCAGAGGGCTGTGAGTCTTTGGAATTCCTTGCCACAGAGAGCTGTGGGGGCAGGGTCCTTGTACACTTTTAAGGCTGAGATAGATGCTTGACCAGTAGGGGAATCAAGGGTTATGGGGAAAGGGGACAGGGAAGTGAGGAGCATCGGAGCAGCCATGATCCCACCGAATGGTGGAGCAATCTAAGGGCCGAACGGCCTACTCCTGTTCCTATTTCTTATGGTCTTACTTCATGGTCCCATGGCAATTTATTCCAAAGGAATCCAGGGACCTCGTAAATCGACACAATTTTCAGACCTTTTTTTGTACATTTCAACTCCCAGTGCTGACCTGAAATGTGACCTTAGATCGTACGCCTGAGTGAGACACGCAGAGGCTTCGTGGTCGGCACGCAGAATGTTACTCCTGAGTGAAGCGGGCACGGCAAACGATATTGGTGAATGCTTAAAGACTTGCATATAACATTTCAGCAGAGGCTTTATTCCATTTCAATGCATGTGGCAGTTCCTGTACTAAAGCAGCAGACGGATAAATATAGTAATCATGCTAAACATCTGACCATCAATATCAGCCAAAATGATTTCTCAGCTTTTGTTAACATCTTAGAGTTGATTTAGTTTTTAATAGCAGATTAATTTTGATATATTTAGAAATATTCATGAATTATAAGATTCAGTATAACTTGCGGTGCAATGAGATATTAAAAGAAATGAGAAGAAAGTGAATGATGCAATGGAGTGAATGGAGATAAATTACTTAGTTTCACGGTGATTTATCATATACCGATTACAAACAGCGAAATCAAGCACTAAATTCACTCTGTTTTCTTTTTAACCAAATGGGAGCTAGGACTAATTTTATCATAATCGACCAGCCAATGAGGAAATTGCGAATATTCTTTTTACGATGGACAATTGCTAAGAATATAACGGTGGCTGAAAACAGCCAATCATGATAAATCCAACACCTTCTCAAGCCAAATCAACAAGCCACTGAATGTAAACATTACAAAACTTATTAGTGCAAATTGGAAATACGTATTTTTGCTGAATAGATATTTTCTAATCAAACTGTTTAGAGATGTTATCACACGCTTCTGGAGCAAATGGTCCGAAACCTCCAGGCTCAGAGATAGGGACACTACCACTGTGTCACAAGAGCCCTTCATTTTCGGTGATTACTGGATTCGTAATAATTGAAATAAGTCTCTTCTTTTTAACGGCCAGGTCCCATACTTTGTCTGGCACCCTGTGTTGTTTAGTGAGGGAGATTTGCCCGAGCCACTCGAAGGTCTTGGAGATACCAAGAATAGCAAAAGAATACTCAAAACGAAGACTGACTGGAGCTGTGAAGCAGATTACAACAACGCAAAGAAGACTGGGCTGGTAAAATGTCAACAAGAATGAACATTGTCAAATATATATGAAAAATATGCTGGCTGTGCAGGGAAGTATTAAGAAACAAACGTTCATTTCTATTGCACGTTATCCTGTCCTTGGGTGTCCTAATATTGCCTGTAATTACTTTTTGAAGTGTGGTCACTGCTGTGCAGTCGAAACAAATGACAGCCACTGGGTGATGTCCCTTGAGCGAGGGAAAGTTGGTCCAGACCCAGAAGAAATCCCACTCAAGGTAGCCAGGCTTCAGTTTAACATTTCATCTGAAAGACCACGTTCCAACAATGCAGTGCAGCACTGAAGTCTTAGCCTGGATTTTCTACTCAAATCCACAATGAAACTTTGAATCCCAACCTTCCAAGAGGCCAGAGCACTGTCAACTAGGCCAAGCTGAGATCGCACCGCGATGAAGAAGGGGTGTATCCATAGAGGAGGTATTTCCACCTGTCGATTCATTCGGCTTTGGTTCCCGCTGTTTAATTGTTACGCGTGAAAGAGAGGGCGTGGTTTAAAACCAAGGGGCAGACCCAATGATAATCAAATCTCTAGAAATAAGGGTCTAGAGCCGAAACGTCAGCTTTCCTGCTCCTCTGATGCTGCTTGGCCTGCTGTGTTCATCCAGCTTTACACCTTGTTGTCTCTAGAAATAAGGTGTTCGGTAAAGACTCCTTCACCGCTATGCTAGATTCGTCAAAATACGAAGAACACGCTGGAGAACACTTGACAAATCAAATGCACTTCTAAATCTTAATTCCTTGCTGATTTAATGCAATTTCTAGAAAAAAACGTTGTATTGTGCATAAGAAAATTTCTAAACCAACTTAGAAAAGTCAAATTGTGATACAGACAAGCGTTTCTGTTCTGAGTGCAATCGGTGTCCCCAGTTCACATGACGTGCGAAGTGTAAAGGTTTTGCTCAAATTTCCGCTCAGACTTATGCCCATACCACCGGGTATAAACCTTCCCATGACACAACCCATTGAGACAGCATTTTAGAACTATTTTTTGCTTTGACAATAGCAAATAGCAAATATTAATTGATACGCTTAAACGTGCTAATATTGTGCAGTTCCATTAATACAGCTGAAAACGAGTTCATCATGCATCTGCAGTTCCGACGATCTCTGAAGCCCTCCGGCTCCTCTGATGCTGCTTGGCCTGCTGTGTACATCCAGCTCTACACCTTCTTATCTCAGATTCTGCCAGCATCTGCAGTTCCTACTATATTAGAATATGTAAATATTTTAAGTGGAGTGTGTAGTTCGCCGGTTGTGAGCAAACTGGCTTTAAGAAACTGAACAAAAAGAGAAGTTGTTGGAAAGTCTCAGCAGGTCTGGCAGCATCTGTGAAGAAAAATCAGCTCCATTTCAGGTCGGTGACCCTTTCTCAGAACTGCAGAGTCATTAAAAACAGAAAGCGCTGGTGTAACTCAGCAGATCTGGCAGCATCTGTAGAAAGGCAAAGTTAAAGTTTCGAGTCCAAAATGACCCTTCTTCCCAACAAGGAATTATATCGGACTCGAAATATTAAGTCTGTTTCTCTCTTCACTGATGCTGTCAGACTTGTTTAGTTTCTCCGGCACTTTCTGTTTTTCAGGCTGGCGTGGTCTAAAATTTAGAGCCAGACCGTTCAGGAGAGATGTTAGGAAGCACTTCTACACACAAAGGATCGAGGTTTGGAACTCTCATTCACAAATGAAAAAAGACGTTGGATCAGTTGTTAGTTTTAAATCTGAGGAAGGTTTTTTTTTAAGTGTGGGCCAAACGCAGGTGTGTGGAGTTAGATCACGGATCAGCCATAATTTCATTGAATGGTGGAACAGGTCTGAAGGGCTGAATGGCCTACTCCTGAACCTGTTATTTACTATCTGCAGCATCCGGCGAACTTTGCCTTCATTTGCAAAGACACTTGCTGTTTACTCAGGTGGAAGCATCAGTTTCTTAGCTAGTGTTCAAAAAGTAAACATTTAAAAATCTTTATACATCCTAACAAAAAAGATCGCTCCCAAGGCTAGCAGTCAGGCTGCAACTGGAGGACACTGGTCATGGTGATTAATTTGACTTGCGCCTATGGTCAGTTTTGTGGGTGGGCCTAGCTTCCAAAAAGAAACGGGCGTGTAAACTCGTGCAAAAAATATCTTCTGCACTGGCATGGTCTAGTTATGTACAAACCTCACTGGGAATGCTCGTATATGGTCAATTTACATACAAACTACACTAGGTAGCCCAGTCCATGGCCTGTCTAGTTAAACACTAACTGCTCTAGGCATGCCAGTCCATGGTCTAGTTATATATAAACCTCACTGAGAATGCCAGTAAATGGACTTGTTACGGACAAACTGCTCTGGGCATGCCAGTACATGGTCTAGTTATATATAAACTTCACTGGGAATGCCAGTCCATGGTCTAGTTACATACAAACTGCCCTGGGAATGCCAGTATATTCATCGTCATTGTCACCGTCGCTGTCACTCAGTTTGAAGTTGACATCTACTGACAATGACGATTTTCCGTTGGGGATCTTCATATGACGGAAGAGGGTGATTCTCCGACTCACACAGATCTTTGGGCAAATGAGACAGAGTGTCCTTTAACATAGTGAAAATTAGCGGAACCTGCGCCATCGTACAGCGAGGAACTCTTCCCCTTTAAAGACAAGCAAAAAAAAAACTGCAGAAGCTGGAATCCAAGGTAGTCAAACAGGAGGCTGGAAGAACACCGCAGGCCTGGCAGCATCTGGAGTAGAGGAGAAGTCAACGTTTCGGGTATTACCTTCTTCAGGACTGAAAGTGGGGGTAGGGAGAGCTGCAGATTTAGCGGGGGCGGGGTGAGAGGGGGAGGATATAGGTAGCGGAATGCTGGTGATAGGTGGACACTGGTGGTGGGTACGACCTGGTTGGTCAATGGGAGGGATGAATCCAGTTGGGATTCATCCGGATTCATCTCTCCCACCGACCAACCAGGTTGAATCTAGTACCGGTGTCCACCTATCACCGCCATTCCGCCTCCCCGCTCTTCTTCCTCCCCACTTTATCTGCAGCTCCCCCTACCCCTACAGCCAGTCCTGAGGAAGGGTGGTTTATTACAAAGGCAATTTTTCTGATATTCTAGTAAGTTATGGGCAAAGGGATTTTAATCGAAACATTAATTATTTTGTGGCAATGCATCACAGGAAGGAGCAATTGCATTTATGAAGCTCCTTGTGTTATCTTAGTACACTCTGCAATGCTTTCCAACTGAAAAAGGACTTGAGACGCAACCACTGTTGTGATAATGGAAACACAGCGGCCAACTTGAACATAGCGATAATAAAAGCAAAGTGACTGAGATCCGAACAATAAAAAAAATAAAGTGGTAGAGATTCTCGGTAGGTCTGGCGGAACGTGTGGAGTGAAAACCAGAGTTAACGTATGCACTCGGTTTGAGTAATCTGTAACCGTGCTCTCTCCAACAAGTATGCTTCGTATTGTGCAGAGATTGCAGGAACTGCAGATGCTGGAGAATCTGAGATAAGGTGTAGAGCTGGATGAACGCAGCAGGCCAAGCAGCATCAGAGGAGCAGGAAGGCTGACGTTTCGAGCCCAAACCCTTCTTCAGAAATGGAAGAAACAGAATTCTGAAGAAGGGTCTATGCCCGAAACGTCAGCATTCAGAAATGGAAGAAACAGAATTCTGAAGAAGGGTCTCGGCCCGAAACGTCAGCATTCCTGCTCCTCTGATGCTGCTTGGCCTGTTGTGTTCATCCAGCTCTACACCTTGTTATCTCAGATTCTCTAGCGTCTGCAGTTCCTACTATCTCTGAAACAATTTTAACCCCACTGCGAAGCCTCTTCTAAGGATGCCTACCCTGAAGAAGTTACCCTTCATATTGTGCATATGTTTTGTGTGCCCCACGTGCATACATTTACGAATATTACATTCTCGATGGCCATGCCCTTGCGACGCAACTTACACATTTTGCAACATTTAACGACATTTTTAATGGGTGCCTGAAACATTTGATTTTCATTAAGCAGCAGATATATCCAACACTATTCTTCTGTTTTAGTAGAGTGAGCGGAGGCGAACATTGCAACGAAACCTAAAAGAATTATTTTAAACTTTCACGGATCTCATCAATGCAAAACGGTAAAGGCCTGGAAATGCTCTATTCAATTGAGAAAGTTTAGGTTTCTTGATCTGTAACGTGTTTAGTTTATGGTCCCTCAATGAGGTATTGGGAGATCTTGAGCTGTCGGTAGCTGATATTGATGGATCTTTATTAATAAGCTATTAATTGATATGTTTATTAATAAATATTAATTCGGGCACCAGGAGGTGGTACCTTTAAAACATCGCGTTTCAATTCTACACAGAGTCTCAATCAAACTGAGCGCTTACAGGATCTCTAAATATCGAGATACATATTAAGCATCAGACCGTTTAATCATCAGTGATTGTGCCAACTCACACAGTGCCAAGCCTTCGATGAACGTGTCGCCACCCTCATCGTTTAAAGCTCACTGACCCTAGTAGTGAATGGGTTTGAAGTGTATGACTGAATTCTCAGCCCTGCATTTGGATAGTACCCAGTTGCCTTCTCTCACTGTCCCCACAATTTGGTGTGACTTGAGATTCAGCTAATTGAACTCTTCTCATTGGCTGTCGACAACGAGGTCAGAATTCAAGTCGAAGTTACCCTCTGAACATGTAGAAACGACATGGTCGTTCTCGACGCTGTGCCCGATGGGAAAGATTTTGGGCTCCGTGATGGGCAGAGCGTGGGCTCGAAGAATGAGACTCATCGAACCCAAAGAGCTGCCGTTCACCAAGTCCGTCTTGTGAGTTTTATACGGCACCTGTTGAGACTTCCACACGCCAGGAGGAGGTTGGAAGGTTAAAGCTGTGCGGTAGAAATGCGCTTTACGAGGATTTCTGAAGAAGGTGCGAGATGCCAAAAGAATAACCTCAAAAATTCAGACAAATTGCACTTTCACACCAAACGCTTTGAAACATGATTTGCGTTGAATTGCAGACTGTAATACAATTAAGATTGTTGCTATTTTCCCTGGAGAGTCGGAGGCTTATAAAATCATGAGGGGCATAGATAGGGTGAATAGTAAAGGATCTTTTCCCCCCAGGGTATGGCAGTCCAAGGGTAGAGGACATAGGTTTAAAGTGCGAAGGAAAAGATTTAAAAGGGACCTATGGGGCAACTTTTTCAGGCAGAAGGTGATGCGTGTGTGGAATGAGCTGCCAGAGGAAGTGGAGGAGGCTGGTACAATTACAACATTTAAAAGGCATCTGGATGGGTACATGAATAGGAAGTGTTTGGAGGGATGTGGGCCAAATGCTGACAAATGGGACTAGATTAATTTGAGATATCTGGTCGGCATGGACATGTTGGACAGAAGGATCTGTTTCCAGGCTGCGCAGCTCTGTGACTGTCTGAACCTACAGTCAATTCTGGGGCTCCCACCTTACAATACCGTGCGTGCAGCTACATGCCGAGAACTGCCGCGGTTCAACAAGGCAGCTCAACTCCACTTTCTGAAGGGCAGTTCAGGATGTGAGCAATAAATACCGGGCGATCCAGTGGCACCCACACCCTGTAAATAGTCAGCCGTATCTTTAGAAGCCGGGTATTAGAGCGGGGTGCCTTTTCGCCTCAAGACAGATTGCTTTCAATTGAATTAGAAAGAATATTGCCCCGCCGTTTATCATTGGGATAGAAGGAAGAACTGCGGATGCTGAAGATCTGAAACAAAAACAGAAATTGCTGGAGAAACTCTGCAAGCCTGACAGCATTTGTGGAGAGAGAAAACGAATCCGCCTCTTGAGTCCAGAAAGATCACAGGACCCGGGATGTTAACGCCGCTTTCTCTCCACAGATATTGCCAGACCTGCCGAGTTTCAGCAGCAATTTCTGTTCAGTAGTGGCATCGGTGAACTTTAAAATGTCAATTCATTTAAAATGTTTTTATGCAGGTCAGACTTGAATTTTCACCAAACACTCTATCTTTGGACAGCAGCCAATCGAACAGCGAAATAGATATAATAACCGAAAGAACTGCGGATGCTGTAAATCAGAAACAAAAACCGAAATTGCTGGAAAAGCTCAGCAGATCAGGTAGCATCTGTGGAGAGAAAGCAGAGTTAACGTTTCGGGTCAAGTGACCCTTCCTCGGAACCGTCCTTAGATATCCCTGGTATATTGATAGCTTGGTCATTGGCCAATTATTGGCCGCGTTCGTCAATGGATGGATTTGTCTCTCGCCTTCCCTGGGCTCAGACACAGGTCAGTTGGACCAGCTGTTCTCAGGTAACAATAGCTGAAGGTAAGTTTTAACATAAACCTGACCCTGACCTCTGCAGAATGGTTTTATCTTCACTGTTGAGAGAATAAATGCGCTGAGTCAGCCTGAGTTTTAATTAAGCGCTCATCTGTGTAACGGGGAATTGGGTGACAAATACTCGTTACATATTTCCTCGATGTTCACAGATCTGCCGTGGGCACCACCCCTAGCTCGGATAACAGTTGAAGATTTTCTCCTGGGATTTGGATGAGAGTCTAATAAAGTTCACACAATATACTCACATGTTTTCACCCACACACTCTTCTCCCACCCAAAGCTCACAATCCCGCGGATGCTGCTTAAAACGCTTTCATTTTCTCTGCTTTTTTCCCCCGTTCCTTTCACTCATTCCTCGTTCTATTTCTGAGAAGATGTAATCTGTTTGTTTATTGACATGAACAGATTCAGTAAACAATGGGATCAGTAATAAATGTTATCGATCAGCGGGCTTCAGATTGTACACAAATAGAAACAGAAAACTAAACTGATCTGAACTTGGGAGTCTGGTCAAAGCTGCACATATTCCCGTTCGATTCCATGGATCAATTTAGCCCATTTATGTTTAATATCAGAACTTGATGTCTTGTATATTTGTACATGTGCACGTACTTGGTTAAAAATAATTTTCCTACGATTTCCCGTTATAGTACAAAATAAATGTGTACCTGTGTCTATAGTTTTACGTAAAAGTGAATTATCTGAGAACATGTGGAATCCAGGATACATTCTAACTTCCTGCCTGTTTGTATATGCATTGCTTTAATTGACAAATGTTAAAACAGAAGCTAAGGACGGCAAACTTGCATGCAACAACTCGTTTCTAACGATTTACTGTGTGATGAAGTCCCATCAAAGTTCCCTGACGCTAACACCTGCATTTATGTAGCGTCCTTTCTTATGTGCTAATGAGTCAAAAGGGTTCGCATACTCATTCTTCACTCGGACGTCGAATCTCGGATGTCTGGGGGGGAAAATGGGTTCCCTGTGTTGAAATAATCTCCAGACCGCGTTACAGCGCGCACGGAGACCGAATAATTCAATACTGGACGTTGAGGCGCTTGAGCGGGTCTGGAGTTGGGGAACTGTGTGTGCAAAGTTCCCTCCATGCCTTCAGTCTGGAGAACGGACTGTCATGCAATACAACATAGATCAAATCCACCCATATATCACACGGGTTTACCCACATATCGCACAAACAAAACGCAATATATTTCTTTATATACACACGTACCCAGAATCAGAGCTCTCTTACACGTCTTCCCGTGCACATATCGCACACGAATAAACATTCATTCACGGGAAACATTCGTAAATGGACGAGGTGCTAGTGTGCTTCGTTAAAACAATTGAATAACTTCTTAGAGCCAATTCAGAGGGCAGTTAAGAATCAACCACATTGCTGTGGGCCTGGAGTTACTTACAGGCCAGACCAGGTAACGGCAGATTTCCTTCCCTGAAGCACATTATTCGAGTTTCTGCATTCCAGAGGGGAATAAATGTGTAAATAGATTTGAAGCAATTTAAAATGAGAATAGGTGCCGCATAAATATAGGTATGAACTTCAGTGAAATTTCATGGGACTTCATTGCAGAACAAACCACGAGAAACTTGGGGCTTTATGACAATCCAGTAGTTTCTCAGTCACCATTGCCACACTAACTATTTTTGTTCCAATTTAAACTGCCCAGCTAGCATGGTGATACTTGAATTCGCGCATCCAACGCATTCTCCAGATCTCTAACAGATTGTTAGACCAATGACAGAACCCCATGATACCATTACTTCACGCATACTTTCCCCCAACCCCATCCCCATATCACACTAATATCCAAGTATGTTTTACAGAAAGGATACAGAAGAGTGTTTTCGGCCCACCGAGTCTGTACTATCAAGAATGCACTACAGCTTGCACTTGTCCCACTTTCCCACACTAGGTCCATAGTTATGACAATATAATGACAATTTAAGTGCTCATCCTAGTCCTTTTTCAAAGGTTGTGAGGGCTCTCATCTCAACTATTCTCCCAGGCAGTGCATTCCAGACCCCCACCAACATCTGGGCGAAAAACCTTTACAGACACGCAGATACCGACAATCTCACGTCCAACATTTGGATTAACACTTTCTTGGGGCTACGATATTATAAAAGCTTCAGAGTCACCCACATCATGTTATGTCTATTCTTCCCCCTGTGGAAGATATGCTTTTAATCCCGTCGGCAGTTCACTTTTATGAGTCACCTTGGGAAGCGATTATTAATAATTACATGGGCCACACAATCTCTCTTACTGTATGGTTCAAAACATGAATTATCTGTTATTTTAAATCTAATATAATTACCAAAGATCACACTGGAAGTGGTGGAAGCTGGTACAACATTCGAAAGGCATTTCGATGGGTATATGAATAGGAAGGGTTTAGAGGGATATTGGCCAAATGCTGGCAAATAGGACTAGATTGAGATGGGGTATCTGGTCGGCATGGATGAGTTGGGCAGAAAGTTCTGTTTTCATGCAGTACAGCTCTATTACTCTGTGACTCTAATATTCTGATAAATGATCATCCAGGCTTTGAGGTTCACTCAATTTCCCTCTCTCTCCAAAGAGCTGGAAGATCGGCTGAGAGTTTCTGCTATTGCACCAAAAATGATTCTCTCTACTTGTTTTTAGACCTATGTTAAATGAAACTGGACGGAAAAGCAAAACATATCTTATGAAAACAAATGCCTATGAATGTTTTGTAATTAATTACGCAGCAAGCATAAACCCCAAGGATCAAAACTAAATAGATTCCACTTTCTTCAAAGGTTTTCCGTGTTAAAACTCGACTGCGTGTAAATTTACCTCTGAGTAAAGGATGTAGATCAATTGCGATATCCTAAAGTAAAATGGATCTGGTGATAGATACACAGGTGGCCACGAACAGATAAGTACAGACAACTCGACAGAAAGCTACAGACGGACAGATAGCGATTTACAAAAAAGGAACTTGCTTTAGGAACTCAATTCTGGTGATCAGAAAGGACTTGAGAGTGGAACAAATAAAAACAAAAAACTACGGATGCTGGAAATCTGAAGCAAACACAGAAAAATTTGAGAAAACTCAAGGGATCTGGGATCATCTGCGCAGAGAGAAAGAGAGAGAGAAACAAAGTTAATGTTTCGAGATCAGTGACTTCTTCAGAATGAAAATGTGGCGTTTCTCGTCTCGCCAGAAATTGGCCAAGGCCTGTCCCTGTTAAACTTATAACCCTCTAATTTCTGAGTGGATCCGATTATTTCAGTATAAATATTCAGTCATTTATAACCCACTGGTGGATTTAGAACTCCAGAACTGTGGGCTTCGTTCAGATGGGCGGGGTAATTTGTATTAATCATTGATACACTAAAGCATAAGGAATTCAATTTATTTGATATAGTGCCGTGATTAAACAAACCAGTTAACTTAAATAAAAACCAAAAGAACTGCGGATGCTGTAAATCAGGAACAAAAACAGAGTTGCTGGAAAAACTCAGCAGGTCTGGCAGCGTCTGTGGAGGAGAAAACAGATTTAACGTTTTGGGTCCGGTGACCCTTCCTCAGAACTAAGGAAGGGTCACCGGACCCGAAACGTTAAACGAGTAAACTTATTCGGTGAGCGTCTTCATCGAATTGGCTGCTCTGAATCAAGGCTTTTCACTTCCCAACTCTGAATACCCGATAAAGAGTGCCAGATAATTTTACAGGAGCTTTTGTTTTTATCTTATGCAACTGCCTACGTTCTCTTTGAGCTGCGCGGAAAATATACATTGAATGCGCGTTCTCTTTTCAAAAATATTATTTAAAAAAAAATAAAACGAAGCCAGGACGGCCACGGAATACAGTCCGCTGGATATTCGCGGATAAAACCAACACTGCTTTCTCCATGACAGCGAACGAGACGCCGGAGCTAGTCCGGGCAACGTGCGCCAATCAACCCGCCTGTGTATCAGCTATTTAGATCAGATGCATAACACACAGTTTTTAAATTCAACTTTCTACTCCCTTCGGTACAGCCTGCCTTATTTGGCAAATAAAACGATATATCAGTCCCGTGTCGGGATTCAGCTCCGGAGTGTGACTGCGCCATGAGTGAAACCCTTGTAAAGATTTCTTTTAAAAAAATACTAACCGATTGAACCTTTACAGGAGCATTGGTTACTAAGCGCAGCGATTTTATACAAGCTAACTTCCTGTCTGTCAATTTCAAACTAAAGGTTTACAAGGGTGGTCGCTTCCCAAGCTTCTCCGATCCTTCCTAAAACTCCAGCCTCTCCTGCCTGTTTTGTACAAGACAAAGTTTGATCTGTCCCTTTGACAGGAACGCAAAATTGTTAACTTCACACCTTCCCCGATTCTAACTCCATCTCCCTTCTCCCAACCCCCAAGTCTCCTTTGCACATCCTGCAGTGCGCGTAGTTTGATGTCCCTTAAACCACCACGACTTGCTGCTGACATGATCGGTTTTCTTTAAATTATTTATAGATTTTGAGGATTTGCGCGAAGTTTTTTTTTTCAATTGTGTGTCCCGTTTCACAGTGGGAACCCGGCCCTGTCTTTCTCAATCGCCAAGAACAAAACCAGCTGCCTTTGTTTATTTAACAGCTTATTTAATTTCGAAAGAGTGGGTGGACATTCAACTGCAGAAAGCAAGTTTTGGATCTTCATACGCACAGGGGCAGCGGGAAATTACATTAACAGGGACAATCTATGGGGATATTTCTCCAAACTTTTATTGTCAGTCACTAAGATAATCATTTGCCCATCTACAACTCGGTATTGTGAAGTGGTGACTGAGCATAATAAGGATGAGTTCATTGCAATTAAACCATTGCTCGATTGACCTACGTGATAGTTATTATCAATGAGGCATCGGCCATAACATGACTAGGGGGTTTTGGTTTAAAGAAAATCCAGTTTGCTGTCTGAAATTCTTTAGAGAATGGCTGGAACTAGAGGTGGCTCCAGCGCCACCTCAAAAAAACCCCAAAGAACTGCGGATGCTGGAAATCAGAAACAAAAACAGAAGTTGCTGGGAAAAACTCAGCATCTGTGGTGAGAGAAACAGAATTAACGTTCAGCGTCCGGTTACCTCAACCTGACTGATTCTTAACTGCTCTCTGAAATCCTCTCAAAGTGCTATAAAATGATTTAGGGAGCGGGTCTACCATCTCTCTCGGACAATCAGAGGGTGTGCAATAAATTCTAAATTGTATTCATTTTCCATGGTTGAAGTCAATGGAGGCACTGTGGGACAAAATATGCTCAAATACTCTCCCCACATTAACTGGACTGACCAAGGCGTTAAATTAATTTCAGTCGGTTATTAATAAATTAATATGTGTAGATTGATATATTGCCTTTGTTTCCCGCTTACCCCCCTCCCCCCCCCCGACCCCACAACAAGGAAAACGAATGAGCGACATCTCTTACTAGAAATTACGATGAATTATTGGTTTGAACCGTTGCACCACGTCTGGGAGCTTTCTTTTCCTTATATCGATTGCAGTCTAAAATTGTTTCATGTGGTTGTCTCAGTCAGTATGCAGTTCAGCAAATGATTCTGAAGTGCGTGTCACACAAAATGTGGCGCGGAATATTGTTGACTGTAATTCGAGCAAACACAGTACACACGGTATAGAGTTTAGCCGCAAGGAGACGCCTAGGGCGGATATAAATTGCAAATATTAGGAAACCTGTTTTTGTTTCAATTCTATTTACAAACTGGAGGCGCTTCGTTCCCAACCATTTTACATAAAAGGATGTCAGGGCTGTTGGAATACAAGATGCAATGCTTATGAAACCCCTCGCCCGATATATCAAGAATATGGGATGATGCCGCAGTGTGGATCTGGAGGAACACGGCAGGCCAGGCAGCATTGGAGGAGCAGGAAAGTTGACATTCCGGGTCAGGACTCTCATTCAATAAATTCTAAAGAAATGTCCTGACCTGAAACGTCAACTTACCTGCTCTTCTGATGCTGCCTGGCCTGCTGTGTTCCTCCAGCTCCATACTGTGTTGTCTCTGACTCCAGCATCGGCAGTTCTTACCATCTCTACGGGATGATGCCGTTGTGTCTTTACCTCTCAGCCAAGAGACCTGGGTTTAAATCCCATATGTTCCAGGACTGAACAGGTTGATTAGAAAATAGCTATAAAGCGTGCGGTGATGTTGGATTCTTCATGTGCTCCGTTAACCTCCATGTGCCCATGCGGTAGCAGATTGGTAATGGCACTGTTCTAGTAATCAAGAGCCCAGGCTAATGTTCTGGTGACCTTGGTTCAAATCTCACCGTGATGGTTTTAAATTGAGAAACTGTTAAATGATGACCATATACCATTGGTTCAGGTACTCCCTCCAGAGAAAGAAATCTGCCCACATGTGATTTCAGACCCACAGCAAAGTGGTTGACCCTTAAAAATTTGGGGTAGAGAATAAACTAGCGAATTGGGGGGCGGGTGAATCCCTCACCTTTGGTGGCCCGTATTACCCTTAACGGGCTTAGCATGTAAATTAATCACTTAGAAGACACGGCTGATTTATTGGTGGTGGATGATAAATGAAAAAAATTACCACGGGTGATTTGGTGATGGGAAAAAGAAGCATCCAACTGCAAGAAAGAGCAGTTCTGGATATAAGAAAGAAAAGGGCATAATGTACAACAGTTTCCGAAAGAAGACGAACCCGGTTAATGCTTAATAGGTTCGTGGTGCTTTGTTTCCACTATCTCCCAGAAAATAATAATGTTTCAGTTTTGTTTTAATTCCGGGGATTGTAGTTGTAGGGGATACTTTCCCGAACCGACATGTTCAGAGAGGTTATACCATATCGCTGTGGTAGGTCGAACTCGAACTTCTGACCCAGAGGTAGAGACATTACCACTGTACCACTATATCCGCATGTAATTGAGGGATATCTGCATAGATCTGCTTATTTCGGAATGCGGGATAGGATCTGGGTAAGGTAACACGTTAACAAGCATCCTGCAGTCATCAGCAGTTGAATGATATAAAGTTCGTTTTGAGTTTCTCTTTATTGTATCCTTCCGGAGTCGGGAGCTTATCGTGTGTACTGTCCAGGTTCAGTTTGGGATCTGCACTTTGTCGTCATAATGAGGAGCCAGCCGCTGATCCTGAGTGAGAACCAGGACACCTTTGCCTGCTGCCAGCAGCAGAACCGGCTGCTGGTGCCACTTTGTGCACAGAAGTTGAACACTTCAAGCTCCAACTCCAAAAGCGCACCCCCGAAGTCAGGAAAATGAGAGGCTAGTCGACCACTTGCTCACAGATAGAGTCCTGCCTGAAAGCGGCTGAAAAAAATTCCAACATTGTGGCACAGAGTAACCTGTGGTGATGGGTAATGGTTAAAAATGACAAAAGAAAAGGTCACGGTGATGTGGTGATGGGGAGGTGGTTTGGTTGCGTGTGATAACACAGAGTAAACTCCCTGGGTCCTCAAAGGAGTCTTACGGCTTTAGTCTCAAGGGGCTTTGATGTAAGGGAGGAGTGGGCCTTGTGAATGCACTGGTAGAGTCCCTACCTCTTGACCTGGAGGCCCGGGTTCACGCCCCACCTCTTTCAGAAGCGTGATATAACATTTCTGAACAGACTCATTAGGGAAAGTATTTCAAAAAAACACCTGCAATGGCCTAGGGACATTACTCTATTAATCTAGACACCGAGGTAATGTTGAGGGCAACCAATAGGTTCGAATCCCACCATGGCATATGGTTAAAATTTGAATTCAATAAAATCCGGAATAAGAGTTTAATGATCATGAAGCAGTTGCTGGAAAAAATCGTTAGGCTCGTTTTATTTCCTGAGGAAAGGGAATATCTGGCCTACGTGATCCAGCCCAGAGCAATGTGGTTGACTCTTAACTCAATCAGGGATGGCCAATGAATGATGACATGGCCCATGATGCCCACATTTTGTGAATGAATTTTTAAAAGCCTCAAACATATGCAACATAGGAAAGAAAGGCCTGATTCTTTGTACATATTTAGTTTCGTCCCAAACTCACACACTGCATCGAATTTTCGATGAAATAAAGTGAGGGGAGATGTGGGGTAGCCCCAAATTCCTGACTGAATAGGAGCCTAAATTGTGCATGGAAAAGCCAGGGAGCCCGACTGTTCAGTCGCCTATCACAAGAGACTCTCTGAAAGACCAGAATCCCTGAGCCTAGAGGCCTATCAAAGCTACAAGTGAACGTTTGGGGAATTATTTCAGTATGTGATGAATTAATGGTACAGAGGGACCCAAAGACGCTGAGGCATGAATAGCGAATGTCAGCAGGCCAGGCAGTCTCTGTGGAGACAGAAATAATCTGTACCATTGTAAAGCAAGATCCAAAATTTCCAGCAGTCTCACGTCCTTCAAGGAATTGTCTTCTGGTTTTGCAAATGTGACGATGGGTACAAAATCATTATTAAGTAGAACCGCAGACTCACTCCTAGTCACTGAGTATCATATCAGCTGGTGGAAGCTTTAACGTGTGACTTTCTTAATTAACTGGAAAGTCATTCTCTCGCCTAATCATGATCGACATAATCTGTTGAGTCTGAGGGTCTGCGCCAAAATAATTTTCTTCATTAACACTGAATCTTGCTAATTTCTATTGCAGGCCGTGTTATTAATTTTGCCATAAGGATTTTTAAAATATATGAATTTCTAACCAACCAATAGAAAACAGTACAAGGCGGCAACAGGGCCGTTTGACCACGAATTTTCGACTTCAGTTTGTATCACGATCTGAAGCGAGCTATTGGGAGATTGTTGCAATGATGGCCTGGGTGCGAATAGAGCAAGAGGATTAGTGAACAACAGAGAAAGAGAGAGAAGTAGAGGGAAGGGGGCGGTTGAAAATAAGGCGACAGGGTCATTGAAGGAGGGAAAGGACGGGAAGAGAGCGAAAGACTCGGTGAAGGAAATAAAGAGAGAGGGTCTCAGTGAAGGAGAGAAGAGCAGATAGGGTCAATGAAGGAAAGAAAGAGAGAGGGGAGAGGGTAAGAATAAAGCCACGGGGTCGGTGAAGGAGAGAAAGAAACAGAGAAGGAGAGGGGGGCCGGTGAAGGAGAGAAATAGGAAGAGTGTCAGTAAAAGGTAGAAAGAGATAGAGAGAGAGGAGTGGAAAGAAAGCGGAAGGGTCAGTGAAGGAGGGGAGAGGGGATAGCAAACAGGGAAGGAACCAGAATACAGAGAGGGAGAAGGAGGAGAGAGGGAGTAGGGGTATATAGTGGAATAGGAAAACAATGTAAGTGGGCAGAGAGAGGGAAGGAGGGTGATGGGACTTAGAGATAAGGGGAAGAACATGCATTTATTGAGCACCTGTTTATAACGCCTAGAAAGCGTCGGAAACTAGCAAAACTTGTCCTTGGTTATGTGGAAATAATTTCCACCTGGAGGCCAAGGGTCCAGCCAGAAACTGAGGAACCTCTGAGATGTTGTAACGCAGAAATATTCCTGGCACATCAAGATACAGAGGCACTTCGACACGACTAGACCTTGAAACTCCTTGAAGTTATTGATGAGAATCCCCGATATTGAGTACGGAAACTGGAGGAAAGTAGTGGCGTTTCGGACAGAAACACTGACCCTCCTGAAATTTGATTTTCTCTCACTATGGACGGCGGGCGCAAAATTGAAAAGTCCAGTTCGGCGCCTTAAAGTGTGCTGTTTACGACTTTCGTTATTCGACCGAAGCAAGTCAAGGCTCAAAGCTTTTGTTTCTATGGGATTTAAAAGTTCTAGTTCTAACGAATACCTTTCTCATCACGTATTGGGCTAGATTGACGTTACAAGGTTAAAATACGATTCTAGTTCCTAACTCCAACCAACAATCCCCGCCAAATTACTTTTGTCTTGAGGCGCTTAATATCCACGACACCGTAGCACAGGAGTAAAGCTTTTAGTTGCAGCTTTTAAACTGGAATCAGATAAATATTTCATGGGAAAAAAAAAGATACAGGGATACAGGGGAGATTTAACATCGAAAGGGCAGGCACAGTCTCGACATACCGAATGGCCTCTTGCTGTGCCGTGTAGTTCTATAGCGAACATTTGCGTCTGAGGATAAGGGAGAGAACATGACCCGCTGCGTTATGTCCTAATTCCGTCTCACAGAGACGTAGAAACCACTCAGAATATTATCATTGGATGTCAGTAATGTCCATTGAAACCCCATGTGCTTCAAGAAGTGAGATGGGTTAGCACACATCTCTCACTGAAGAGAATGTTTGTTTCTCGTTATATTATTTAAATCGAAGAGATATATGAGAGTTAAAAATTATCTTAAGCGTTTCTGTTAGCTCTGCTGTACTCGGCAATTAATGCCTCGTTTTTCCCCTCCTAAAAGCGTTCAAGCTGCCCGGTTTCGGCCCGAAACGTTGACTTCCCTGCTCCCCCCGATGCTGTCTGATCTGCTGTGCTTTTCCAGCCTCACACACTCTTGGCTTCCAGCATCTGCAGTCCGTATTGTCTCCCCGTCAACGCATAGCTTTATTTGTGGGGTCGGGCAGTTGAATCCCTACAGTGTGAAAGCAGGCTATTCACCCCATCGGGTGAGTCTCGCCTCTCCGAAAAGCATACTCACCTCAGCGTTGGCCAATCCACATCTTTTGTACTGTGGGAGGAAGCCGGGACACCCGGAACATAACGTGCAGACTCCACACACAGTGTCGCCTGAGGGTAGAATTGAACCCAGGTTCTGGGGTCTACAAGGCAGCAGTACTAACCACTGAGCCACCGTGCTGCCCGAGTAATGCTCGGGAATTACTTCTAGAAATTGTTATTGCTTTCCGAGCACAACATATCTGACTGATAGTAGCTATATTGGTAGCCCGGTTGACAAACCTGAACTGCAGCTTCCAGTCTCCCAGGGGTGAGACAAGACCATACGAAAAAAGTAAAAATCGAAAAAATAAAACTGCGAATGCTCTAAATCAAAAACAAAACATTTCTGAGGAAGGGTCACCGGACCCGAAACGTTGACTCTGATTTTTTCTTCACAGATGTTGCCAGACCTGCTGAGCTTTTCCAGCAACATCTGTTTTTGTTTCTGATTTTTGGTTTTTATTCCTGACGTTCACTCTACTACGGGCTATTCCCTTGACTCTCCTACAGATCAATGATCTACCTCAATTATATGCCCCTCCGGGGCGTTACTGTAATTTCAGAAGAACTAGTCAATTCTGTGCTTCCCCAATTATTTATCATAAAACGCGTCACTCCTTGCGAGAACTGGCTGTACAGCTCTGTAAAGTTACTGAGATGGAAGAGCCGTGACCCTTATAAACTTGGAGTTTCTCACACAGCAGGACAGAATAGGGAAAGAGACAGGATGAATCAGGAATTAAATAGCGCGGGGTTTTATTTTTAATTTCCACATACACTTTGCAGGCGGGATAATTGTTTTTAATAAAACAGACATACTTTGTTTCTCACGCTTCAGGGAGTTTTTCTTAAAATTGACAGTTCTTTTAATAAAGAATAATTCCAGCTCCTTGCAATTAAAATGTGAAAAAAAACTTCACAGGACATTAAAAACCGATATATATATAAGCTAGGGAGTGTTTGACTTGCTGTGAATTTTATAAATTACGCGGCGATATAACAATCTATTATTGATTAATTCTGTTACCTAGGAAGGCATGGATAAACGCTTGTTCGATTTCCCTAGGCACAGAATTATGATTTTTTTAGAAAAAGAACTACTGATTCTCAGAACTTGTTTAACCGTCCTTAAACGTTCCAAGAAGATAAACCTTCGTTATTTGCTTCACTGGTGCGCAGTTGGCCCGACTCACTTGTAGACAGCGAGGCGAGGGTGTCCCGCGGTTATGATGGGACCAATACAACAGCGTGTGGCCGGATATCAACATATCGTTCTTTTTAAGATCGTGGTACAGCCATTGAGACCATTCACTCTCCGTGAGCGATTGATGGAAAAATCGTATTCACTTTAGCGAAAACAATAATGCAGACTTTTGCATGATATGAGCGTCATTTTACCTTCGGGTCACATCAAGTTATGTCAAAACTAAGTTGAATCTTTCCACATCAACATTGTTTTTTTAAAATCAAATCTTTGCCAGAGCCGGGCCAGAATATATTTTAATTGTGCAAATATAAAAACCTACAGCAGGTATATTCAGAATTGTTTTATTTTAAAAATGGACAAGTCTATAAAATGAGCTAGAAAGCTGCGAGCGATTAGTAAATCATACATATAATATGGCGATGAACATACTTTGTTGCTAATTCAGCGACAGAACGCCCTTTCAAAGACTCAGTCTCACAAACAATTGGAGTTTGGATGCTAATGTTAAATACTTATATATACTCTAACATTCTGTTCGTAGTTGTTACTTACAGAAAGAAGTGCAAACAAAAATACACCTTCCGGACGGTTGGTTTTTGAAAACGAAACCATTCTTTTCTTAAAAAAAAGCCACACGCCTCCCATTTATTTTCTAATGTAGAAAAAGAACAAAAGTCAAATGTTCGTCAGAAATAGCGCTTCAAAACTCTCCAGGAAAGTTTGGGTCTTCTTATTGTTTTATTTTTGACTTCTGTAAACGAGCCACTGGGCTGTTTTACAACCAGCAGACAGTGGATTAGTGAACCAATGGATTACAATCAACCAGCAACCGCATTAAGAAACGATTATAGACGGGCGTGGAAGAGCTTTGTTGTTATCCCCGTGTAAAGTGTCACTCGGGTGTCAGAACATACACCGCCCCACCCCACCCCTCCAAAAAAAAAGTACGAATTATTCGGACTAAAGCACCTTTGGCATTATTTTTTTTTGTCCCAAATACTGAAGAAAACAGCGAGTATCCTTTGCGCTTATGTCAGTGCGGTGTCTCTGATTGGTACCTGATTGCAGACCAACTGCAAGGGTTAATCTGTTGGTGCACTTTATGCTGAGTTTTTGTGTTGTTTTCAGTTCTCCGGCCATCCCGACCACCCGCTGCTTGACTATTCAGTGAGTTCCTCCACACAGTGGGATGAGGTTCGGAGGCCAGGTTGGTAGGCAGTACATGTAGGGATAGTATTGATAAGCCTGGTATAACGAGAGTAAATGTGGACTGGCTAACTCGTCCGGGCTGTATTGCCTTTGATTATCCCTCACCAAAACCCTCACGGCTACTTTTTTAGCCGCCGTGGGCGCCGAATTAACGACCAACTCCGCTGCCATCTGCCGCTTCTTGGTCTTGTACCTTCTGTTCTGGAACCAGATTTTGACCTGGGTTTCTGTGAGCTTGAGGGCGGCCGCCAGATCTGCCCTCTCCGGGCCTGAAAGATACCGCTGATGGTTAAATCTTCTCTCCAATTCAAAGACCTGAGCGTGAGAGAAGGCAGCACGGGAACGTTTTTTACCGGACCTGCTCGGTTGGTCAGCTTTGTCCGGTTTATCCTCATCGTCAGTAACCGCTTGGCGGTCTGCATCTGGAATCAAAATTGCACAAGAACGTGGTGAAAACATTGATCGGGGGAGGCATAGGAACCCGATCCAGTTAGACAGGACTTTAAAAAAAACAAAAGAACTGCGGATGTTGGAAATCAGAAACAAAAAACAGAAATTGCTGGAAAAGCTCAGCAGGTCTGGCAGCGCTTGTGGAGAGAAATCGGGTTCAGTGACCCGTCCTTAAGTACTGAGGAAGGAAGGGTCACTCGACCCGAAACGCTAACTCTTGCTTTCTCTCCACAGGTGCTGCCAGACCTGCTGAGCTTTTCCAGCAATTTCTGTTTTTGTTACACTCTTGATTTGCTGCGCCTACTTGATTTACATTTTTCTTCTGGCGACATTTTGACCGATTGCATCTCCGTCCTACAGAAAACCCAAATTATAAAACCCACATTTTAACCGATAAATGCACTTTTCAAGAACAACACCGCACCCACCCCACCTTATATAAATTCATTTAGGAATTGTAAATCAATGAGCAGAATTCTGAGAATTTATCTTTTGCAAGGTATAATTCAAATCGAGATTGGCAATTCCACCCTAGGTTAGGTATCTCTCCGGGGAACGGAATCCTGAAACAGAAGTCACTCGCTGCATTCTACAGTCTTGAACGATTTAAAGACAGTTTTATCTCCGGCTAATTCTCCGGGACGGTTTAAGCGGTTCTGTACAGAGCATCTCAGCGCCGCCACTACGGGATTTCAGTTCAGCCTTACTTGCGCCCCGAATCCTCTTTCACATCAACGATTAACTCATTTCGCATTCGTCCCGCAAAAATAGGGACCCAGCCTGCCTATATTTCTACAAACTCTGGGGTGCGATTTTTAGTTTTAATTTTTAGTGCAAGTTCTATCCACCCGCTTTCGGAAGGTGCAGAAATGCGCGGTGCTAGAAGTATCACTTTGGGAAAATGTGCCTTTATTACACATTGGGTCTGTAGACACCTCTTAACGGAATACTAAAATGACTTAAAGTGCTCTGAATTATGTCTGACAGTCACTGGCTTCATGTTTTACGTGTAGAAAGAAGTGTTGGGATTTAAGGCTCAGAAGCAGGAACAAACCATTCATTTTGATGTAAAATCTCAGGAGGAAATTAGCAGTATTTTAAAACCTCAGTCATTTTCGGTAATTGTTAGCATTTTGTGCAAAAACACATCTAAATTATTTTTACAATAGTCGCATCTACTTCGTCAAGCGCGGGTCTCTAGGGATAGTGGTCACAAGACTGAATTTCATGGTCATTGCCGCAAATTTTTTTAAAAAATCAAGATTTCAAAAGTCTAGATTGATGTTACAAATGCCGGCGAGCGAGGGAACCAGCGGTTTTGTGTTCTGTCGTCCGTTTCGTGAATTAACGCTCGCCAGGAGGAATTTAAAGTACCGACGACGAACTTTTTTTTTAAGAAACGAAAGAAAGTGCAATTAAAAAACATCAAAGAGAATACAGTCAACATATCCTAGACAGACTCGAAGAAATTGTACCTATTTCACTGTAAGAACAGTTTAGTAATTGATTTTGACCAGCCGAGTGTCGTTTCTGATAGTGTGATTTCAGTCGCGCATTTTTCCGAATTTGAGTCTAAACGCGGCGTTTCTGGGTGTTGGAACAGCCCCTCTTGAGGAGACACCGCTTACCTCTATCGAATTTCTCGGCTCCGTTCTCCCAGCTGTTGGCTTCTGCCGACTCCTCGTTCAGCGACTCCGTGTCGAGATGTCCCCGTTCATTATTCCTGGGCACCGGCTCTCCTTCGGTAGCTTGCTGCCGGTGCTGGTCCTGCACCGGGGCGCTGGTTAAAGTCTCTTTCCCCCGGTCCTGGTCGATTCTGAGGACGATCAGGGGAGTCGGTCTCTCCCCCTCGCCTTTACTCGGGGCGCAAGGCGGGTGGCTTTCGATTTTCAGCGTGTTCTGAGTCAGGCGAGCGTCAGATCCCCGGGTGAGAATGTCCTGGATGGTAAAAGGAGTCAAGGAGCCGCCTTGAACGGTCATTTTTATTTATTATTGCTGGGTGTATGTGGTTGTTGTTGTGGGAATGCAGACGAATTCAAACCCCCTTTCTCCCCACTTTAGTGAGAACTCTTTCCAGGATTACAGCGCCCTCGTTGTCCTGCTTCTTTTGCCCAGCTCACCACGAGCAGCGAAGTTCCGCACATCCGCCTGGTTTTGTTTTCCTGACTCTGAAAGAAACGTCTCGACCGCCTCAGTCTACCTCCTGGTGTCAGGCATTCAATCCGAGAGAGGGAAGGGAGGAATGGCCGAGTGTGGTGGGCTGTAGGGGGAGATGGGGGTGTTGGTGGGTGTGTTGGGGGGGGGGGCGGTTTAATGCTAGATATCCCTGAAATCTTCGCTGTGCCAGCCGAGAGATTACATTTTCTGCAACTTTATTTACATCGTTTATTGACAGATGGGGTTGGGTGATCGTGATTGGACCCTTAGTGGCACGCCTCCCCGCCCCCCACACATTCACTCCGCTGTGATTGGTCCGTTGGTATAGATTGACAGCGGGGGGAGCTACGATCCGTCGCCCCCAACACACACTCGCAGGGCAGAGTTCCGTTTAAACACAATCCGGACATCCTTTCACGCTAAACTCGAGTCCCCTTGCTGTGTAGTGGCAGCCCGATTATCATTGCGAATTTCTGCACCTCATTTATTCAGGGAAGGAAATCTGCCATCCTTACCCTACATGTGACTCCAAGCACACAGCATCGTGGTTGACTCTTAAGTGTCCTCGACAATGAGCCCACCAAGCCGCTCACATTAAGGGTAACATAGAAACATAGATTATAGAGGCAGGAGTTGGTCGTTCGACCTGCTCGCCATTCAATACATCCAGCTCAATACTCCAACTCCCACCCTCCTCCCATATCCCTTAATTCCTTTAGCCAGAACAGATATATCTACCCACTTCTTGAGGACAACGTTTTGCTCTCGACCACTTTCTGTGGTAGTGAATTCCACTCTCTGAGAGAAGAAATTTCTCATCAATCTTAACAGGTTCACAACTTGTTCTTATAATCCCTGGTTCTGGATTCCCCTACCATCGGGAATATCCTCCTGCATCTAACCTGGCTAGGCCTGTCAGAATTTTATAGGTTTCTATGAAATTCGCCCCTCATTCTCCTGAACTCCAGTGAACACAATCCTCGCCGACTCAATCTCTCCTCATACGTCAGTATGGTAATTAGGGATCGACAGCAGACACTAAATAAAAACCGAAAGAACTGCGAATGCTGTAAATCAGAAACAAAAACAGAAATTGCTAGAAAAGCTCAGCAGACCTGGTAGCATCTGTGAAGAGAAAACAGTTAATTTTTCGGGTCCGGTGTCCCTTCCTCAGAACTTCTGGACAGAAAGTAGAGGTGCACTTTCAAAAGAAAGGTCGCTAGACTCCAGACATTAACGCTTCACGGATACTGCCAAGGCCTGCTGAGTTTCTCCAGCAATTTCTGTTTATATTCGGAATTACTTCGAAACGACAGGTTGTAAATATATATATATGGCGGCATTAAAATAAACGTGTTTTGGACTTTTTTTCACTGCAGTTTCAACAAACAGACTAGAATTTCGCTCTTTATATTCACGCTGACATTTTTTTTTCACAGCTTCACAAGAATGTTGAAAACCGTCGGGGATTGTTAAGTGTTTCTGTTGGCTTGAGCGTTGAGCACCGGAACCAGCCGCAAACAGGAAAGTGGGTCTGAGACCACGGCTAGACTAGCCCCGAACTTATCTAATGGCCTCATCCTCGGCCCTGCATTCCCAAAATCCGCTACTTACACTAGGTAAACTCAAATGGCGAGCTCAGCAGACTGTTCAATCATGAACTCACCGTCTGATTGAACTTTACAGCTTAGTCTGAGGCCTGGATAGAGTGGACATTGGAGAAGATGTTTCCATTAGTGGGAGAGACTAGGACCCAAAAACACAGCCTGGGAGTGGAGAGATGACCTTTTCAGAACTGAGATGAGGGGGAATTTCTTCAGCCAGAGGGTGGTTAATCTGTGAGCTCATTGCCATAGAAGGCTTTAGGCTACTGGATGCATTTAATGTAGAGACAGGTTCTTGTTTGGTAAGGGGAGCAAGAGTTACAAGGAAAGGGCAGGAGAATGGAATTGACAAACATATGGGCCACTATCAAATGGTGGAACAGACTCAATGGGCTGAATGGCCTAATTCTGCTTCTATGTCTTATGCTCTTATGATTTTATAGGCGAATATAGCAGCAAAACATTATTTATAGAGTTACTATTTCTCAAATGACTTCACATTATTGAATGGTTATTCTTGATAATGTAAAGCTCAAAGAGTTGTCTCTGTTCTAAAACAAAATTAACGTTACCAAATTTTTAAAGAAAATGTAAGGCTGCAGGAAAGAATTGGTCAAATTAAAAAAAAAACAAATGAACTGCGGATTCTGTAAATCAGGAACAAAAACAAAAGTTGCTGGGAAAGCTCAGCAGGTCTGGCAGCATCTGTGAAGACAAAAATCAGAGTTAACGTTTCGGGTTCGGTGACCCTTCCTCAGAACTCTGATTCTTTTTTTCTTCACAGCTGCTGTCAGACCTGCTGAGCTTTTCCAGCAACTTCTGTTTTTGTTGTAAAGAACTGGTCACTGTCCATAAGGCTCCTATCCACAGTCATTCAGCTAACTGACAACCCAGGGTTTGGCAGGACAAGACCCACTAACCAAACAGAGTTTGCAACACATCATCTACACAGTGTGGAGATGGAGGAACACAGCAGGTCAGGCAGTATCAGAGGAGCAGGAAAGTCGACGTTTCTGGTCAGGACCCTTCATCAGAACTTACAAACCAGAGGGACTCTGTCTTTACTTTTGTTGGGGGAAGGGTTTTGAGGGCAGAAGTACGGGAAATGCAAGAGATGCAGTTGAGGGCATTTTTGATCACTGGAGGGGGATGTTGCAGTCCTTGAAATAGGAAGACATCTGGGATATCTGGGAGTAGAACATTCCATCTTGGGAGCACATGTGGCAGAAGCGGAAGAATTGGGAGAATGGGTTCGTATTCTTGCAGGAGGGGTGGGTGAGAGGAGATGTAGTCCAGGTAGCTATGGGAGTCGGTGGGCTTGAAACAGATGTCGTGCTGAGGCGGTTATCAGAGGTGGAGATGGAGAGGTCCAGGAAGGGAAGGGAGGTATTGGAGATGGTCCAGGTGAATTTGAGGTTGGGGTGAAAGGTAAAGTTGATGAACTGTTCAAGCTCCTCTTGGGAGCATGAGGCAGAACCGAAATAGTCATCACAGTAATAGAGGAAGAGGTGGGGGATGGTGCTGGCGTAACAGCAGAAAAGGGATCGTTCTACCTATCCTACAAAATGGCAGGCATAGCTTGGAACCGTACAGGTCCCCATAGCCACCCCCTTAGCTTGTAGGAAGTGGGAGGAGTTAAACAAGAAGTTATTCAGGGTAAGGATGTGTTAAGCGGATGAGGGTGTCGGTGGAGGGGGATTGGTTGGGCCTGCAGGAGAGGAAGAAGCTGAGGGCTTTTAGGCCATCTGCATGTTGGATACAAGTGTACGGGGATTGGATGTCCATAGTGTAGATAAGGTTTTGGGGGCCAGGGAATGCATCACATAGCACGGGTATCAATGCACGCTTTCTCTAACGCAGAGTCTTGGTCAAAGACTGTCACAGATCAAATCAACTAGGGGAAGAATAAGTTAGCCGGGACAAAATTTCTTGCAATGAGGCACTGCATGAAATGTGGCATCTCGGGGATGGATCCTAACTCGCTCCCATTAGGAAAGGCTACGTTTTTCTCAAGAAATCTCCAAGATTCTCCATAGGGTCTGCACTATCCAAACGTTGGGGGCTCAAACTTGCCTTTGTGCATTCTATCCAATCTCAGTGAAAGGCAGAGAGCTACAAGAAGACTTAAAACCTCAACTGGATGTTTTTGTTTTCTGGTCTTTCAGCACATCAGTGCGAAGCTACTCTCATTTAAAACACTCGGAATTCCCCTAATCTTTGTATGTGAAATGTGCTGTATCAAATTATAAACTGGGTAATGTAGGAACTGGAAGCAGGAGCAGGCTATTTGGCCTTCAATCCTGCTCAACCATCCAATAGGGTCATGGCTGACCCCTATCCAATGTCATATTCCTGTTTTCTCCCCACATCCCTTTGATGCCTTTAAAAATCTTTTAAAAACTACCTCTCTCGAGTATATTCAGTGATTTAGCCTCCACAGCCTTCTGTGGTAGGGACTTCCACACGTTCACTGCCCTTAGAGCTAAGAAATATTTCCTCATCTTAGTCCTCTGGTAAGCATATCCACTCTTAGGTAGGGAGACCAAATTTGTAGGCATGGTCTCACCAAGGCTCTATTTAACTACAGTAAGACACCCCAACTTCTAAACTCAAATTTTCTTGCAATGAAGGCCAATGTGCCATTTGCCTTCCAATTGCTTGCGGCAGCTGCCTGCCTACTTTTATTGACTGATGTACACCCAGGTCCCCCACCATTTCAATATCTCTTCTGAGATAACAAGGTGTAGAGCTGGATGAACACAGCAGGCCAAGCAGCATCATAGGAGCAGAAAAGCTTGATGTTTCGGGCCTAGACCCTTATCTCTTCTGTTCTGTTTTCACACTGAAACATATAACTTGACATTTAGCAATGTTGCATTGCATCTACTATGTATTTGCCCACTCACTCAACCTGTCTAATTCACCTTGAAACCTCCTTGCCTCTGGTATGGACCAGACGAAGCCCCTCAAAATATATTAAGAAGATAGCCTAGGCCCTAGCTTTTTCTTGTTTTAAAGGTAAGTGTAAGGCGTTGCATTCCAGATGCAATTCAATTGGTCAAACTAATCAACTTTTAACAAAACACAATTTGTTTTTACACTACGGTTAAATATAGACAAAATAAAAATAAAATAATTGGCTTAACTGTAACTCTATCAAAATGCTTTAAAAAATTATATATATGAATTATTCCTAATTAATTGTTCCAATATAATAACATCCCATAAACATACCCTTGGTAAAGGCAAATTCAGTAAATTAGATTGTCTCACAGGCAACTCTAGCAGCAGGAAGAGGACCCCAGGTAACAGAGAGAGGAATAAGAGCTTCGAGATTCCACTTCAAGACTCCAGCAATTGCTGTAAGCTAAAACTAAAAGTATTGGTTCTGTGGGAGCTTGACCCCACCCATTCAGACTGCTTCTATTGTCCCAACTTTAAAAAAAAGGCCTCACAAGCTGTTTAATTTATTGGCTTTGAGCAGACTGCTCAATACCTCTGTCTCAACCTTCATTAAAAAAATCAGGACAAAATACACCTCTTAAAGCCCTGGACCAGGTGGTGGTATGCCTGAAGCATAGGGATACCTTGAGGCCTAGAACACCTTTCAGAGACCCTGCAGAAGGCCTGGAGCTGTGTTTGAAGACCCCTTATGCAGAAGATGAGCTATCTATGTAATTTCTTTTCATTCTTTTTGTAACTCAAAATGGTATTGGATTGTGATGACAAAACACTTTTCACTGTATCTTTCGAGATATATGTTACAATAAATAACTCATAAATAGCATTGTCACACCTCATCCACACAACTCACAATTCCGCCCAGTTTTGTGTCATCAGCAAACTTGGAAATGTCGTATTTAGTTCCCTCATCCAGGTTATTTAAATATATCATGAAAAGCGGGACCCCAGCATTGATCCTTGTGGTACTCCACTAGTTACTCGCTGCGACTTAGAAAAAGGAGGTGGAGGCTGGTATAATTACAGCATTTAAAAAGCATCTGGATGGGTCTATGAAGAGGAAGGGTTTAGAGGCTTATGGACTAAATTATGGCAAATGTGACTAGATTTATCTAGGCTATCTGGTCACATGGACAATTTGGACTGAAGGGTCTGTTTCCAAGCTGTACATCTCTGTGACTCTATGAGTCTATTCCCAATCCTGTTTCCTGTATGTCAACTAATTCTCAGTTCATGTTAAGATATTACCACTATCCTATGTTCTTTAACATTGTCCACTAATCTCTTCTGATGGACCTGATCAAAAGCCTTCTGAAAATCCAAATGTATCATATACACTGGTTCTCCCTTATCTATTTTACAAGTTATGTCTTCAAAAGACTCTAGTAGATCTGTTAAGCATGATTTGCCTTTCATTAATCCATTAACCTCCACAATCTATCCAAACCCATATATTTATCAGTTTGGCCATGTGCAGGTGAGGTGGTGATACAACGGTCAGTGTCCAGAACTTCAGGCTAACATTCTATGAATGGGTTCAAATCCCACTGGAGCACAAGGTGAAACTTTGATTTCAATGAAATCTCGAATTAAAAGCCAGTCTATGAATGCCTTGCGGAGAAGGAAATCTGCCATCCTTACTGAGTCTGGCCTACATGTGATTCCAGGCTGACAGCAACGTGGTTGTCTCTTAACCAGCGAACCACTAATTTCAAAGGTCATTAAGGATAAACAACAAATGCTGGCTTTACAGCAACATCATACAAGAATAAAGAGGGAAAAAGAATGAATAACATTTGTTTGAATCTTTTCATTTCAAATGCTCTTAACGGAGCCTCAGTACTCATTGGCTGGTTAAGAATAACGAGGCTTAAGTTAGAGCATTGGAAGAAAAGGACACAAATGCATACAGTATGTCATAGGTAGCCAAAGGACATATTAACAGGGTTTTGACAGATCTGTTGTTTAAGAGGAACTTGCTTCGGGCAGTGTTGACAAGGTAACTTACACATTTTGGGCACGCAATTGTAACTGGAGGATACGTTCAGAAAAAGAGGTCATGCAAGATGCAACACCCGGAAAATGTACACAAGGAAGAGCAAAGTTGACAGAGAAGGACAGTATCAAAGCATTTGGTGGCACCTTAATGGGACAGCAGAGGGGAGAACTCAGTAGAGAAAAATAGTGTGGACAACCATTAGAACAAAGCTGAAAGACAAGGCAGGGCTTTGCTATTCAATAAATGTGGCAGATCTGACATTCTGAGATGGTCCCCATTGTGCCAGGACTTTTTAATCAATTTATCCAGTTTCTACATGTAGTGCAGGGAACAGACCATTCCATCTCTGACACAATGGAATGGAGATGGCTATTCTAGTAAGTGCACATACTGGTAAACTTTGCCTCTGGTGAAATGAAGATATATCAGGTGAAGAATTGATCCAAAGCTGAAGGACTTCCAGTATGTTGTAAATTTTCTGATTATTTGCCTGTTCTTGCTGAACAGAGACCTAAGTGCGCAGGTGCATTATTCCTTGGAAGTGGAGCCGCAGGTAGACAGGGTGGTGAAGACAGCATTTGGCATGCTTGTCTTCACTGGCCAAAACACTGAGCATACAAGTTGGGACGTCATGTTGTGGCTGTACAGCTAACTGATGAGGCCACATTTAGAATTCTGCGTACAATTCTGGTCGGCCTTCTATAGGAATACTTGAGAAGGTGCAGAAAAGATTTACAAGGATATTTCTGAAACTGGAGGTCAGAATTTAAGGGAGAGGTGGAATAATCTGGGGCTTTTCTCCCTGGAGCATTGGAGGCTGAGGGATGGCCTTATAGAGGTTTATAAAATCATGAGGGGCATGGATAGGTGCTGTATGACTTTCTGACTGTGCCTTATCGTTTTCAATATTGATGATTTTCATTCACCTTCTCCTAAGGTTTCCCAATAACAAACAAGCAACTGAGCAGAAACTTTGCAAATTCCCTTCATAAAATGACTACCATTCACAACAAGTGGAAATAATGACAATTCAAAATGCTTAAATGAATACTTAATATTTGCTGACCAGCATTCAATGTATTGATGAGATAATCGTAAAGGCAAAATTGCCCTTAAGATGTCAGCTTGGCTCACTGCTCGTGCCTTAAAGTTCCAGGTCTTGAGCATTTAATTTAAAAAGAGACTTTGGTACAGTACATCGGAGGTGTTATCTTTCTGTTGAGATTTTTGAGGAAAATGTTTCTTCATTCACGTAAAACAAGAGTTGGGAAAGTTCTTCAGGTATTTTGGTTAATGTTTATATCCCAGTCAAACCACAAAGCTGACTAATGGGACTTTTATCTCATTACTATTAGCAGGGGTATGCTGTGAACAACTTGGCTGCTGTACTTGCCTTCATAGCAACAGTGAAAGAAATTAATCAACTCTGAGTATCTTGGCATACTCTGTGGATGTGAAAATCACTCTCTTCACATTAATTAAATCTTGAGAACGAATTGGCTAACATGTCTATTAAACAAAAAGTGAAGCAAAACTACAAAGCCAACTATATTACCTAAAAGAACAAAAGGGAGCAGAAACATAGAAATCATCATGCTCCCCTCCAAATCACACACCATCCTGACTTGGAAATATATTGCTTCCTCACTGTCACTGGATCAAAATCCTGGAACTCCCTTCCAAACCACGTGCAGGTGTACCTGCTGGACTGCAGTGTCTTAGGCATAGAGCCATACAGCATGGAAACACATCCTTCAGTCCAACTTGCCCGCATCGACCTGACATCCTATTCTGACCTAGTCCCATTTGCCAGCATTTGGTCCATATCACTCTAAACCCTTCCTGTTCAAATACCCATCCAGACGGCTTTTAAACGTTGTAATTATATTTGCCTCCACTTCCTCTGGCAGCTCATTCCACTCAAGCTCCACCCTCTGTGTGAAAAGGTTACCCCTCACATCCTTTTTAAATCTTTCCCCTCTCATTTTAAACCAATGCTCTCTAGTTTTGGACACACCCACTCTAGGAAAAAGGACCTTGGCAATTTGCCCTATCCATGCCCCTCATGATTTTAGAAACCTCTATAAAGTCACCCCTCAGTCTCCAATGCTCCAGGGAAGAAAGTCCCAGCCCATTCAGTTTCTCCCTATAACTCAAACCCTTCAACCCCGGCAACATCCTTGTATATCTTTCCTGCTACCTCTCAAATTTAATAACATCCTTCAAAGCAGGGTGACCAGAATTATACACAGTATTCTAAAAGTGGCCGCACCAATGTCCCGTATAGCCACAACATGATGTCCCAAATCCTATACTCAGTGTTCTGACCAGCGAAGGCAAATGTGCCAAATACTTTCGTCACCCCTTTGTTTACCTGTGATTCCACTTTCAAGGAACTATGCACCTGCATCCTAGGTCTCTTTATTCAGCAATTTTCCCGAAGGCCCCACAATTAATTGGATAGGTCCTGCCCTGGTTTGCCTTGCCAAAATGTAACACCTCATATTTATCTAAATTAAAGCCCATCTTCCACTCCTTAGCCCATTGGCCCATCTGATCAAAGTCTCATTGAGCTCTGTGAAAATATTCTTCACTGTCCATTACACTACCTGTTTCGGTGTTATCTGTAAACTTACGAACCATACTCCTATATTCACATCCAAATCATTTATATAAATAATGAAAAGCAGTGGACATAGCACCAATTATTCGACCATCACCTTCTGTCTCCTTTCTTCCAGCCATTTTGTATCCAATTCACTAGTTCCACCTGGATCCCATGTAATTGAGCCTTAGTAACCAATCCACCATGTGGAGCCTTGTTGAACACTTTGCTGAAGTCTATGTAGATAATGTCTACCACACCGCCTTCATCTATCTTCTTTGTCACCTCTTCAAAATACTCAGTCAAGTTAGTGAGACATGATTTCCCACGCACAAAAGCATATTGACTGTCCCTATTCAGTCCTTGCCTTTCCAGATGCATGTAAATCTTATCCCTCAGAATCCCCTGCAGCAACTTACCCGCCACTGATGTAAGGCTCACCAGTCTATACTTCCTGGTTTTTCCTTACAGCCTTCTTAAATAATGGCAGGACATTAGCCAACCTCCAGTCTTCAGACACGGCTGTTGATGAAATAAATATCTCAGCAAGGGACCCAGCAATCTCTACCCACAAAGTTATGGGAAACACCTTATCAGGCCTGGGGATTTATCAACTTTTATGCATTTTAAGCACCTCGTCTTCTGTAACATGAACTTTTTTAAAGACATCACTATTTATTTCCCCAGGTTCCCTAACTTCCATACCCTTCTGCACAGCAAATGCTGACACAAAATATTTATTTAGTATCTCGCCCATCTGTGGTTCAAGAAGACTGCTTACCACCAGTTTCTTAAGGACAGTTAAATATGGGCAATAACTGCTGGCCTAGTAAGTGATGCAAACATCCCATGAACAAATTTTTAAAAATATGGAAATGCACTGAGACCTTTTCATCTGAATCAGATTTGATCTCAAGCCCAGCAAATAAATAGGAACCTCAACTAATCCTCACATTCTGCCTGCTTATTTAGTTTTTACTAACAAGTTTTTTCAACAATAATATACCACATTTTTAATTTTCAATTTTTCTTCCTGACAGTTACAGTGCCGTCTGTTGTGGTTTTTAACATGTCTCATTTGGTAAAGAGAGTCTGCAAACATTGATTAAAATACCTGACAGAAACAGTAAAGCACTTGCTGATGCATGTCATCTTGGCTCCTTAAGTATACACTGCTGTTAACAAATGAAATATATGCTTGACAAGAATTTGCAATCAACAACCATCTCAGTGAGGTGAAATGAATGCTATCATTTGCTTTTGAAATTTATATGATAAATTAAAGTGTGCTGCTTTTCTGTATTTCAACTATAATGAAACATGTATCAAATTGATTCACGTTACCTGGGTTTCTTCACAAAAGGTGATGAATTTTCTTTAGTTGATTGCACACTGCCATTGCAGTTAAAAAGAAGTGAAATGAATGTGTTGGCACATATGTGACTTGGCTTTGTGTTGTATGCTGGTTTGCACTAAACACTTTTGCCTCAATGTGAGGTGGTGTTACCTTTACATCAAAAATACTACAGAGTATAACTATACAGTGAAGTAACCAGATCAATGTGATGCCATGTCAAGAAGATTCAAACCTTAGTCACTAAATGGTTGGTATTGTATTGTGCCTTTAACAGAATAGACAGAGATAGTAAAATGCTACAACATATTTGATGTAATTGTCAAATATACCTACAGTTCTGCCCGCAGAATAATTGTCAGCAATATCAGACCATTAAACTCATTTGATAACTACGAGCTATACAATTTCATTCTTCGTTTATTGAGTGTAACCAAGGAACATGACTTCCACAAGAATCAATAACATTACAAGTTTATTTAGCATTCAAAGACCTTTCAGCATCGTCCTGTTCCTGTATGTAATCTATACAAATACATGAACAGGAAAAAAACACCTTCTGGCACAATCAGCCTTTTAGATCTCCACCCCAAGATCCGTATTCTATGAATTAGGAGGAACTTGTTGATAGCAACATATTTAAATTTTGATGGCAGTGTGTCAATCTAGGAGCAGTGAGAAACCAATTGTTATTTTTAGCAGCACCAAAAAAGAACTATCACAAAAGGAAAGAAATTGCATTGATGTTGTGCCTGATGTGATCTCAAGATGTTTCAAAGCTCTTTACAGTTCATAAGTACTTACATAGTATAGTCACTGTTTTAATGTAGGAAATGTGGCAGCTAACTTGTGTACAATATGGCCCCACAGGCAACAGTTAAATAAATGACCATGTCCTATAAATTTAGGTGTCAATTGAGACATAAATAATGACAAAGAAAGCTTGTCTACCCGGTCTCAAAGAGTGCCTTGAGATTCTTTACATCCATCCAAAAAGGGAGATTGTTTAACTGTCCATCAGAATGATGGAAACTCCTACTGTACAATATTACCTCAGTACAGGATTGAAGTGCCAAACTAAATTATATTGCTTTGAAAGACAGAACCAAATTAACTAATGAAGCAAAATTAACCAGTTGACAGCCACATAGTGAGATACTGTAACAAAATTCAAACCATCAAAGGAAACTTATGTGAGCAAATTTGGTTTTGTAGGGGAAATGGTGTATTCCAGAGCCCAAGGTGACCACCAGCCGTGGAAGATCTCAAGTATATGGCATTGCCAGACATTATGTGCTTCCTCTCCATGGACATCTAGGGACAGACACAACCACAGAAAAAAGGCAGGCAGTCGGTGAGGGTGGGTTTGAATGCATAACTTTCTGACCCAGAACAAACAAGTTGTTCTTCATCAATTAGATGATTGTTGACTGCCTACTCAAGATTAAAGCGTGCCCAACTAATCAGTAATAATCACAGAAAATACTTGATCTACAATGAACACAAGAGTTTGCATTTATTCAATGCTTTTGATAATTTCAACAAGGTGTAGATTCAGTTGCATTCACCAGATGGATGATGAAGGTGTACTCTTTTGATATAAACGTAGAATGTTTGCATGGTAAATTGGCCACTGTCATGATCTCCTGAGTGGCTACACCTCTGCTAAAATGGCTCCAACATGCAAGATGTAAAGATGGTGGACGCTAACACTGACAACAGAAGGCAGTCACTGGGACTCCTGAACCATTGCTGGTGGTGTTCAGGACTGAGTTGACCACCATGGCACAACCCATCATTTTATAAGATGTAAGGTGGCACCAAATTTCATCATTTCTGAACCAACATGCTTTAAATTTCATTTGAAGCATGTGATCACTTCTGCATGGTAGGAAATGCACTAGCCAATCTGCAGACAGCAATGTCCTGGAAACAATAATGAGATAAATGGCCAGAGAATCTTTATCCTTGAGGTCAGCACTTGGGGATAACTCCCTCAATGTCCTTTTAAAACGTAGCAAGGATTCTTTTAGATCCAGCTGAGAAGGTAAATAGGTCTTCAACTACATACCTCAACTAGATGACAGTACCCCTGATTATTTAGTTTCCGATACCTTTATTCAAATAGGAAAGGAGACAAAAATATGTGACCATAGCCAGATGGCTTAATGTCTGGGAAATTATTAAAGTCTATTATGAAAGATGCAGTGGTAAAGCATTTAAAAATACATAATATAATCAGGCAGTGTCAGCAGGGCAAGAGAAAATTATGCTTGAAATATTTATTATAATTTTTTGAAAAGGTAACAGGCAGGGTAGGTAAAGGGGAAGCACTGGATATAATGTAGTTGGATTTTCAGAAGGCATTTGATAAGGTACCACACTTTAGGTTACTCAGTAAGATAAGAACTTATGGCGTTAGAGATAGTACATTAGGCTATATTTGGATCAAGGATTGGTGAACTAATAGATTGGCTAACTAATAGAAGTTAGTGATTGGGGTAAGGGGGCATTTTTAAAAGCAGTGGGAAGGTAAGTGGAGAGGATGACACAGAGTCTTTAGAGGGATATCAGTGGGTTAAGTTATTGGGCAAAAACTTGGCAGATGGTATACAATGTGGGAAAATATGAGATTATGCATTTTGGCAGGAAGAATAGAAGAGGTGAATATTATTTAAACGGAGAAAGACTGCAGAAAACTACCACACAGAGGGCATTTGGAATCCTTGTGCATAAATCACAAAAAGCTGGCATATAAGTACAGTGGGTAATAGCAAAGGCCTTTATTTCAAAGGTAAAGCAGTGTAAAAATAGGGAAATGTTGCGAAAACTATTCGGGGCAACCATTAGGACCACACCCGGAGTACAGTGAACAGTTTTGGAATCCTTATCTAAGGAAAGAGATGTCATTTTTGGATGTAGAAAAGATTCACTAAATTGATTCTAGGCATGGAGGGATTTTCTTATGAGGAGAGATTGGGCCTGGACTTATTGGAGTTTATAAGAACAAGAAACAACCTTATTGATATGACTCTTAGGGCACTTAACAGGGAAGATGCAAAGAAGCGGTTTCCCCTTATGCCCAATCACCACAGAGATGAGGAGGAATTTTTTCTCTCAGAAGGTGATGAATCTGTGGAATTCTTTACCACAGGGGGCTGTTGAGACCGATCATTAAGTATATTCAAGGATGAGACAGAGAGATCTTTAACCTGTAAGTGAACCAAGGGTCATGGGGGAAAGGTAGGAAAGTGGAGTTGAGAATTAGCAGATCAGCAAAGATCTCACTGAATAATGGAGCAGAATCAATGAGCTGAATGGCCTACTTCTGCTTCTACATTTTATGTCATACTTCTTGGGTCCAATGCTGAGTTAGCATGGAATATGTACTCAGGTCTCTGTGATCTGAACTCACTATATTCCAATGCAGAAGCAAAACTGTTACGCACTGATTCAGTTGACACCAGGTCAATCATATTCTCGGAAGAGAGAAGACAATGTGCTATTTCTATTAGGGACACATTTATCAATTTTTTTCTCATCAAAAGCTTCCAATATTTACTTTAGTCTTCTGAATCAGTCTTATAGATGGACCTGCTGTGTAGTTGCTACAATAGCATATGTTTAAATTATGTAGCACCTATAATGTCCTCAGGTGCTTTACAAGAGCATTTAAATGCAATGGCAATTGCCACAATACAGTAGCAATCTCTCAGGAAGAAGCTCTGTCTGGAGTGGGACATTCCCTAATTGTTGCTGTGAAAGTAGGACGTCAAACACAAAAAAATCTACATTGCAGATTAAATCTCTGAACAAATTTGCTCCTGGCTCAGAATGTCATGGACTTATGGTCCCATCCTAAATACTTGAGCACAATGGCAGTTCAGTGCAGTAAAAGGAGAGGGTTACATTGTCAGAGGCACCCATGCATAAAAAACGTGGTGTTGCAAAATTCAAAGTAGATAGAATAGATCCCATGGCATTTTTCAAAAGAAGGTAGGAGAGTTCTGGCCAGTGCCCTGAACAATACTAATCCTTCAAACAGGGTCACAAAAATAGATGATCTACTCATTAGCATGGCTGTTTGTTTAACTTCGCACTGTGTGAGCACTGGTATGTTATCCACATTAGAACAGCGATGACGCAACTGGCAAAACATTGTGAAGGGCTTTGGAATGGCCTGAGGTACAAGTCTTTTTTTTTCTGCATGCTTGGAGATCTGATAGGCAAGATCTGGAGTAGATAAGGAACCGAGCATCATATAAGAACATAGGAGTAGGAGTCAGACATTCAGGACCTTAAGCCTTTTCCACCTTTCAAACAAGATCATGGCTGAACTGTGGACTAATTCCACATACCTGCCTTGGCCCTTATCTCTTAATAACTTTGCTTAACAAAAGAATTATCAACCTTAGATCTAAAATTAACAACTGATCCAGCACCCACCACTATTTGAAGAGAGTTCCAAACCTCTACTCCCTTTGTGTGTGGAAGTGCTTCCTAACATCTCTTCTGAATCATCTGGCACTAATTTTTAGACTATACTCTTTAGTCCTAGAATTCCCAACCAGTGGAAATAATTTATCTTTATCTACCCTGTCTTTTCCTGTTAATATCTTGAAGATTTCAATCAGTTCGTCCCTTAACCTCTTAAATTCTAGAGAAAACAGGTCAAATTGTATAATCTCTCTTTATAACTAACCTCTTATGACTATCCTTCCTATGGTATGGTGGTGATCTGCTCACAGTACTCCAAGGGGGCTCAGGTTAGGGTTTTGTACAAAGTTTCATATCTATGTATATTAATTTTAGATGTCTAATCTTGAACGTGTTCACATACTTTGAAAGTGCTGGGAAGAATTGATATTCTCTTCAACGAATAAAACGTGCAGATTACATTCAATGCAGTTTCACAGAACGTGCATTTAAACACTTAGCACTTCTGCCTGCCCTGATTTTAATTGGATAGACCGACATTAATAGTGATAGAAACTGAATTCCTTTCGCTTTCCTTTTTAAATAAATTGTAGTTCATGCATCTCATTATTCAAGCCCTTACATCTTACATTTAGGACTGAGATATGGGCCCTAATGAAGGAATATATTTTGAAACTAACCCAAGTCCAGTAGAGATTTTTTTTGTGTGTGGTGAGTGCATCTCCCAGGACTGCCTCTCGAAAGCTGGGTGGTCTCTCTCCATTTCACAACTTTTCTGACATGCTTCTCACCTCCTGCAAACAATTTATTGCCCGCCAGTCTAGACCCACCACCTCCACCAGAACTTAATTTAAGACAAGTTTATTTATTATAGCCGCAGTCCTACCAGTTTAACGGGCTAATCACTATGTGACAAATTTGAAACTCTTCTGTGCTGAAAGTTTTATGAAGAAGCTTTTTCATAAACATATTTAGTTACAAGGTTTAAAAAAGGAATCACCTGAATATACTTAAACACCCCACCTGAAAATAGACACTCCATTTACATCGTAAGCTGGCTTGTTACACTGTTAGGTTAGGTGACTGTTAATATCTGGAAATGTTGACATTTAAAAATAATTAGAAAGGTAACATTGAGTACAGTGCATGAATTATTTGTTGCTGGGTATACGTGGATAGAAGCAGTTCTTCAAAAAAATTGAGAGGTTATAGGCAAGATTTCTCAGACAAGTTGGAAGATAGAAACAAACTTGGTTTGTTCTTTGCACTGAACATTATTGTGTCTAGAATTTTTTAAAAGAATGTTTTCACTCTAAATCAAAACATTAGTAATAAACAGTCCTGACTGTACTGCAGAACCCTAGTTAACATGTTTACCTCATCATAAGACCACTAGTTAGTTACTGATGGCAGATTGTTGCAGTAAAGTAGGCAATTTCTGTATGAAAGGAACTATTAAAATATATACATATATAACTATTATGAAGTATATGTACATGAGTATAGATAGCTGAAAGACTACACAAACAAGCTGCTTGCATTTGTAAATGATGTACCCACCACTGTGAGCATATTCATGTTTGCATTTTAAATACAGAATATATGTCTCTCCCTGATTATGCATTGTATGGTGTTGTTATTGGGGTATATCTATACCTGTACACACACATACAGATAGAGAACCCCCCCCCCCAACCCGCCACATACACACACATACGCACATGTACATACTGAAACTCAAACATACATGGACATAGACACAGCCATACCCACAAGCGCACACACATACACACAGAGACTTACACATACGTACAAACAGACACACACGCACGGAACACGACCATACCCACAGGCACACAGACAGACACAGACACAGACACCATGCTGGAGCGAGTATTCCGTACCTTTCAGTCATAGACACCACACTGGAAGCGTTAGTAATTACATAGTGGTCATCGAAGTAATTAAACTTTTAGATGCCTCTTAATTAAAATGGACAGCCGCATTTTGAAAACTGCTACTGTGCACCGTCAGGGTGTACAACAATTAACACACACGATTCACTGAAACAAAGGTATTAAAATACGTATAAAAAGGGAATTCGGACATATGGAATATATTTCACTGGCAACAAAAGATACGACCATGAAAATGTTTCAACCATCGGGGCGGGGAGAGGGGGCTGGGGGGTGGGGGGGGGCGGTTGGAAATAAAACCCTCTAAACTATTTCAAAACAAAAGCCGGCGCGGCGTCACTCTGTAGCCTAACTCCCGAGGTTTACAACCGTTCATGAGCTGAGGAACAGCCTATACCTTTACATCTGTCAGCGTTATCACCCAGTCTCTCTCAAACCTTCCAGCTATCAGTCTCCATTATATAGAGGGACGAAGGCTTTGCGTAGGCGCAACGAAATTAGTCAAAGGAAGTGAAATCATTTTAAAGTACTGTTGAGGATTCATTCGAGAGGTTT
Source organism: Ginglymostoma cirratum (assembly GCA_024137785.1). Taxonomy (NCBI): domain Eukaryota; kingdom Metazoa; phylum Chordata; class Chondrichthyes; order Orectolobiformes; family Ginglymostomatidae; genus Ginglymostoma; species Ginglymostoma cirratum. The sequence goes on along the minus strand of JAHRHZ010000139.1, from coordinate 5,672,733 downwards.
CTATGATAATTATGCGATTTTTACATTTCTTCATCAAAGCAAGAAACGATTAATGAGCCTTTCGTTTTTCTTTTGAAATTTAAGTCACCGCTCATTAATACGTTGCAAATGATAAAATATCCATTTTTTTGCCATACTCACAGCACAGAAATGCTCCTGGAAAGATATGTGATTCGGACGGTTGTTATTCTTCTTTTTCATTTGGCAAAGTTTGCAGTTGATTTCTTATCACGTAGGAAAATGATATGAAATCAAACTACACCAGAAGAATGGCATTTCACTTTATCCATAGAACACTTTCACTGTTAACTACAGAAATTAACAAGGAAATGTGGGTAACAGCGCCTCATGGTGCTCAAAACTGGTATAGCGCTTAAAACAAACCTGGTCGTTTCAAAGCAGCAAAATACAGTTTACCTGCGCTGTGTAATTATGTAACTTCTCTTACTATGATCTCAAAACATGGCAGACAATTCTTCAGACTCCAGATTAGCACTTCAACTGTTGTTTTTACTCCACAGATAGGAAGACAGGGTCCCGCATATGGCAGGATATTTAAACTTGTGAAGAAAATCTTGCAGGGACTGTCAATGCAAACTCTTACAGCCCTGAACAATTTAACCCATCTGTGTTCTTTTATTGAGGATTGTTTGTTTCCGAGACAGTGAATGATGAATTCATGATCAAAGGATCCAATGTTGCTGTGGGTCTGGAGTCACACGTAGGCCTGACCAGGTAAGGATGGCAGTTTCCTTCCCTAAAGGGAATTAGTGAACTAGATGGGTTTTTCTGACAGTCGGCAATTTCATGGTCATCATTAGTTTCCTAATTCCAGATATTTATTGCATTCAAATTCCACCATCTGCCATGGCAGGATTCAAACCTGGGTCCCCAGAATGTGATCTGGGACTCTGGATTAACAATCCAGCGATAATAACACTAGGCCATCGTCTCACCTATATGTATATAAATATACACTGTGGCTACAAGAGCAGGTCACAGCCTAGAAGGTCTGTGTTGAGTGACTCACCTCCTGACTCCCCAAAGTATGTCCATCATCTACTAAGTACAAGTTAGGAGTGCGCTGGAATACTGTTTACTTGATTGGATGAATCCACTCAAGAAACTTGTCACCATCCAATGCAAAGCGGCCCACTGATTAGCACCCCATTTTAAAATCTTCAACATTCACTCCTACCACCAGCTACACAGTGTCAGCAGTGTGTATAGTCTCCAATATTCACGGCAGGAAATTACTAAGGCTCCTATCGCAGTACCTCCCAAATTCCCCAGTTCTACCATCTAGAAGGACAAGCAGATTCATGAAAACACAACCTGCTTTTCCCCTCCAAGCCAACCACTATCCTGACTTGGAAATATACCGCTGTTCCTTCACTGCTGCTTGGTCAAAATCCTGGAACTCCCTTCCTGACAGCACCATGGGTGTACCTACACTAATTGGGTGACAGTGGTTGAAGAAGGCAGCTCATCACCACTTTCTCCAGGGTACTTAGGGTAGGTGATGGCCCAGACTATTAATCTGGAGACCCAGGTATAATTCTGGCTTTGAATACTTGGGTTCAAATTCTGCCATGGCAGATGGTGGAATTTGAATTCAATGACTACCTGGAATTAAAGAGTCTAATGTTGACCACAAATCCATTGTCAGAAAAACCCATCTGGTTCACTAATGTCCTTCAGGGAAAGAAATCTGCCATCCTTACCTGGTCTGACCTACATGGGGCTCTAGACCTACAGTAATGTGGTACGCTCTTAACTGCCCTCTGGGCAATTAGGGATGGACAATAAATGCTGCCCCACTCTGTGATGCCCACATCCTGTGAATGAATAAAAACAAAATTAGGGTTGGGCAACTAACGCTGGTCTAGCCAACATCCCTCATGTCCTGTCAATGAATTTTTAAAAATGTATCATGCAAAATGGGACCTGTCAGCCTAATTTAAAAATCTGACCAAATAAAAACATGCGCAGAGCATGTACTATTTTTTATAGTTAGATGATACCCTCAAATTATTTTCAGTGAATCTAGTACCAGAGCATGTCTCAAATCGATGGGGTATCCTGAGTGAACATATCAACTGAAACTGGAGCAGCAGTACAAGATGGTAAGCCTTATCCTGATTAGCTAACTGCTTTGGTGGCCTCCAGTTATTTTACAACTTGTTCCCATGATTTGAGCCTGCATTGTTCTGCCCCTTCTCACTGGGTTTCCCATTCATTCACTGTAAACAGCTGAAAAGTGTTGGTTACCTCCTGTACTAATTTTCATAGGTTGGGGGTGGTGAGAGAGAGATCATGTTTTTGACCTCTTGCAGGGCAAAGCTCATCCTCCTCCTAGACTTCTTTTTTTATGTTTACTCTCTGATTCAAATGGCTTGGATTTTTTAAAAATAAACAACCCTTCTCCCATACCAGATCAAAAACTGACCTGACTTCTGTCAGATTCTGCAGACAGTTTCCATCTGAAGATCTGTGTGGGTTCTAAAATAAGAACACAGCTAAGAATCTGAGATTGGACAAATGTGTACCATCTAGGCTGCTGGGTGGATTTGACAATTCTTCAATATAGCCCAGTAGCTTTTTGCATGTCAAAATGAATTGACAACCTGCCACCAGGGTGTAAATCTCCTTGGAAAGTGCAGCTCTGATTTCTATCCTCTTTGAATTCTCCAGGGAGATTCACTTCCACACCTTGTACGGATCTGCAATTATATTTCTAAACCAAGCATGTTACAAATGCACAAGAACCTTGGCTTGTAACAATATGGGCACTTCCAAGAGTGCAGGTGCTTCCATATCAGATTCTTTCCAATTGCCACAGGCACATTCAGCATGAAGAGGCCTGCTTAAAAAAAAGTATTTGTGTTAGTCAATGCATCTGCCTTTACATAACCATCAGTCAACTGAAATGTACATTTGTTCTTAAAGTGAAAGTGCACCAGTGACATTTTTATATTTGTGTTCTCTACAGTGAATCTCATCAGTGTTAAGGAGCATTTACCTAGGGTATAGTGAAGTACTGGCTGCATTACTGGGCTGATAAGACAGAGACTTGGGGTAATAATTCAGGAGACAATTCATTCACAGAACCATGCAGTAGTTAATTAATTCATGGGAGGTGGGCATCACTGGCTAGGCCAGTATTTATTGCCCATCCGTAATTGCACAGAAGGCAGTCGAGAGTCAACCACATTACTGTGTGGAGGCACATGTAGGCCAGACCAGTAAGGATAGCAGTTTCCTTCCCTAAAGGACATGAGTGAACCAGATGTGTTTTTCTGACAATTGACCATGGATTCATGGTCATCATTACATTAGAACATAAGAACAAAAGAACTAGGAGGAGGAGTAGGCCATCTGGCCCCTCAAGCCTGCCCCGCCATTTAATAAGATCATGGCTGATCTTTTTGAGACTCAGCTCCACTTACCCGGCCGCTCACCATAACCCTTAATTCCTTTGCTGTTCAAAAATTTATCCAGCCTTGCCTTAAACACATTCAGTGAGGTAGCTTCAACCGCTTCGCTGGGCAGGGAATTCCACAGATTCACAACCCTTTGGGTGAAGAAGTTCCTCCTGACCTCAGTCCTATATCTGCTTCCCTTTATTTTGAGGTAATGCCCCCTAGTCCTAGTTTCACCTGCTATTGGAAACAACCTCCCTGCCACCACCTTATCTATTCCCTTCATAATCTTATATGTTTCTATAAGATCTCCCCTCATTCTTCTGAATTCCATTGCGTATAATCCCAACTTACTCAGTCTCTCCTCATAATCCAACCCTCTCAACTCTGGAATCAACCGAGTGAATCTCCTCTGCACCCTCTCCAGTGCTCGTATGTCCCTTCTCAGGTAAGGAGACCAAAACTGCACACAATACTCCAAGTGTGGCCTCACCAGGACCCTATACAGCTGCAGCATTGCCTCCCTGTTTTTAAACACCATCCCTCTAGCAATGGCAGACAAAATACCATTTGTCTTTTTAATTACCTGCTGCACCTCAATCCTGCTTTTAGCGATTCATGCACAAGGACACCCAAGTCCCTCTGCACAGCAGCGTGCTGCAATTTTTTACCATTTAAAACATAGTCCATTTTGCTGTTATTCCTACCGAAATGGATGACCTCACACTTATCGACATTGTACTCCATCTGCCAGACCTTTGCCCACTCACTTAGACTATCTATATCCCTCCGTAGACTTTCAGTGTCTTCTGCACACTTTGTTCTACCACTCATCTTGGTGTCATCTGCAAATTTTGACGCACCACACTTAGTTCCCAACTCCAAATCATCTATGTAAATTGTAAACAATTGCGGTCCCAACACTGATCCCTGAGGCACACCACTAGCCACTGACCACCAACCAGAAAAACACCCATTTACCCCTACTCTTTGCTTTCTACTAGTCAGCCAATCCTCTATCCATGCCAATACATTACCTGTAATACTGTGCAACTTTATCTTATGTAGCAGCCTTTGGTGTGGCACCTTGTCGAATGCCTTCTGGAAATCCAGATACACTACATCCACAGGATCTCCATTGTTCATCATGCAAGTAATGTCCTTAAAGAATTCCACCAAATTAGTTAAACATGACCTACCCTTCATGAACCCATGCTGGGTGTTCCCAATGGGACAATTTATATCCAGATGTCTTAGATTCGACTCTTAATTCTAGATTTCTTCCTATTGAATTCAAATCCCGCCACCTGTTGTGGCAGGATTTGAACTCAGGTCCCTGGAACATTATCTGGGTCTCCAGATTGACAGTCCAGCAATAATACCACTAGACCATCACCACCCAGCAGGAGTACAGCCTAGATGGAGGTCAGTAGACCCACCCAGTCTGAGCTGGGAATTTCAAAGAGCCCACAAATCTAGCCCCACTCGCCTGCTGTTTCTCCACACCAGCATATTTTGCTTTTGATTGTTAATGAATTTCTATCTACCAAGCAGTGCATGCCTTTTAGTGGAATGAAGGCTTACCAGACTGATTGCTGCGATGGCAGGGCTAACGAATGCAGAGTGACTACATCAGTCAAGACTATATTCATTGACGTTGAGAAGATGAAGGGTTATCTCCTAAAAACTGACAAAATTCTGATAGGACTGGACAGGATAAGCACGGGAAGGATGTTCCCAATGATCGGGGAGTACAAAACAAGGGATCATAGTATAAGGATGTGGGCTAGGCCATTTAGGACTAAGATGAGGAGAAATTTCTTCACTCAAAGAGTGGTGAGCATGTGGAATTCTCTGACACTAAAGAGGTTGAGACAAAAACATTGAACATTTCCAAGAAGGAGTTAAATATAGTTCTTAGGGCTAAAACGGATTAAAGGGTATGGAGAGAAAGCAGGAGCAGAGTACTCAGTTGGATGATCAGCCATGATCATATTGAATGGCAGAACCGGATCAATGGGAAGAATTGACTATTGTCTCTCCTCAGAGATCCAATCAAAATCCTTTCCATTTTTCTGCTTTGCATTTAATTCAACATTCTACCCTTCTGACTACATTGATCCTACTTTCTATGTGATTAACTACATATCGCATAAAAACAGTTGTCTTCTTGTAGTCTCTGGATCTTATACAAATCACCTAAAATCTGTGGTATCTGGTTATTGACTCATTGGCCATTGGAAATAATTTCTGTTTATTTACTTCATCTGTCATGATTTTAAACAGCTGCTCCAAATACTGCTTTATCATACTCCATCCCAATGAGAACAACCTACAGGATTTTCCACAACAGTGTAATTCCTCTTCTTTGGAACCAATTGGATAAACAATTACTGTACCATCTGCAAACCATTCACATTCTCCCATAAAGTTTTGTGCCAAAAATTGGAGACAACATCCCAACTGGGGCTGTATGCTTTTTATACACACTGAGCAAAGATTCCTGGCTCTTGTACATTATACCACTATTTATAACGTCCTGGGTCCTGTATGCCTTAGTCTCTAAAATCAAAGCTAAGTATTGTGGATGCTGGAGTTCTGAAATAAGAACAGAAAGTACTGGAGAAATCCAACAAGTTGATCAGGATCTGTGACGAAAGAAACAAAGTTAATGCTATGAGACAAATAGGATTCTTCCTCAGAACTGAGATGAGTAATTGAACTTTAATCATTAACTGTTTCTGTCTCCACAGATTCGGTCGGACCTGCTGATTTTCTTCAGCACTTTCTGTTTTATTTTCAATATTCCTTCTTTACTGTTTTGTTAACCTATCTGGCAATAAAAAAACTGGTGTCAATAAAAGTGATCATAAGCAGGAATAAAAAACGTTGTGAAAACCCAACAGCTCAGTTTTTAAGGATTTGAAAGCTGGCCTATGTTCAGTGAGTAGATATATCTTTGTTGTCCCCTTTAGGCCTTTATGGCTTCTCTGGAAGAAAGAAACTCTCATTTAAATAACACCATGACCCATAGGGAAGGGTGAGGCCCACTGTTCATGACAAGTGTGAAATACTAAATTTAATGATTAGGGTGTTTAATGTCTGACTGTGACCACTATATCAGATAGAAGAAACTCATACCAGGTTTCATCATAACCTAAGAAAACAGAAACTTGTTTATTATTTGAAACATATCCACTAACATGTGGTAAAATAGTTTATTAATTACTAATATGCAAACTAAAGCTATATTGCCTCCACCCTTAAATCCAAAGTTGTAATAAAAATATGATTAATTCATTCTCTGCAACATAACAGTCCAAACTTCAATTTTCCAGCTCATATTTCAATAAAATATTTGTTGTCCTTACATTCCTGCACATTTGGAGCGATGAAATATCATTTGAAATGCATTTCATCAGAAGGTAAACATAACATATACACAATAAAACATGCACAAAATTATATTCATTCATCCTAACTCATTCTTTATGCAGATTTTGTGCAATTTCTTGTCATTATTTCTTCTTATTTCAACCTACTCCGGAATCATAACATTCTTGATTATGCATCTGCAATTACATTATTCTTTCCAATAACATGAACAACTCTTACATTTTAAGGTTGAGTTCACTGTTGAAATAATCTCATATTTTGTGTTTTACGTTTTTCAACAAAAGCCAAGGGCTGATGGCTAGTTCATATACATGCTTCTTTGTGGTTGTGAAGGACATGAACATCAAAAATTTCAAAGCCAGTAACATTCCTCGAGTCACCTATTCTGCAGTAGAGTTTTTTATTCTGATACTGGTTTAAATTCTTAGAAAGATACCCCAGTGGTTTCGTGTTTCCTGCTTAATAACCTTGCAATGATACTTCACCTACTTCCAGGTCATTAGTATCAATTGCCATTTTAATTGTTTTAGTACAATCAAGGACAACCAACACTAGTTCATTTATTAGGGCTGCCTTCAGTTTCTCAAAAGTTGGATCAGCTCATATTTGTTAGCCATTCCTGCTGCCTACCTTGCCTTTGCAACTCTCTGGTCTTTAGCATGCATTGTAATTGTTAAATATACTTGGTTTTTGAACTCTTCTAGAGAATGATCTCTCTAAGAGCTTCATACATGATTGTTACTCATTGCCTCTATCCATAGAATCCCTACAGCATAAAAGCAGGTCATTTGGCCCATCAAGTCCACACCAATCTTCCAAACAGCAGCACATCCACACCCATTACTCCACCCTGTAACCCTGAATTTCCCATGCCTAACCCACTTAACCTGCACACTTTAACACAGCCAAGCCACATCTTTGGACTGTGAGAGGAAACCAGCGCACCTGGGGGAAACCCAAACAGACACAGGGAGAACATGCAAACTCAACACAGACAGTCACCCAAGGGTGGAATTGAACCTGGGTCCCTGGCACTGTGAGACAGTAGTGCTAACCACTGAGCCATCCCATGGATTAGCCACTGACCTTTGCTTCACTCTTGCAAATTTAGTGTAAGTATGGCCATGCTATTTGGTTGAGTTTGAAACTTTTGCCTATATATTTCAGGAACTAACTCACATGGACCCAGTCAGGCTGTTTTTACAGCATCATAATCCAAAGAAACATCTTCCAACAGTGATCCATGAATCTCATGAGCCCTGCTTATCAATGTGCTTTGCACGGGCAGTGTCCAGTTTTCCTTCAGCCATTTCATTTACTTTGCTGCCGTCCGAAATAACATAAAGAATGACTCAACATCCTCTTCCTTGACAGGGCCTTCACAAATTGAAACATTTTCTTGCATGACTTCAGACTAAGATTTTCTGTATCAGAATACTTTCCTACATCTGAGGATCTTTTTTTAACTGTAGCCTTCTGAGCCATTGTTATTTTGTCTTTCTCTGTCTCTTTCGTCTCTTCTCTTTCACTTTGCAGTTCATCTCCCAGCCTCTTAATTCTCTTTCTTGTTCCTTTTCCGCTTGTTCTTTCTTTTCTTGGCCTTCAGTCTTTTAAATTCTATTTCCCTTTTAATCTTATCAATTTCCTTTTGCATTACAAGTTGCTTTAATTTTTTTCACAAGTTCAAGTTGGTTTGGCGCCAAATAAATTTTTGATAACTCGGTTGACACACCACTTAATGTACTTGGTTCTGCTTGTATTTCCACCCATTCCAAATAGTGTGCTGATATGTTAATTATCTCTGCCTTATTAGATTTTACAGGAAATCCCACCTTTAACTCCTTTGCCAATTCAATGGCTTTAGCTTTTGTCAGGACTTGTAAATCATTTGGGAATATCTCCTCAAAATGCCGGACAGTTTTCATTGCTTCCAATGACATCTTATTTTACTGCATGAGAAGCCTGCTATCTGTCCTTTTATTCTTTACCAATTAAATTTACTCCACATCTAATCTCAACATTGCCCATATTCAAAGAATCTGCACTGAGCAACTAAACCCCTGTCATAACCCTGACAAGAAGACTGTAATGACAGTCAAGCTCAGGAGTAATCACAAATGTGAAATATGACCAAGTTAGCCACCAGGATGGTTTGCATCAGGTATTGTCAATTAACGAGAAAACAAGAATAAATATGATCACAAATTAACATTCAGCAGAATGGATAATTAATTATAAATATGCAAAGTTAGACTATACACATTTCATATTTAAGCAAGCACACAGTTATTGTAGGATAAAAGCACAAATAGGGTGGACAGGACAGATGAGACAAACAGTTTGTCAGGAGTATTGTGGCTGGAAACATAGGAAAAAGTGAACAAATTCTTTGAACCAAGATCCAAACCACAACAGGAAATTAGATGACTTTCTCACAGTATTTTGTTTTTGATTTTTAGTGATGATATCATGTTCTTGTTGAACGCAGCAATCTTTGATTTGGCAGTTAGTCAGTTGGACCTAGGTCTTGGCTTGATTTAGAAGTTTTTCCCTTCGCAGAAAATTTCAGTGTTAAACCTTTTCCCAGCACAGAAGAAAGAAAGAGAGAGTGAGTGAGAGAGAGAGAGAATCCTGCCTTGCTTGCAGTGGTTTTGCCATCTGGGAGATATGTTGCTTACTCCCGTCAGCTCTGTGGCAATTTGGCACTTAAAGCCAATCTGAAAGCAATTGCTCGGCAATTTCTTTTTTTTCAACCCAATGATTCCCAGTGCCTGCTTATGCCACAACAGTATCAAATTCAGTATCTGAAAACAAATACATGCTCTCACGTAACCAACAAGTGATTACAGAGTTGCACATTTTCTTTGAGTTGCAAGAAAAAAAGTATTCATTCTTGTTTGGACATGATGGGCTGAAGGAATTTTGTGCTGCAGTTCTCCAAGACCTTATGATTCTATAGCTCTTCAACAAAACAATCCAAAATTCCATTTTCCAGATACGTTTCAAATAAAATAAATGTGGAATTTACAATAGGAACATAGGAACACTGGACCAGGAGTAGGACATTCAGCCCTTCAAGCCAGCTCTGCCATTCTAGATCATGGCTGATCACCTACCTTATTGGCATATGCCCATGCTTTTCGTTTATTCCTCAGTGACACTAGAACCAGACGTCTGCATTATCCTAGATGACAAGCATGGGGCTGGATGAACACAGCAGGTCAAGCAGCATCATAGGAGCAGGAAAACTTGACGTTTTGGGCCTAAACCCTTCATCAGCTGTGTTCATCCAGCCCCATGCTTGTTATCTTGGATTCTCCAGCATCTGCATTACCTTTTATCTCCATCTGCATTATCCTCATTTCTGCATAAGCTGTAACCACCTTGCATGGTTCAGTAGATTGCAACAATGGCCTTCATTGAAATGAAAGGTTTCTTGTAATGCTTGCCACAGGGATCTTCAGTGGAGAGAACAATTTCAATAGAACCCTATTTGGCTAATGACATTAAGGGTTATGGAGATGGTGCGGGAAGGTGGCATTGAGATACTCAGTCACGAGGCTGAGACAAAAACAGAAATTGTTAGAGAATCTCAACCGGTCTGACAGCATCTGTGGAAAAAAAGGACTGTTAATGTTTCTACTCTAGTGTTAACTCTGCTTTCTGTCCACAGATGCTCCCAGACCTGTTCAGTTTCTCCAGCAAATCCTGTTTTTGTTTCAGATTGGTTTGACAGGCTGAATGCCCTAATTCTGCTCCTATTGTGCTCTATAGGCCAACATTATGAACTGGCCATAGGTAGGTCATTTTAGTGCACTGCTAGTCAGAATATCATGGCATTAATTGTTGAGAGTAAGATGTGGACACTGTATGATGAGTCTTGATATGAAACAATGGCCTGGGCTTCTGTTTCAGGCAGAGGTTGATATTTATAGACTTTTTCATTCAATTGGTGTTTCAATTCAATAAATAGCTGATTTGTGTGTATGTCCAAGAGAAAGCAATTGTGTATATCAGTTGTTTGCATGTTGAGTGCGTATGTGTGGAAACATGTTTGTGCAAGTCTTTTATTTGAGTATTTTTGTGAGTGGGTTTGTATTGTGCAGGGGACAGAGTTTTGTGTGTGACTGTGTGACTGTGTGTGTGTGTGTGTGTGTGTGTGTGTGTGTGTGTGCGCGCGTGCGTGTCTTTGTGTGTTTGTGGAAGGTAGGGACACTACGTTTATAATTGAGAATGATAAAAGTACATGGAGATTGTTAAGCAGGGACCTGAAGGAAGCATATCAAAAACAGAGTATTTCACTTTCATAGTGAAAATTTAGAGAGGGAACAGCAAATAACTGAGACTGCTATAGTTACAAGTTAAGCCTCATCACTGTTCCCAATTCACCCGGGGTGATGCAGACCGATTCCAATTTCAAACCAAAGGGATTTCAACACATGGATCAAGGTCACTACTAGCTGGAATATTTACATTTTTCTGTCCAGGAATTTGAGCTAGCATTGTTCTCCTGTGAGAGACACCCAGAGAGAGTGCAGAGGGGAAAAGAAAGCTGATCCTGAACACTAAATTGGGTCACTGTCCTCTGTCCTGGCAACAAGATATGTTCATATATATATGTCACTGTTCCTTTCTGATGCAGGAAGTTGGATCAATATAATAAGTTTGACATTGCATTGATAACTCAAGGTGAAGTCACATCCTTCTAACATTCAATCAGTTGTGGAAGCATCAACCCAAATCTATCTATCTATCTATCTATCTATCTATCTATCTATCTATCCACAGAAGCTTGTTCACTCTTCTCTTTCATTGTGCACTATTATAGACATTGTCATTGATCCAATTGTATGTTCTTGCTTCTTTAGGACAAGGAGAAATTTGACTTGCAATCCTCAGTATGATACTTGCTTTAGATATTCTCTCCAGTTAAGCGTGTCCAGTAGGATTGCTGCTGGTACACTTCAGACTTGAACGTGGGATATGTATGAATTGATCTATGTACCAAGAACTACCAGATAAATAACCTTGAAAAAAGCTAAATTTTGTGTTGCACTCATGAGGACAATTAGCAAGAAATGTTAAATACTGTGAGAGGAGTCAGTACTGATTGGCTGGCAAGTAGACCCTATTTGGTAGAGATGTTGCTATAGAGAATGCGCCAGTGAATGATGGTTGACAGTTAACTGTCAAACTTTGATTAGATTTTAAACAAGAAAGAGTCACTCTGATTGGTTAAGGTATTAGCTCTGAAAACTAAACTGCAGTCAATTATTTTGTTGAGTTGAACCAGATGCAGTGTCTGTATATGTTTTTTTTTCTCTCTCTCACTGCAAAGAACTGGGCTCTGTGCATTAATATATACATATATGGATATTATATATAATATCATATATATATATAGGTTCCAGTATAGACAAGTGAACTATATTGCAAGCCTGGCTGACAACCCTAAATCAGTCTGCAAAGAAATTATTCATACATTCAAGACACTGTAACAAATGTTGTCCAACAATTGTGGAAACACGTCTAATATTGAGTATTGTGTGGTGAGCTTTGCAAGCACAAGTTGGTTGGGTGCAGCGATTACCTTTTCTTTGAACAGCCAAAGGAATAAGCTATTTGATACAATCCATCAGTTTTTGGAATGCATGTTCTGCATACCTAGCATCACAATGCTATTGATTTACTTATAAAGGGCTTCACATAGACACTTTAGTCAACTATTATTGGTACACAGTAAGTATGCAAAGTATTTCATTATTAAGAATGCTTCAGGGCAAATGTACACAATATCCACCTTAACAATGAACTGGCAAGATAAAACACTACTGTACAAACTCTCTTATTGATAATAAAGTAATATGGAACCCTATATTGCCTATTGTAGGAAAAAAACTCCTGTTTTTATCTCTGATTCGGACCTTCTTTTCATCAACTGATCAGAGGTCCAAGCAAACCTATTAGCCCTGTAATCAAACGGCATTTCATTTTCCACCCTTCCAAATCCCTGGACTTTTACTGATGTTAAATGAAACATCAAGGCACCGTCTCCCTATTCAACTTGATCTCCATCAAGCTTTGAAAATTTTGGAGTTTCTAATCTTCCCATGTTATACATTCCCAGGAACATAGGAACAGCCCATTGGGCCGGCTCTGTTGTATAATACGATCATGGCTAATCAAACATGTCAATGCCTTTTGCCACGCTACCCCCTAATGCTTTACACCATTTTTAGATGAATGAGAAGTGATCTCATTGAAACATATAGGATTCTTAAAGGGCTTGACAGGGTAAATGCTACAAAGATTGTTCTCCTCATCAGAGAGTCTAGAAACAGACAGCATAGACTTAGAATAAATGGGCATTGATTTGAGACTGAAATAAGGAGGAATATCTTCTCTCAAATGGGTGTGAGTCTTTGGAACTCCATGCCACAGAGAGCTATGGGGGCAGGGTGCTTGTGTATATTTAAGGCTGAGATGGGTAGATTCTTGATCAGTGGGGAAAGGGCAGGAAAGTGGATGTGAGGAATGCCAGATCAGCCATGATGCTATTAAATGACAGGGCAGGCTAGAGGGGCTGAATGGCCTACTCTTGTTCTTATTTTCCCTGGGCTTGTTGGGATGCATTCTAGGATATTAAAGGAAGTGGCTGCAGAGATAATGGCTCCAGTGACAGTAATCTTCCAAAAATCCTCGGATTCTGGAAATTTCCTGAAGGAATGGAAAACTACAAATGTAAGACTCTTATTCAAAAAGGAAGGAAATCAAAAGGCCAGTTCATTTAAAATCTGTCATTGAGAAGATGTTAGAGTCTGGTATAAAGAATGTAATAGCAGAGCATTTAGAAATACAAAATATGATCAAGCAGAAACGGCATGACTTCATGAAGGGGAAATCATAGCTGGCAAATTTATTAGAGTTCTTTGAGGAGGTAGCAAAGGTGAATGAGCAGATTCTCAAAAAGCATATGAAGTACCACGTGTATGGCTATTGGCCATGCAAGGACCTACGGAACCCAGGACCAGTGACATGGAATTTTCTAGGTGGGCAGTCAGACTCAGTAACATGTGATTGCTGACAGCAATGATTCAGTTGGATACCAGGCCAAAGAGTTGGGGGGAGCATATTAGCAAATGCCAACACAGATTCTAATCTTCTGGTATAGGCTACCTGACAGAATGCTGAATGTTGAGCCAAAGGTGGAATTTTCAGGATGGCAACCTGGAACGGATGGAGTGCCACAGGGATCAGAGCTGGGGCCACAATTATTTACAATATACTTTAATGACTTGGATGGGGAAAATGAATGTACTATAGCCAAGTTTGTCGATGACATAAAAATGAGGTGGGAAGGCAAGAGACAAGGATGTCACAGAGACTCTGCAAAGGGATATAGACAGGTTAAGTGAGTGGGTGAATGGAATAGAACGTGGGAAAATGCAAGATTATGAACTTTGGCAGGAAGGATAGAAGAGTTGAACATTATTTCAATGGGAAAGACTGCAGAAAGCCGCAGAACAGAGGGATTTTGGTGTCCTTATGTATGAACCACCAAAAGTTAGTTGCCTCAGGATAGTGTTCCAGGCCCAACCATCTACAGATGCTTCATCAATGACATTCCCTCCATCATAAGGTCAGAAGTGGGGATGTTCACCAATGATTGCACAATGTTCAGCGCCATTCGCGACTCCTCAGACACTGAAGCAGTCCATGTCCCAATTGCAATGAGATCTGGACAATATCTAGGCTTGGGCTGACAAGTGGCAAGTAACATTCACACGACACAAATGCCAGGCTATGACTAACACCAATAAGAGACAATCTAAGCACTGTCCCTTGACATTCAATAGTGTTACCATCACTGAATCCCCACTTATTAACATCCGGGCAGTTATCATTGATCAGAAACTCAACTGCACTTGCCATATAGATGCAACGGCTGAAGAGCAGGCCACCATCTTGACTTGGAAATATATCACCATTCTTACTGCAGGGTCAAAATCCTGCAATTTCCTCCCTTAAAGTTGGGAGAGAGAAAATTTTTAGGCAGGAGCTAGGGAGTGTTAACTGAGACAAGTTCTTTCAAGCAAGTCCACGTTTGACAAGTGGGAATTATTTAAAGACCTTCTGATGAGAGTTCAGGACTGTCATGTTCTAGTAAGGGGGAAAGACAAGGATGGCAAGGTGAGGGACCCTTGGAGAACGAGGGAGGTTGTGAATTTAGTCAAAAGGGGAAAAGAATCATCTGTAAGGTCTAGGAGGCTAAAATTGGACTGGGTCCATGAGGAATATAAAGAAAGTAGGAAAGTAGGAAAGTATAAAGAAAGTGGGATGTTGGCGTTGCTGGCTGGTCAGCATTTATTGCCCGTCGCTGGTTGCCCTTGAGAAGATGGTGATGAGCTGCCTTCTTGAACTGCTGCAGTCCCTGTGCCGTGGGTTGACCCGCAATGCCATTAGGGAGGGAATTCCAGGGTTTTGACCCAGCAACAGTGAAGGAACAACAATACATTTCCAAGTCAGGATGGTGAGTGGCTTCGAGGGGAACCTGAAGGTGGTGTTCCTATATATTTTCTGCCCTTGTTCTTCTAAATGGAAGTTGTAATGGGTTTGGAAGGGGCTGTCTGAGGATTTTTGGTAAACTTCTGCAGTGCATGTTGTAGATAGTACACACTGCTACTACTAAGCATCAATGGCGCAGGGAGTGGATATTTGTGGATGTGGTGCCAAGCAAGTGAGCTGCTTTGTCCTGGATGGTGTCAAGTTTCTTGAGTGTTGCTGGGCTGCGCTCATCCAAGCAAGTGGGGAGTATTCCAACACACTCCTTACTTGTGCCTTGTAGGTGGTGGGCAGGCTTTGGCGAGTCAGGAGGTGAGTTATTCACTGCAGTATTCCTAGCCTCTGACCTGCTCTTACAGCCACTGTATTAACGTGGTGAGTCCAGTTGAGTTTCTGATCAATGATAACCCCCAGGATGTTGATAACAGGGGATTCAGTGATGGTAACACCGGTGAATGTCAAGGGGTGGTGGTTAGATTGTCTCTTATTGGTGATGGTCATAGCGTGGCATTTGTGTGGCGCAAATGTTACGTGCCACTTGTCAGCCCAAGCCTTGTTGCATTTGGACACAGACTGCTTCAGTATCTGAGGAGTTGCAAATGGTGCTGGACATTGTGCAATCATTGGTGAACATCCCCACTTCTGAGCTTATGGTGGATGGAAGATCATTGATAAGGTAGCTGAAGATGGTTGTGCCTGGGATACTACCCTGAGGAGCTTCTGCAGAGATGTCTTGAGGCTGAGATGACTGACCTCCAACAACCATGACCGTCTTCCTATGTGTCAGGTATGACTCTAACCACCGGAGAGTTTGCCCCCTGATACCTGTTGACTCCAGTTCGCTGGGGCTCCTTGCTGCTACACTCTGTCAAATGTAGCCCTGATGTCAAGGGCTGTCAATCTTGCCTCACCTCTGAAATTCAGCTGTTTTGTCCATGTTTGAACCAAGGCTGTAATGAGGTCAGGAGCTGAGTGGCCCTGGCGGAACCCAGGAACCCAAATTGAGCAACACCAAGCAGTTTATTGCTGAGCAGGTGCTGCTTGATAACACTGTTACTGACACCTTCCATCATTTTACTGATGATCAACAGTAGACTGATGGGGCGGTAATTGACTGGGATGGATTTGTCCTGCCTTTTATGTATGGGACATACTTGGGCAATTTTCCACATTGTCGGGTAGATGCCAATGTTATATGTACTGGAACAGCTTGGCTCAGGGAGCGACGAGTTCTGGAGCACAAGTCTTTAGTATTACTGCCAGAATGTTGTCACATCTCGTAGCCTTTTCAGTATCCAGTGCCTCTAACTTTTTCTTCATATCACGTGGAGTAAATCGAATTGGCTGAAGACTGGTATCTGTAATGCTGGGGACCACTGGAGGAGACTGAGATGGATCATCCGCTCGACACTTCCGACTGAAGATTGCTGTGAATATTTCAGCCTTATTTTTTAGACTGATGAGTTGACTTTTCCATCATTGAGGATGGGGATATTTGTACAGCCTCCTCCTCCAGTGAGTTGTTTAATCGTCCACCGCCATTCATGACTGGATGTGGCAGGGCTACAGAGCTTAGATCTGATCCGTTGGTTGTGGGATCGCTTAGCTCTGGCTATCACTTGGTGCTTATGTTGTTTAGCGTGCAAGTAGTCCCGTTTGGTGGCTTCACCAGGTTGATATCTCTTCTTCAGGTATGCCTGGTGCTGCTCCTGGCATGCCCTCCTGCACTCTCCATTGAACCAGGGTTGATCCCTGACTTGTTGGTAATGGTTGAGTGGGGGATATGCCGGGCCATGAGGTTACAGTTTGTGCTGGAGTACAATTCTGCTGCTGTGGATGGCCCACAGCATCTCATGGATGCCCAGTCTTGAGCTGATAGATCTGTGCGAAGTCTGTCCCATTTAGCACAGTGATAGTGCCACACAACGCATTGGAGGTTATTCTCAATATGAGGATGGGACTTCATCTTCACTAGGACTGTGCAGTTGTCGCTCTTATCAATACTGTCATGAACAGATACATCCGCAGCTGGCAGATTGATAAAGATGATTTCAAGCATGGTTTTCCTTCTTGTTGTTTTCCTCACCACCTGCTGCAGACCCAGTCTGGCAGCTAAGTCCTTTAGGACCTGACCAGCTCAATCTGTAGTATTGCGGCCGACCCACTCTTAGTGATGGGGTTTTTCAATGTCCAATATCAGAGTACATTTTGTGCCCTTGCCATCCTCAGTGCTTCCTCCAAGTATTGTTCAACATGGAGGAAGACTGATTCATCAGCTGACGGAGGACGGTACATGATAATAAGCAGGAGGTTTCCTTGCCCTTGTTTGACCTGAAGCCATTGAGTCAATTTTGAGGACTTTCACACCAACACCCTCCTGACTGTATACCACTGTGCTGCCACCTCTACTGGGTCTGTCCTGCCAGGGATCAAGACACAGCCAGGGATGGTGATGGTGGTGTTTGCGACACTGTCTGTAAGGTATGATTCTGTGAGCATGACAATGTCAGGCTGTTGCTTGACTCGTCTGAGAGACAGCTCTCCCAATTTTGGCACTAGTCCCCAGAAGTTAATGAGAAGGACTTTGCAGGGTCAAGAGGGCTGTTTCTGCCGTTGTCTTTTCCGGTGCCTAGGTCAATGCCTGGTAATCCGTCCAGTTTCATTTATTGTGAGGACGCAGGCAATTAGGAGAGCAAGAATGGGCCATGAAATGACCTTGACAATTAGGGTTAAAGAGAATCCCAAGGCATTCTATACATACATTAAAAATAAAAGGGTAACTAGGGACAAGGTAGGACCACTCAAAGATAAAAGAGGGAATTATGCTGGGAAGCAGAGGATGTGGGTGCGATCTTAAATGAGTCTCAGTATTCATGCAGGAGAAGGATATGGAAGACAGTGAGATTTGTGTGGAACATGCTTATATGATACTACATTTTGAGATCAAGAAAGAAGTGGGTGTTGGGTCTCTTGAACAGCATTAAGGTAGATAAGACCCCAGGGGCCAATGATATCTACCCCAGGTTATTGAGAGAGGAAAAGAAGAGATTGCTGGGGCCTTGACCAAGATCTTTGTGTCTTCATTAGCCACTGGAGGACTGATGAGTAGCTAATGTTGTTCCTGTGTTCACAAAGGGAAATAGGGGTAATCCAAGAAACTATAAACTGGTGAGCCTCACATTGGTGGTTGAGAAGCTATTGGAGAGAATTCTTAGGAATAGAATTTATGCGCGTTTGGAAAAGCATGGCCTATTTAGGGACCGTCAGCATGGCTTTGTGCAGGGCAAGTCATGTCTTACTAACTTGATTGAATTTTTCGAAGAGGTGACAAAGGTGATCGATGAGGGGAGAGCAGTGGATGTTGTCTAGGTGGATTATAGGAAGGCTTTCGACATGGTTCCTCATGGTAGGCTCATCCCGAAAATTAAGATGCATGGGATCCACAGTGACTTGGCTGCATGGATTCAGAATTGGCTTCCATAGAAGGCAGAGGGTAGTGGTGGAAGGGTATTTTTCAGGTTGGAAGTCCATGACTAGTGGTGTTCCGCAGGCATCTGTACTGGGACCTCTGCTGTTTATGATATATTTAAATGGCTTGGATGAAAATGTAGATGGGTGGGTTAGTAAGTTTGCAGATGATACAAAGATTGGTGGAGTTGTGGATAATATAGAAGGTTGCTAAAGGATACAGTGGGATGTAGATCACTTGCAGATATGGGCAGAGAAATAGCAGGTGGAGTTTAATATGGGTAATTAAGAATGGCTGCATTTTGGGCGATAAAATGTTAAGGAAAAGTATACAGTTACTGATAGAATCCTGAACAGTATTAATGTACAGAGGGATGTTGGGGTTCAAGTCAATCACTTCCTGAAAATAGCCACACAGTAAATGGGGTGGTAAAGAAAGCGTCTGGGATGCTTGCCTTTATTGTTTGGGGAATTGAGTACAAGAGCCAGGATGTCATGTTGCAGCTTTACAAGACTTTGGTTAGGGCACACTTAAGAGTATTGTATTCAGTTCTGGTCACTTTACAGGAATGATGTTGAGGCTTTGGAGAGGGTGCAGAAGAGGTTTAGCAGGATGCTGCCTGGATTAGAGGTTATGAGCTACAAGGAGAGGTTAGGAAAACTCGGGTGTGTTCACTGGAGCAGCAGAGGCTGAGGGGAGATTTGATAGAAATCTATAAATTATGAGATGCATAGATAGGGCTAACAGCCAGCAGCTTTTTCCCAAAGTTGCAATGTCTAAAACCAGGGGGCATGCATTTAAGGTGAGGAGGAGGGGAAGTTCAAAGGAGATGTGAGGGGCAAGTTTTTTACACTGAGAATGGTAGGAGTCTGGAACGCACTGCCAGAGGTGGTGGTGGAGGCAGATACAATAGCGGCATTTAAGGGAATTTCTGATAAGCACATGATTATGCAAGGAATGGAAGGAGAAGGGATTAGTTTAATTTGGCATCATGGTCAACAACAATATCATGGGCTGACGGGCCGGTTTCTATGCTGTATTGTTTAACATTCTATGAACTAAGGGCATTGTGGATCTACCTACAGCACATGGTCTGCAGTGGTCCAAGAAGGCAGGACACCACCATCTTCTCAAGGGCACTTTGGGCAGCACAGTGGCTCAGTGGCTAGCACTGCTGCCTCACAGCGCCAGGAACCCAGTTCAATTCCACCCTTGGGCAACTGTCTGTGTGGAGTTTGCACACTCTCCCTGCTTCTGCATGGGTTTCTTCCCACAGTACAAAAGTGTGCAGGTTGGGGTGGATTGACCATGCTTAAATTATCCATAGTATTCAGGGATGTGTAGATTAGGTGGGTTATAGGGGGATGGGTCTGGGAGGGGTGCTCTGAGGGTCAGTGTGGACTTGTTGGGCCAAAGGGCCTGTTTCCACACTGTAGGGATTCTATGAAACTAGGGATGGGTGATAAATGCTGGCCAGCTAGTGATGCCCACACCCTACAAAATGAATATATATATAAAAAGAACCAACATCCAAGTTCATCAGGCAATAGAAAAGGAAAATGGATGGTTGGCCTTTATTTCAGAGGGAATGGAGTATAAAAACAGGGAAATCTTGCTAAAACGATACAAGGCATTAGTCAGATTGTAGCTGGAAAAGTTTTGGGCCTCTTATCTAAAGTAAGATATACTGGCATTGGTGACAGTCTACAGAATGCTCAGTAGGTTGATCCCAGCTATGAGAAAGGGCTGAGGAGGGTTGAACTTGTATTCATTAGAGTTTAAAAGAATGAGAAGGAGACCTTGTTGAAACGTATAAGATTCTTTGTGGACTTGATAGGGTAGATGTGGAAAGGTTGTTTCCCCTCAAGGGAGATTCTAGGAGGGGCATCATCTCAGAATGAGCAGTCAGCCATTTAAGACAGAAAGAAGAAGAGATTTCTTCTGTCAAAGGATGAGTGAACCTGTGAAATTCTTTACTGCAGAGGGCTGTTGAGGTTGTGTCATTAAATATATACAAGGCTGAGGTAGGTTTTTAATCAGGAAGGGAATCAAGTCTTCTGAAGAAAAGACAGGAAAGTGGAGCTGAGGATTATCAGATCAACCATGATCTCATTGAATGGCAGAAAAGACTCATGGGTGGATTGTCACCATCTCCTCCAACACATTATTTTACGGAACCAGTCTCCAGAACCTTCCTTGCATCCCCTCTATGGCACAACACATTTCCCGAAGGAAGGATTCCTCTAACGTTGCAAAGGTTTTAAAAGTCCGATTTTTTTTATTGCACTATGATTTAACGTCTCTCCCCAATTATTTTAGAACTTTGGACCAATGGTCATTAATAATGCTTCTTTAAAAAAAGACATTGCTTCTCAAGAAGTGTTAGAGAGAGATCAGTGGTTGACACTTGATAGGAACACGGCAGAGAGCCGACTACACCGGCTCTGTGGTGCCGAACTGAGGCGGTGCTGCAGTGTCGGAGCAGGCTTTTTTCTGGTGAGTGGCTAACCGAAGCTCAACCTGCCTTCCCAGGATCGAAGCTACACAGGGAAATTTATTCCCCCTCCTGCCCATCTCAAATCCCCGATTGTTTTTATCCCTCAAAAATAGGCATATCAGATCATTATTGTATTGGGATCTTGCTGTGCGCAAATTTGGCTGACGTATTTTCCACTCTAGGACAACGCGCTTCATATAAAGCAGCCGGGACGTCTTGCCTTTGTGGCAGGCAATAAGTAGACAATAGATTCTCTCTGAGTTGCCGGCCCATTTCAGTGAATATGCAAACCTGGTGCTGATCCCAGGCAGGTCCCTTTACTTGCTGGGGTGACAGGCGAATGCAAGACTGGGCTGGAACCTGAAAGGCGGCCTCAGTTACTGCCGTAGCCCTCAGATTCTGGGTATATTGGCCGGGGAGTCTGATTGTTTGAAACTCGGTTCCCTGTGAACTTAAAAACTTCAGAGGCACGAAGAAGGCAATCACTGCTTTAGGAATGGTTGAGAGGCGATTTGAACCTGGATTAATTCTGGCTCATCCAATTTTGGAACGCTCATGTACACTTCTGTAGAATGTTTGAGTCATTTACGCCTATTTCTTTTTCTCAAATTAGGTCTGGCTAAACAATATAAAAGCTGGGCGGGAAAACTTGGCAGGAGATGTGAAAAAAAGTGAGTAAAGTGTTTCTCAAGAGGCTGGTATTAAGACGGTATAGTTTAAGGGATTGTTACAGTAGTTTACAAAAGAATATTTGACAAGGTGAGTGCCCGCAATTGCGAAACATTTCCAGGTTGGTAACACGTTGGACAGAACACCCTTCCTTAATTCTAGACAGATTAAGAAAATAAATTGACATTTATATAGCAAACTCCGCATCAATTAGAAATCTTTTGAAGTGTGATGGTTTTTGCAATGCAAACCAATATTGTAGCTATTTTACAAATATGAGCTTTTTTAAAAAAAAAGCCCATCAACCTCATCAGGTAAATCATTGGGTCGCAGACCTGTTATGCTGTAGAAGTAAGCCATTCGGCCCATCGTTTTACCCGGGTGTCCCAATGAACAATTCACCTAGTGCCATTCCCTTGCCTTTTTCGCTCTAACCCTGCACATTTCAGATAACTAAACAAACAAAGACTGCGGATGCTGGAAATCAGAAAGTGCTGGAGAAATTCAGCAGGTCTGGCAGCATCTATGGAGAGAAAGCAGAGTTAACATTTCGGGTCCAGAGACCCTTTCTCTGAACTGCTGCCAAAGATGCAACTTGAGCCGCCGAGCTTTTTCAGCAATACTTGCTCATGGTCCGTTTCAGATAACTGTTTGATTTCCGTTCCAATATTTCTCGATTGAGCCTGCCTCCGCCTCACTATCGGAGCGTTAACCAGACAGAAGCTGCCTGCTCTGCTGAGCATTTTCTACCATTTGCCTGTTTTAAATTTCAGATTTCCAGAATCCGCGATGCTTTCGCTTCTGTGTTGCTACTTTTGATGGTTTTGCCTGGGGTGTGGGAGGTGGAGTGAATGCTGGTCAGCCTACTGTCCTTTGAAGATTCTTGTGGGATCTTTTCATGTCCACCTGAGGAGACCGGGCCCCACTTTACTTTCTCCTCTGAAAGACAGAGCAGCAAAAGGCGTGTCAACCTCCTGAGGCTCTTCCGTCTCTGAAATGGGAGTCAAACCCACAATCTTTTGACTCATCGCTGCGATTGCTGCAATTAAGCTTTATTTAAAGGCAAACTAGTTGAAGGTGTATTTGTGGTACGTGTGTTTTAATTTGGTATCCTTTACTAAGATTTTGTTTTACATTCACGGGTAACACACAGATGCAGTTGTCGTTTACTACATACGTTAGGAAAGACCGCCATCTAGTGGTGTTATCAAGAACAGCAATTGAGTACATGTAAAGTAATCGTGATCTGGTGAATTGCTTGTAGTTTTAAGGCGAGATTTATCAATCAGATGTTCAGTTTTTTTTAAAATTAAAGCTAAATGAAATAATTTCAAATTAAAATTCATGTATTTGTATGACCGGAAGAAAGAGGATCACGTTTCCAAAATTAAACCAGTGGATTTGAACGTTTGCAGAAGATGATTCGGTTTGATGTAAAGCGTTCACTCCTCATCGGCTTCCAAGTGAATTCAGCCCTCTGCTTCTTTGAAGTGCACGTTAACCAAACATCGAGCCTTCTTTCGAGATTTTGCAGGACAGAAAGTTCAGAGAAGGTTTACAAAGTGACAAATTCATAACCAAACCTTTGCAATTTACAAAATTCCTTGTTGGAAAGGCGCGTGGAATACATTTTTAAAAGATAGATCAAGTTTTGACAGTGGCTGGATTAAGTGTACTTTCAGCTGCCCTACACCTTTAGCCCAGGCTTGCATAACTTGAGAACACATTTAGTGCTGCACAACTAAACAAAAGCTACAAATAAAAAGTATTACTTAAGGTGGTGGTGGTCGAGCCAAATCCTGAAAAGACAGACACCTTCCCATTTTCAGGTTAAAATGAAAGAAAGGAAACGGTAATTTTTTTTTTAAGTTTTAAATTCAACATGAAGTAATAGCCTTAAAATTCAGAATTTGAGAAAAGTTGGGAGAAAGAGCAATAGAGAGGGAGTGAAAGGAGAACACTGAAAGACAAGAGATTTAAAATTAAATTAAAAGGGTAGTCAATGCACACAGAAACAGACAGGCGCACAGAGACGGTCAGACAGACGGAGAAAGACAAATGCAAAGCTCCAAAAGATGCAGATACCCAGATGAAGGGTCAGAGATAACAGCCCAGGCGGCGGAGCTGTGGAGGGATGTGGGAGGGTGACAACTGTACATATTCAATGATTTGGCAAGAGAGGCTGTCAAGTAAAACAAAGAAATAAAAACCAAAACAAATTAGATTCTGGGAATCTGAAACAAGAACAGAAATTCCTGGAGAAACTCCAGGACCAGTAGGTCCGGCAATATCTGCGGAGAGAGAGAGAAACTGAGTCAACATTTCGCGGTTAGTGACAATTCTTCAGAATAACTTTCGAAACGTCGACTCTGCTTTCTCTCCACAGATGCTGGCAGATCTGCCGAGTTTCTCCATCTACTTTTGTTTGTGTTTAAGGGATTGGAAATGAGTAGACAAAGATCGACGAAAGAAAAAGAAAAAGGGAAACAGGCGAAGAGAGACGAGATAAAGGCGATGCAGAGGCTGATTAATCACAGAATGAGAGTGAAGCTAATAACAGATTGGACGGGATCTCTGATGGTCCTGTACCAACCACCGCAGTTTTTGGGCCCAGGTCAACAGGCGTTTCGTGTTTGCAGCTGGGAGCAGCGGGATTATGTAAGCACAGAAACGCCGTATTACAAACAGCAGCCAACCCTAGCAATGTAACTGAAGGTTTATGGCTCGCTCCCTCACCACAGGAACGCAGTTGGCTGCTTTGGAACCGAATCGCTCGCTCACCCGGTGTCCCTGCACAGCGATGGACAAACAGGTTTCACCAGTGAGTGCCAATGGCCCAGAAACGTGTCGGGACATTGGGAAACGGAAACGGAGCTGATCTGATCAAACGTACTGTACTGAGAAAGTAACATGACCTTCTCCCCCCTCCCGCCTCCCCCAACGCCTCCCCCACCCAACAACTTGCCCGCTCCCCACACTAATCGGAGTGTGAGAGCAGGGAGAGAAGGGGGGTTGGGGGGTTATAGTTTCATCCGGAATGTGGGACATGTCGTGTCTCTGTAATACTTTTTAATGCTTCTCAGAACCACTGAGACAAAATGTTTTACAGCTGCTTTTTTTCTGTGTGTGTGTGTGGGTGTGTTAGCGGGGTCAGTTTTATTACCATAGCAACTGACATTTTCCAGCCTCCCCTGTAACGCTGGAAAATTTCCATCTTGCGCTGTCATCGGCAGCAACCTCGCTTTCCACCCCATAATTGCTTGCAGTCAGACTGTGCAACCTAATTACTGATTACAGTTCAGTACATCTCGATAACAAAGAAATGGTTAGAAAGTGTTTGATAATTCACCGGGAGAGAAATGAAAACTATAATTTGACGGTGTGATTTTTGCGTGCAGCTGTGTTGCTACGGCGATGGATAAGCCTTGAGAGGATGTTAAAATGTATACTGTATCGTCTTCAATACAATGGCATTAAAAGGTGAGCGGCTACACTCTGAAATGTGACCCAGAGTTAAGGCCTACTATGATCCCTTCACAGAGAGGTGAGAGGCTGCAACAGAGCAAGACACAACCTTTTGATAGGGTTTACCCGCAACACAGGCAGATCATACCATACAAAGTGCGTAGGGTGATATAGCAGGGCGAGGAATACAAAGGTACGGCTGCAGAGAAGGTGCACAAAAAGCAATTTGAACTTTAGATTTGAATTTGAGAGGTTCGTTCAGAAGCCTAGTAACTGCGGGGAAGAAGTTGTTCTTGAACCTGTTGAATTTCCACTCTCAACACACACGCATTCATGTATACACAGGGTTACACATGCAAACATCCACAGACACACACATACATGTATACAAACACGCAAATGCACACACAGGTACACACAAACTTTCACATGTACATGCATATAGACACACCCATAGACATATGCACAAATATTCATACATACATTCTCACCCTCATATATACATGTATATATACAGACATACATAACAGATTCACATACTTATAAGCATACACATCGAAAAATACACATGCACGTGCGTATACACGTATATGTGCACGCTCACACATATGCATTAAGACACATGCATATATGCACAATCATATACACAGTAACACACTCGCTCGTACATATACAAGTACACAAGACACGTGCACACGCCGCAAACATGCACTCGCCCATACACATGTATATTTGCGCACGCCCAAAAACACACATTCAGAGATACAGCCACGCACATGCATAACAGCATCCGTAATCACATAAACGCCGGGGTGATCAATAGCAATACGCTTAGGTCCGTATTTTGTACGCGTGCGCGAGAGACAGAGAGGGTAGGCATGGCAAGTCTCGGTATCTCTGCTTTTTAAAATTAGCCAACATGAAGTAAGATTTGGGTTTTTTTCCTTTATTCATTCACAGGATGAGGGTATCGCTGGCCAGGCAGCATGTATTGCCCATCCCTAATTACCCAGTGGGCAGTTAAGAGTCAACCACATTGCTGTGGGTCTGGAGTCACATGTAGGATGGCAGTTTCCTTCCCTGAAGGACACTAGTGAACCAGATAGGTTTTTCCAACAATTGATTCATGGTCATCATTAGACTCTTAGTTCCAGATATTTATTGAATTCAAATTCCACCACCTGCCGTGGCGGGATTCGAACCAGATCATTATCTGAGTCTCTGGATTAACAGTCCACTAGGCCATCGCCTCCCCTATATGCTTTTATATTTTAGGTTCAGGGTAGAGGAAGTGTCTGTAAGTTGTCTATTTAATTGTTTTTCAGGTTTTACGAACAGAGTATTTTGTCTATATCTGTAACATGTTACCGGTTTGCGCTGCTTACATACGGACACACTGCTGTCCACTGTGCATTGGAATGTTCTAGGTGAAGGTTAGGCATCAATGATGAATGATGCTGCTGTACTCCATTTAAATTTCTGTTCTTATCGCGACGCCCGGACGAGATGGTGAAGCCGACGGCAAGGTTGAAAAACGAAGAACAAAAGGAGAGAGAAAATCAGGAAGCAATGATTGAGTGACACAATATAACTGATATTTGCATTTGTCTGCTCTCTGGGACACTTTTCTGTTCGTTGTTAACGATTGAGGCTGATGTGACGTGCAAAGAAATGCTGAACAATATTGCAAACGAAGATGGGGACAGCAATGCTAGTTAATGTGATATGCTGAAGTATTTACATGCAACTTCCTTTGCTTTTAATATATATATATTTAAGAGAGACTCATTGTCCTGAGCCCAAGATGAATTAGCTTTAATAAAAGTGCACTATTTTATGACGGCCAGCAATCCGTTCAAATTGCGATCCCAAATAAATCTGCGCTTGTGTGTCATTGTGAAGTATTAGTGCTAGAACAGATGCCATGTCTGAGTTCGATGAAATCACTGACAAGACACCGCTCAGCCATATTCTCTTCTCGTTCGAATGCCCTGGATATGGACTCTCAAAGGATTCTAACAGTGCTGTGCATCCCCGCGAGAAATGAGGTTCAGGAGGTGTTTATACCCGACAGTGCATTCTGCCTCTCCCGCCTCAATGCAGGAGTCTCTGTGCCGTCCTCGCAGGTGCTGGGTTGTGTAATTGGCCAATATTTCACATTAGTCCACCCCTTCGCTCGTCTCGACAAATACTTCCCCTTAATTATCTCTGTCCTTAATTATACATAAACACAGAATCGCCCAGTGGCCCAAGGAGGCTATTCAGCCCATCGGAGCTGTACCGTCTGTTGGATTGAGCTAACTAATTAGTCCCGCCAATCTTCTTTTACCCCGTGGCTCAGGCAATATGTTTTTTACAAGGGCTCCTCCAGTTCTCTTTAGAAAGTTAATATCGAATCGGCTCCCTCCAGAGTGCATTCCAGACCACAACAGTCCACTGTGCAAAATAAAATCCCCATCTCTCCCTCTCATTCTTTGGCCAATTATCCTCAAGCTAAGCGCTTTAGTTGTCGACAAACCTGCCAGTGGAATTGGTTGCTACATCCGAGCCCATTAGTATTCAGCACTCCTCTAAACCACTGCTTCAGTTCTTAACCCTTTCGTCGAAGTGGTAGAGCACAAAGCGAGAATCGGAAATCATTAACCAATAAGACAGAATCGATCTCAATGATGAAAGGTAATGTTTGCCTACGGTTGCTCCAGTTCCCACATTTTGCCTACTTTGATATATACAACAGAATTTGTTCAGAACTTGCTTTCTCGTCTTAATATGGATTGTGGCATCATTTAATTGGAGTTGTTCTGCTTTTTTCTCTCTTCTGTCTCTTAACTAACTCCCAAGACAGTATTCCTGTTGCAGAGATCTATTATTGCTCTGCACCGATCCCTATTGGAGACTGAAGAGTGTGTGTGTGTGGCGTGGTGGGTTGGGGGTGGGGGTGGGGGAATTGTGGGGGCGGGGGAAAGTGGGATTACTACAGAGACGATACCTTGAAGCAGTGGGAATGCAGGGCTCGCTCTGCGTGTGGTTAATTAAACAGGTAATTAATAAGTTAATTAAGCAGATCTCAAAGAGGGAAAAAAATACAAACACAGAAATATCTGACAAGTATGCATTCCGCCGTAGCATTACACTGATCTGCCTACATTTAATAATATGTTACGACAGAGAATACAATGCCAGTATTCTGGTCCCTTCACAAAATAATGGATGTGCCTCGTCGATCTTGCTAGCCTTGGGTATTCAAGCTGTCGATGCTTCTTGTTTTGCAACGAGGTGAAAGATTGTATTGCACGGTGTTAGTTCAACCTGGGCTGATATGAATCTGAAACCCCTATTACAAACACTCACCAGCTCTATTGCTTAAGTGGGTCCGCGAACATCGCCACTCCGTCGCCGCTTCTATTTGCTTTGATTCATCGGCGAGTCTTTCTCCCTCCCCCCTCGTGCCACTTATCCTGGTCACCAGGTATGTGTCACCGGTAGTGGAGCAGCCGGGAAAGTGGCCTAGTCCGCTGCATACACACCGTTGAAAACCCTTCCTTTTGTTTACTGCTAATTATCTGTCCATTAGACTCGCTCGCCCACAATCACAGCAATACAGCCGCCTTATCTCTGAAGGATTATCGGTTGAAGTGTCCTCTGTAAACAAACCGACTGCAAACACATTAACATCAGGACGGGACCCGAATTACAGAAATACGGGACGGCCTTTCAAAATGGGCCGCAAGACCAGACTAAGCCGCTCTGGTTTGCTATTATGCTCATATTGAGCATGTATGATGATGACAATCGCTAACTGTTTGAAGAGGGCACAGTTCCTTAGTCGTTATCTGGAGCCACAACACAAACAAATCCAGGTAAATCTTAAAAGGTGAAGCCTCAGAGACATATTCCCAGATTCCACTGGAAATGGGATTGTTAAGATATTGCTTCCCAGAGGAATAAATAAACTTGGAATACCTCGCAAGAATTTAGCTCAATGGCTCTGCCCAGCAGCTGGAGATGCCTTTAGTCCTAGTCATACAACACAGTATAGAGCGAGGAGCAATATTGAAACGTCGGTGACAAATAGATCAAGGATCCAGAATCTGGACGCGGTACCCACAAAAATCATTTTTACTGTCGGCGGAATACATTCAGCGGTTCCAATGGAAATGTCCCCCATTTCACTTCAAGCGTATCCCCGAAAGGGGAGTAGGAGCGAAAATTTTGGCTGCGAGGGGGCTTTCTCCGCAGAGTCTGGAATATGTTAAACGTCATCAAGTCCTGACCACAGACCAAAACCCCAAACTCTATTCGCCCTCATTGTGCTCCACCACCAGCACCCCACCCCTATCACCAGTCGGTCCTGTCTCTCCACTTGACCTGTAATAGGCAAGACAAAACTACTCCACACGGTTCTTTCCAAACCATCGCTAACTACAGCAATTCATTTCACGTCCAATGTTACAGAGAAAGCAAGGTGTGCTGTTGAAGCAGCACCACTGACTCTGCGTCTCATTGTACATTTCCGGAGTGTTGATAACTAATCGTACGTTCACACACTGATCCGGGGCAAATACAACTGAGTTTTGAATGAAGAAAATAGTCGGACCCAATTTCGATGTCGTCCCTATTTCCCCCATTTTTTTCATTCACTCGTGAGATGTGGCCGCCACTGGCTGGCCAGCATTTATTGTCCGTCCCTCGTTGCCCCTTGAGAAGGTGCCTTCTTGAACCGCTGCAGCCCATATGCTGTTGGTAGATCCACAATAAGAAACAATTAAGAAACATGATGTTTTAGGGAGACTAAAGTGTTTAAATTCTCATCTTACTCCAATCGTCAATATCAGCGCTGGGCTGTCAGATTACCTCGGTTTTTGATATACAGATTTCGGCCTCTACGTATCAACTGTATTTCTTGCGTGTACGAACTATATACTTTTACTTGCCATAAGATATCTTTGTCATCGACGGGGTACAGTGAAGGTTCACCTGATTAGTTCCTGGGGTTGCAGATTTGTCCATGGCGGAGAGTTTGGGCCGACTGGAGGCCTGTATTCGCTGGAGTTTGGAAGAACAAGAGATCTCACAGAAACATATAACATTCTAACAAAGCTGACAGACTGGATGGAGGGATGAATCTTCCACTGGACGCGGGGCCCAGAGCTCACTTGTGGGACTGTCTCAGGACGTGGGGTTGGCCATTTTGGACCGGGATGTGGAATAATTTATTCAGTCGCAGGGCGATGTACCTGTGGAACTCTGTATCACAGAAAGCCCTGGAGGCCACATCACTGAATATATTCAAGCAAGAGCTAGATAGCTTTCTAGAGGGCAAAGGAGTCAAGGGGTTGGGAGAGCGCAGGAATAAGGCATTGAAATGCAGGGTCAGCCATCATCGCATTGAATGGTCGAACGGTTTCGATGGGCTGAATGGCCTGGTCCTTCACATACTTCTATGCTTCTATGTATATGTGGATGTTTGTTTGCGTGTGAATAGGCATTACTTTTTGTGTGTGTACGTGTGCCAGTGCCTATAATTATCACGGGTATACGAACGGGTGCCCTTGTAAACTCCCATCTTGAAGTGAATGCGTGACAGTAATGGAAAACGTTATTGTATTTCTGCATCTGTGTATTACAGTGTATACAATATCGCTGGTCGTGTACGACCGCCGAATGTATACGGCGCTGTGAACGAGGATTCCGCTAAGCAGGGGACTGGCATACACGAATTCTGTCTATTTCATAACCCCAAGGGAAAATAAATCGTCTCTGCGCATTTGAAACTTATTGTGCTCTTTTGAAGACTAATTTTATTAGGCAAATGAGCTTTTAAATCAAATATATAAAACCGAGGTCATTTCCTGACATAATTTTGCGGATGCCATCTTCAGTCTAACAAAAAACCACGGTTTATCTTGACGAGATTTGTAAGTACTAGCAACTTTACTGCGTTGGAAAGCCCTGGATAATTGTGATTTAAGAGCCATGTCTGTGGGGCATTACAAGCTGTTTACGAGGATATGACATTCCCCACTTTCTCACTATCGCCTTCAATTTTATTTCATGAACTGCACGCGATAGAATCTGAGACAACAGGGATGCTCTCCCCTCCCTCAGAGGTTGAATTCAATAAAGCAGGCCTTGTACAATGGTTTGAATAAAAATAAAGACTGTGCTATATTTATGCACAGTGTCAATTTATCATACTCTATAAACATTATGCACCTATTGAAGTGGTTGGGTCCCTCCCATTTCTTTGCCTCCCTGTAACGTAACTGTGCTAAAAAAAAACTTACAGCCATGTGAAATATGCCAGCACAGGTTGCTAAACTTGCAGGAATAATAAGCCTCTTTCGGCCAGGCCGCCTCCTGCTGAATCCTATGTTCACTGGCCCTTCAGACTGCAAGTTCTCCCCCCTCTCCATAATCAAGCGCCTTTCACCGCGGACAAAAAAAAACGTTAAGATGGAGAGGCGGGATTGGGGCGAGAAAAAGCAAACAGAATTTGGGCATCGTTCTATTAATCAGCCTATTAAATGGGGGCATATTTACAAATGTCAATCTCGGGACTTTAGGGTTTTGTCTCTACGTGCGAAACCTCCGACACCCCACCTTTTGTTCCCGAAACTTATGAAAGCCATTGTAGGTACCTCGGAGCCTAACTCGGACATTCTTTCAATGTACTTAGTGCTTCTAATCACACCTCTCAAAAGGTTTTTTCTATATAATAACTTTCTCTTTCACGGCGCTTGGCACATGAACAATTCACGTCGAGCGTGGCAGGCGCTGGCCTTTCCACCTCTCTGTACGAGGCAATTGAGCAAAGGACACGGTCTCACAAAAGCAGCTTTTTGGGCGGTTTAACACAGCGTTTGAATAAACATTTCATTACTGTGTTTTATATCCTGATAGAATTAAGCTTCGTGCGCTGATTTCTCTCTCTCTTTCTGAAACAAAACTATTCTTATTACTCCAAAAGTTGCTTCTCACCTTCAAGTCAAAACTGTCACTTAACGCGACTGCAATATGTTTGATGTTCTTGCTACTTTGTTCAGCAGTTTCAGGCAACGGCTTTTGGCCTGGTTAAACGCGTTTTATTCCCAACCTGACGTCTCATTACACGGGCGCTTCAAAACGACTAAAATTCAACATATCCGAACAGCATGGCCTCTTAATAACCCGCAAGCCCATGCACTGTGATTCGGAATTAGTTACCAGTTACTTTTTTTCTCCACTCCCCAGCATCGTAGACACAAATGGTTCAAGTAGAGTTACGCTTTGACTGGGTAAGTTTGATGTTCAACTAGTTACCTAATACACATGCATTCAGAAATGCGTTATTAATCAAAACGTATTTTCTTTAAAGACTGACACCATTTTGCTAATATCTAAACAATCACTGAAGTGTAATTACGTTAATACAGGCGCCTATCGAAAATAATCGATTCAAAACAAGTACACCAAGGACTCAGTTATGAACATATTGCACCTCAACATTTATTCACTTTTTTTGTTAACTCCACTTAGTGTATTCCAGCGTTTCTTTTTTGAATAGCAGAGTATTATACAAGCTGGGAACGGGGTAGGGGGAATCCTTCACGAACAATAAGCTTTGCTATATACATAACTTTATACACGCCACTGAAATGTTAACACTCGCAACTATGGTACAAATTAGAGTGAAAGTTTTTCTGAGAATTGCTCGGTATGTACATGAGACATTTTTTGGCCAAAGTTCTGTTTATGTTTATTTATTTTCTGACCCACCTAAGAAGGAGTTGTAACTCACAGCTAGTGGATCCTTTGCCTTAGCAATGCTGCTAAATATTTAAATTATGCGCAGACTTCAGAAGGAAGATGTTTGAGACAAATCCCTGATTCTCCAAGTGTGACTTCAAAAACGGAATTCCGCTGCGAAAGGGTCGGTTCGAACTAATACTAATATTGGGGAAGGGTAGTTTGGCAGTTACGTCAATAATACCGCCACCCCAACCCACTGCACTTTGAAAGTTTAAACCTAGTGTACAACATGTAGAAATAATAGGCTTTTCTTTAAAAAAAGAGATTGGTTTCAGCAAACATGACCCATGAAGATTCATTTAAAAAAAACATAGACTGTTTTCTGTTGCATTTTACCTGCCTACAAGTTGACTCAACTGCCATGGCAGCATCTCTTGGCTGCCGACTGAGGTGGTCTATTTCAATCAATCTGCTTCAGTTCATAAAGACGGGGCCACCGCCTTCTGAGAGGAGCTCGGGAGGGGCAGAAATTGCTGGCCTTATAAACATGAGCCCCGTCTCCTAGAATGAATCAACAGAACGTTTGTAGCAGACTGAAAATGCAAAATACTGCGGATTCTGTAAATCGGCTATAGAATACAGAGTAAGTTAAGCAACAGGCCTGGTGGGAGAGAGAGGAAGAAAGAGAGAGAGAGAAAATGAATTTTACCAGGCGCTGCCTGACCCGCTGGTATCTCTGGTGCTTTTCGGAGTTATATTATTTGTAGTCTTCTCTCCAAACATCTCTCTCTTTTAGAATTATGAGGATTCCTGAAGCATGTCAAACACGGTTTTCGTATTTTGTTAAAAAAATCTCCCAAAACTACAGACGAGATGTGACGGTGTCTCTTTTCTCCCTTCTCTCTCTCTGCTGCTCTTCCTAATACCCCTTTTGGGGTATTTACTTTTTACTGCCGAACCACGCAATTCTGAACAGTAGAGTCCGGAGGGTGATCTGTGCTCCACTCCCTGTCGGACATGAAGGTACAATCGAACGAGAGAGGGTGAAATCACAAGGGTTAGGCGAGAATATATAAAACATAGCGTAATATTTGGCAGAGAGCATCCAAAGGAATCTGAAATGAATTGGGATTGTCCAAGCGGGATTCTTGAAAGGGAACCATAATAGTGGTCTTTTTGTTCCTTCAAAATAACCTTTCTTTGATTTCTCAATTGACCTAAGGTAAAAAAAAGTTCAGAGCTAGTGAAGACAGCCAACAGTTCCGGTCTCACGTGGCACCTTACCAGGCTCGAATGCCCTGCAGAGTCCCTTGGCATGCGGGCACAGAAGATCCTTGGTGAGACTGCGTCTGTACAGTGCCGTTCACGTTACTGAGGTCCACGTTCATGAAGGCGTTGGACGCCGTGGAAGGCGGCAGCGACGGGATGCTGGTGTAGGTGCAGCTATAGTTAGCGTTGTAGGCCGGGGCGCCGCCGTAGCTGCTGTACGAGCTGGGGTAGCCGTTGTAGGCGTAAGCGTTGGCACCGACGCTGTAAGGGCTGCTGTAACTCTGGGATCCGGCTATGCACGGTTTGCCGTCCCGGACCAGCACGGGGACCGCCACTCGCCTGGGTGGGGGTGGGTGATGGTGGCCCGCGATCTCCAGGGATTTGTCTTGGCGTTGCCGCTTGCACTTGTAGCGCCTGTTCTGGAACCAGATCTTGACCTGAGTGGAGGTCAGTTTGAGAGTGCTGGCCAGGTGCTCCCTCTCGGGGGCAGACAGGTATCTCTGCTGCTTAAACCTTCTCTCCAGTTCAAACACCTGGGCCTGTGAGAAAAGCACACGGGGTTTCCTTCTCTGCTTCTGTTTCGGCCGTTCACCATCCTCTGTCTTATTGTCCTCGGTCTCTGGGCATTTCTTTAGGGAGTAGTTTTCTGCAGAAATATGACCGAGCCATTAATGACACAATTTGTAACAAGAAGTGCAATTTCCAGCAATAACCAGACGCACATAACTCTGACCAATTAATGAATCCCAGCGCATTGGTGTGAATGCTTCTTTCGAGTCGATATTAAACCGGCAGATTGAAGAGGCAATTGTAACAATATTTTTGAGTCAGGGCATTTAGCCTCATGCAGCTCAATTCTTAGATTAAATTATATTGAATTTAAATTAAAGGCGAAAATATCACGCATTTTGTCGCGCTGTTTAATTCCACAGAAATGAGACGCCGACTTAATTTACCGAAAAAATACATAAAAGCACTAGGTATGTGTGAATTCACAGTAATTTTTAACATTTGTGCCAGTCATCATGTTTTCAAGATCTATCTTGCCTAAATGGGGTCGCCACTTGTCACTTTTTTTTAAAAAAAGGTCCGATTTAAGTGCTTCATTCTTCCAGGTTTTTGAATGATCTCGGCAAAGTTTGTTTCAACAGAACTTGTTTGAAATGTATGAAAATACGGAAGCACAGACCAATGTACGCTATGATTTAAATACTTCTTTATCCATCTTGATAAGCAACGCTTTTGCTAATGATGGCAGTACTCACCTTATCCATAGGCCTAAAACAGGATACATAGTTATGGAGCTCTTTTGAACAGTTCAAACGTACTAACGCAACAGTAAGAACACACTGCAGACTGCAAAACAACCGAAACATGGGAATTACATTAAAGGGAGTGTGAACAATTTACAGCAGAATAATTGACTTAGGGACCCCGGATTAGTTCCTAGGGTAAGTATACTTGGGTTTCTGAATTGAAATGTGGTTCCCGTGTTCTTGGTGTAAGAACCGATTATTGTGGAGCATTAAATAAAATCCATTCTTCCGGCCACCTGGAGAACTCATTTTATCTCCGGATCACTCGAAAATTAATTTTAAAGGTATTTTTCAATGCTGTAGTGTCCCTTTCGCTTAATAGAAATTACCACCCTCCCCCCACCCCTCCACCCCGGGCATAATGTTAAGGACCTGATTCGTGAAATCAGTATGAAAGACTCTCCAGCAATTTCTGTGTTGTTTAAATATATACTCAACAAAAACGCCGCCTTCGCAAAACATTTTTAGAATTTAACATAACTACATTTCAATGCTGCAGATTTTGCAATATTTTACCTCCGGTTCATCTCTTTATAAAATTTAGACGATTAGCTACTTACTCGTGCCCTCGTCTCGTAGGATCTCCTCATCCAATTTGGTTTCACACGGGCTCCTCAGTCCTGCGTGAACGTAAAGCTCGGGGGAAAGGCTCGGATCCCCCTGACTATCTTGTACTGACAGAGAGTTCAAAAAGGGAATTTTCTCCTCCCCGTCCGAAAAACTGGAGGCTTCCCCGGCGGCGTGCATGCATGAAGGCGGCGGCGGCGGCTGGAACTGAGACGATAAATCCTGTTGTAAGTGATGGGTCACTTGCTGGCGCGTTTGCTGCTCCAGATTCAGAATATCTTTGACCGAGAATGGCGTCGACGTGACCGGGCTTGGAAGCATCATCGGGTAAGATGCGTGGGGGATTAATTATAAACCCGCCAGTTTAATCTCTCTTTTGCCAAGAAAAAAGAAAATCCAGCAGGCTTTTCTTCCCCCACCTAAATTGCAACCGAAAATAAAAAGGTTTCAAGCTCCTTTTAATTGCACAATTTTTTCCCTCCCTCTCTTGTAAAACTGACATACAACTGAAGTGGATTAGGTGGGATTTCTTTTTGCTGCAGCCAATAGCTTCCAAACTGCAGAGACTCCGTGTGCAGTTTTGTTGCTGTTCGGCCACCCCTGGGGGACGCGGGAACGTCACAACGGTGGCCCGGGGGGCGGGCACCACACGCGTCATTGGCTCCCAGGAGCCGGAGATTCAAATAAGGCCCGTTGGGTGGGCGGGACAGGTAAGGAGCAATCTCCAATTGGTTGACCGTGTGTCACGTGCAACTGCCCGGGGCGCGGACGCGTGCCCCATGCCAGGGGAGGAGGGCGCGTTCCCGCCAGAAGCAGAAACTAACTGATGTCTTAGTCGGGCGCTATGCGGAAAATTAGGGCAGAAATCAATTCCAAATTATATATTTTTATACTCTTTTGCTTTCATACGATTGATTTGAGAGGTGAACTAATGCATAAAGCAATTCATAATGAATTTTTAGTCTTTGCTTTGATACGATTGTTGCGAAGGGTGATTTAATGCAGAAAGCAATTCCAAATTATGTATTTTTTAAACCTTGCGATGATATGATTGAAACAAGGGCTAAGTTAATGCAGAAAGAAATTCTCTTTTTTAGGCTTTGAGTTGTTAACGATTGATGGGAGAGGTGAATTAATGCGTAAAGAAATTCCAAATGATATTGTTTTTCAATCTTTGTTTCAATACGATTGCAGAAAACATTCCAAATTTTTAAAAGTATTTGCTTTGATGCCATTGGTGTGAGTGGTGAATTAATCTAGAAGGCAATTCCAAATTATACTAAAATAAAGAACTGTAGATGCTGAAGATCTGAAATAAAAAATATAAATTGCTGGACAAAATTAGCAAGTCTGGCTGCATCTGTGGCGAGAAAGCAGAGTTAACGTTTTGAGTCCAGTGACCCTTCAGAACTTTTAGTCGTTGCTTTGATGCGATTAGTGTGAAGGGTGAATTAAAGCAAAAACGAATTGCAATTTTTTTTAGTCTTTGCTTTGATATCATCGATGTGATGTAGATAGATCTGAGATAGGCATTTTTTGTTAACCGGATACGTGTTAAAAGCAGGTATCTCGAGTTAGGCCACAGATCAGCCATGATCTCATTGAAGAACAGGACACGATTGCGGGGCTTAATGGCCTACTCTTGTTCCTATGTTCCTGCTGTTTTTTTTTTAGCTCTTGCATTGATTTGATTGATGTTGTATGATGTTCGCTGCGTTTCTTTTTAAAGAAAAGGGAATATAAATCATTAAACAATCTTGAAGACATCTAGCTTCCTCATAACATCAACAATTGCTGGAGAAACTCTGCGGGTCTGGCAGCATCTGTGGACAGAGAGATACAGTTAACATTTGGCGGTCCAGTGACCCTTCTTCATAATGCAGAAACTGCGTTATGGCTTACTCAAAGGGTTAAGAAATGCAGAATGTAATTCACAATTGTATATATTTTTAGTCTTTGAATATGATTGGCGCTATGTGATGTTAGATGCTGTTTCTTTTTTAAAGAAAGGGAATATAAAATTTTAAACAAAACCAACTCATACTTTCGCACATCCAGTTTCAACATGCATGAGCTCTCCCATTCTGCGATGGTCACAGTTGCATTTTTAAAATCCTTTAACTTATTCTCATTCCTACAGTTACCTAAAGTGTACTAATTGCATACCCACCAGCTAAATATTATTAACCAGTATTTGAGTATACTGCAAAATAATTATTGACTATAAATAAAGTAAGATAATCACATAATCGTGTTTGTGGTTATTATTTTTAGGGAAAAGATCGAAGATGTAAATAGTCAATCTGTTTGGTTTTCTAGCATTTATTTTCTTGAGGTGAATTTAACAGTGAAGAAACTATCTTTGTTATATTATATTAATACGTGCATTTCTGGAGATAACTGGAACTGTAAAGACACATATTACTCCATTCCGCCAATTAAGAGATTACGGTTTCTTTAATGATATTGCATCTTCAGAATGTATTATAATAAAAGCTATCATTATGAAACATAGTAATCAATTCAATATAGTAAGTGCTTGCAGATGATAATATAACGCTATATAAACACCCATTTTGCTCCGAATCTGCCCATGCCAATATTGTACTATATCAGAAACTATGCAATAGAAAGTGACAGAGGGAATGTTATTTTCCCCATTGTCGGTCAGTGTAGATCTTCTTGTACATTTAAAAATCCTTCTTCGAATCTAGAAATAAGCAAGAAGTATATGAGTTCGTCATTTCTGTAAACACACATGCCCTATAGGCCTAGTTTTGATCATTAGGCCTGGAGTGAGTTAAGTAGTTCATAACTTTCTGGTGTACGAGTGGACAGCGACTCAAGGAACAGAGATACAGAGATACAGCCGACAATGATACAATGGATGGCGATACACTGGACATTGATACAAGGTACAATAATACAAGGGACCTGTACATAAAATTTTATGCGCAGTTAAATCGTCCCTCAAAAATAGGGAAATTAGCAAAACGCTTCACAAAATTAAAAAGAGCCGTGTGCAAGTATCATAACAAAAGAACTTGCCCACTTAACTTGGGGAAATTAGTCCCCTTCGAATTTATTTTTCCGCCTGTCGGTATTTCCACCTGATCGCCTTACTAGAGAGAAGGACTTCGCTCTGCCGTTTAATTTACTGAAATGTAGGATGTACAGATTGGTCGAATCTATATAGCTGTACA
Source organism: Ginglymostoma cirratum (assembly GCA_024137785.1). NCBI lineage: Eukaryota > Metazoa > Chordata > Chondrichthyes > Orectolobiformes > Ginglymostomatidae > Ginglymostoma > Ginglymostoma cirratum. Next base: position 5,633,167 of record JAHRHZ010000139.1, on the reverse strand, counting down.
GGACACTCACAACACTTTCTACATGCCATAACGAAATGGATACATGAGATGCATGTTGGAAATTGCAACTTTGTTACGGGATTGCATTCAAGCCTATAATAGTGAGGGTTGCGGGTAGGGGGAGGAGCTGCTGAAATCGGGGGATCGCGGCAAGATGTCCTTTATTGTCCCACCTGCGGGTTATAGGCACTTTTAATCTTCAGTTCTCGGGGGTTTTAACACTGACAAAAGTGGTTTTACTGAGATTGGTAAAGATTTACAAAAAAAAAATTTGGGGACTTTGTCATTAGTTAAGTACAGTTACAGCGCAATCACAGATCAATAAAAGTCCCGTTTTTCAAAGACAAAGGAAGTGTCACTTAAAGCACCCATTACATAACACGGTCTGTCCACTTCATTCATAACAGCCACCATCGAGCTTCATAGAACTGTTTATATTCTACTGCCCTTGAAAACTCGAGATTAGCGTTATCTCAGCAGCAACTGCTAGTTTTGAACAGTGGCGTAGCATAAACATACGAAGTATCAATCACCAAATAATTTTGCTACGACCTGGTTACAGTTGCTTTGATTTCCCTCCTGTTGTATTTAACTTCCATCTATAAAGACGCAAGAAACGACATGAATATCTAAGTTAAAACAAAACAGAGGCTAAATTTAATCTGGGAGGTGGAACATACTGGTATATTGAACTTATCAACCACCCAATATTAAATTGTTGCATTGCCGTACCTCACCTAAACTCCGAAACAACTCATCTGTATTTTCTCTCTTTCTCTGGTTTACGTTCTTGGTCTCCGCATCTCACTTTACTTTTCAAGTGCGCGGAAATCAGACGTAGATCACTGTAGATATTGGCTGGCGATTGGAGTACTCATTACCCAGCATGTGTTTTCTTTTTCCTTTTGTAAAGTAATATTTAAGTATGGATTTATTGAACTGTGCTTTCTTTTAAAAAAAAAGATCTGTTCGCTTCACCGCCGAAACGAGGTCGTATGGAATCTGATCGACACCTTTTCCAATGTGAAAACGAACGCGCTGGGTGTTACGACCGAGATAATTGATTTCATTAAACTAGCGCTCAGTGAAATTAATTCGGGTCAAGGGGTTTCTCTTAAGGCGAATTAACACATCATAACTACTTCTCGGTTGAAACCTGCATTACTGTGTTAAATCTGCAGGGAAAATATGAGAATGAATGTATTCAAGCTGTTAGCGATTCTTAACAGTCTTGCCGATCTCAGGCAGCAAAATTGCAATCTTTTGCAATCGGGAGGAAAGTGAGATTATAGAGGTGAACATTTTAAGGAACACAAAATCGGGAAACTTGATTAACGATATGATTAAATCAATAATTTACCCATTACGTTCCATTTCACCAATAATTAAATCCACATCACGAGTTCTTTTTGGGACAACTCCGTTATTCCTTATCTCCGCATTGTCGGCTTTGCTTTAGTTGTTTTCACTTGTGACTTGTTATTAAACCAGAGATGCGGACTGGATCGTCTGCCTCGCGCCGACTGCAAACTCACCAGGTGCAGGGAGTGAAATAAAAAGCAGAATTTGCTGGATAAACTCAGCAGGTCCGACAGCATTTGTGGAGACATAGAAATAAAGTTAACGTTTCAAATCGAGGGACCCTTCTTCAAAAGCGAGACTGAACTGACTTGCTGTCACATCGGATCTGTGCCTCCTCAGCTCCCAGCGCTTAAACAGAACCAGGAACTTGCAGCCTCATATTTTGGGCAAACTCCCAGCAAAGCAAGATTGAACTTGCCTCGCGGTTCCTCCTAATTGAATGTCGATAACGCACGAGTGAAATTTTATTCACTTAATTTACCTCCTAAAGCTTTGCCGCCTTTGGTTAATACTCAGCAAAGTGATATTAAACTGATGAGTTTGAAATTAAAGAAGAGTGGACGTCTGGCTGTGTTCACCGCTGCATTTTTAGCATTTATTTTTAAGAAGTGATGAAAATTTGTTTCACTCGCCATACAATTTTGCATCGTCTGCTTGTAAAATCATAACAAAGCATATGGCAAGACATCAGAGCAGAATTTATGCTATTACATGGCCCTTCGATCACTTACTTGGAAACGAGAGAATGGAAGGCAATCATTTGAACGCACTTGAACCTAGTTCAACTCTCATATCAAACAAGAGATATGATTTAATCATGACTTTGTGACGAAGGATGGCTGCACAGTTTCCTATTAATTTCAGGGGAAAATTACATTTCACCAACCCATATCTCTTTCTCAGATCTCCCTTTAAATGGCAGGTAATTAAATCATTAAAATGATGGTTGGTACTTTCGCTGTCAGACTTCCAAGCTATAACACATTTAAAACGTAACTTCTGTAATTTTGTACAGGACTCATGTCCCGATGCTCGATGCCTGACGAGCATCCACTATTTTGGTGATAAATGCGCATTTTGATTCTGAGTACCCTTTGGAAACTGTTCCCGAGCCACAAGAAAAAAAAATTCAGATTTTCTTAGGGATTTAAACAGAGAATGGAATAGGGAGAGCCATCCTTACAGAGGAAGAAGCCAGCGACTATTCAGCCCATCGCTGTGTGCTGTTTCATTGTTTCTCAATGAAGTCTTCAGTTCATCCGCATTTATATATACAGTAGGTAAACGCTACTACTACAAAGCCCAACTATATTTTTACAACACCGCGTTTTTGGTTGTACCAGCTCGCCTGACGATAACTTCAATTTCCGAAGCATTTTAAATGTAAATCGTTGGGCATTTCCAGCATTTATTTGAAAATAATATGTTAATTTGCTGACACGTTGTTATCAGATTAACTAACTTAACCACGCATTTCAGGTTTAAACATACTTGATATTTTCCATCTATTCGTTCGCACTGATGCAAATAAAACCTGTCCGATGTAAGTAGCAATCCGTGTGCAGCAATTTTCACACGTGATAACTTGCACTGTTTTGTCTCTGTTTCTCCGTTTACATTAACGTTTAATCAGGTGTCTCTCATTAACGATGTCAAATTCTAATGCAGAAAAATTCTGAAATAAAAATTATCCAATATATGAGTGCGAAATTTGAGTTCATTCAAAATTATGATTATTGTCTGTGCCATTTATATAATTAAAGACGCCCTTCCCCAATACAAATTATTACCGTTTCGTAATTCACCAAACAGGAGAGCAAACTGTTAAGAAGTGTATCAATATTGTACAAACTCTATTGCCCGTACTTGTCTTTAAAAGTCTTTCATCTCTGGTTTATTAATACCTTATCAAGTGAAAGGCACCCATCTCTCCCAATTAAAATTCCGACAGCAAACAGCGCCGGCGGTGTCGGCCGATAGGATCTGACACTATCGGGGCGCTGACTTTCCGCTGTGCAGCAACTGTCGAATGGTCGGAGATTACCGAGACCCTCCAGATACTGGAGAGGGACGGGAGTTAAAGAGAGAGCAGTTAAGCGACCTTTAAACATCTCTTTCAAAATAAAAGATAGCGAGGGCTGCAGATAACGCAATCGCCAAATGCGCCCAGGCATCCTGCTAAATTTATACCCGCTCTAAATAGGTTAGTGGAGAAATAGCCGTCAGAGAAACGGCAAATTTGGTGTGTTTACTGGAACCATGGTAATGGAGCTTCCGGAGGCCTAATTTAATTCTACCGCACTCTCGCACAAATTCTCCAGCTTCCGGCAGACTTAATAACATTGCGCTCTCTGTTTCTGGTGTATTTAAATGCTACCATGGTATACATTTGTCTACCCGAAGATTCAAGAGCAGGGACGTGGGCTGATGGGTTCAGTTTGAAACTTTTCCAATTGGGGTTTGACTCCAGGTCTTTAAGCACAGAGACTATGTACTTCCATTTGAGTGCCTCGTGTTTGTTAGCAGCTCATGATTAACGGGCATCGCCTGAAATTAGTGCCTGGCCTTTGACGAGGAAAATTAACAAACGTTTCTACTGGCCGCAGTGTCGTAGAGGCTTAAAACCCCTACACAGCGCTAGATCCATGGTTAATTCAAAAAAAGGTATGATTGATACTTTGTGTTGACCAAAGCATTAAGGATCAGGAGAGTATGGAGCCTACACACAGCTCAACCACGATTAAATTTAAGCGCTAAATAGTTTCCTTCTTTTCCTGTCTTTCTATTGCCAGACTCCCTGGTAGGATGCTAAGCGAGGAAGGATGTAGGAAATGCAACCATTTGTAAAATAAAAGAGGGTTCCACGTCGACAAAACCGACAGGACGTCCTAAATATCATCTCTGCAATTTGCACCCAGGTGCGTAAGGAACCGCGGGACAGTAAATAACAAATAGGCTGATCCAACCTTTCGGTGTTAAAGGGGTCTCTCTCTCTCTCTGTCTCTCTCTGAAAGCTCATGGAAGGCCATCCCTTTCAATAAACTTGCCAGCCCTATTCCCCTTAAACTCATCTGTCCAAACAACATGACTGAAGATGTTTAAAATACTGGTTGTTTATTCTACGGATACTTGAGCATCCGGGGCCTTTAATAGATTTTACTTCTCTCTCTCTGTCTCACTCATCTTACCCCCAACCTCACCTCCCCCCCCCCCCCCGCACCACACACCCCCCACCACCCTTTTTCTGGCTGTATAAACAAGTGTTCGCCCTGCCTCGTAATCGCCAGCGAATCATAAATCACAGGGCGGTTTTCGCTGAGAAAATGACTGCGTTTCTCGTTGTCACGCGAATACAGCTGGCTGTCAAAGTCTAAACCGCGAGGGAAAGACTCTTATTCCGTTTCCATAAACTTCCGAATTCAAGCTCTGCGTCTTTTGTTTGGATTTGTAGCAACTCAAGGCACTTAGGTCACTCCCTGTTCGCCTGCAGCCTCTGCCTCTACCCCCAACCCTCACAACCTCTCCCCAAATCTAGGTGACGATTCTCACTCCCTCTTTTTTGGAAAAAAAATCATTAACAGTCATCTCTGCGTTTTTACAAAATGGCAAGCTCACCAAGAAACTTTCGCCATCGTTTTGCTTCTCTGGACCTACCTCCTTAAGTCCACCTTAAGGGCGTCAGGTACACACATGGAGAAAGAATCCCGTTTTTAAGGTTATATTTATAGTCAGTACTTATAGATAGGCACTCATTTCGTCGGGTCTGATGTGCTAAAAAGTAGTCAGATTTGCATTTTACTTACACATGTAAAGTCACTTTCAAATGTGAATCATTTCTAAAGAAAACTAAGCAACTGTAAGTGGTTTATAATTCCAAATTGTTTTCCTCCAATTCACTCACGTCCTGGTTAGTCCTGCATCCTGTATATTTGTTGTGGCCAGTAATACACGTAATTAACAGGCCTTACAGAAGCAACGGTCGCAATACTAGCTCAGTAACCTAAATCTGATTGCTATGCACCTTTAACCTGTTTGCCTCATGCCCACTCAGTATCAGAGCTATGCACACAGCAGTCTTATTGTAAAGACGAGTATTCAGATGAATTAACTGCATTTTGTCTTAACCCATTTTAGGCATTCATACTTGTTACATAAAGCGTTCATTCCGACTGCTATTTCCGAATTTTACACTATACCGTTTTATGTTGTACAATCCAGTAGCTAAGCAATAAACATGTTTAAAAAACGTAAATAAAGCGCTACGACTCAAGATACCGTTCATTGCGTTTCAGTCTGATTTCTCTCCCACTGCTGAGGCTTGTGGCAAATCATTTCTTCAACAGGACAGCGCAGATTCCTTGTGTTTCCAGGCATCCCTGCGGCATTTACATGTATGCATGTTTTACCTGGCTCAGAGAGGGGAGCAGCAAAACAAAGAGAAACGCTACACCTGTCACACAACCCGGCGCCAGTGCCAAATGCTTGGATGCTACTGAGACTCCGGCAGAAGACAGCTTGATAATCCCCATCCGCTCGCCATCAACAATATCTTGTTTAGATTAAAGCTTCCACTCACTTCCCAGCACTCCCACTCCAGACTGTTAGTGCAGACACCCAGCTTTTGTCTTTAAATGGAGAAATCGAGACTCAAGCCATTTTTTTCCATGATGCAATACCTCGCTGGCAGACCACAACTTAATACATCCTAAAATAAACAAGGAAGGGAAACAAAAGAAATCTCCCACCACCACCCCCCAACCCCCACCACGACCACCACCAATAAGACTATGTTCCGATTTAGAATGGTGGGGAGTAGAATGATACATACAAATGCATCAGCAGGTAAGGAAACATTTAAAACAGCTGTCTGTTAAGACGAATACACGGATAATCTATTATTCATTAAGAAAGGGTGTCGGAACGTTAAGTCTCTCCACTGTGGTGTCATGCTTATTTTTAAGGCACTTCACCAGATTTTCTACTTCCACACTTGAACAAAGTTTTTTTTCCGAAGGCTTACGATCGTAAACCAAGGTAAAATGACAAGAGGATGAAAATGATTGACCGCTGAATTTTCGCTGGATCCCGTGTCCATTCCGAATACATGAGTACAGCGTTTCACAATATGTCTCTGACAGATAATGCCTTTTTTTTAACAACAAAAAAAGACTCATATTCAATTTGAAGAAGCTTGCGTAAGTTCAAATGGTGCCACGGGATCATAGTTACAACAATATCTTGTATTTGAATGAAAATGTTTACTAGAGGGTTAAGCAGATTGCGTGCCATAAACAAGTTGCGCTTTTTACGTGTGGAGCGTTTTGTAAGTAGCAGGACAGCGGCGCTGTGCTTAATGCCTGCATTGGTTCAAACGATTGAATACTAGCTGTTTAAAAGAAAAAGCGCCAGGAAGGCGCAAGTCGCGATGAGCTAAAGATTAGGCATATGAGATTCAATCTATGGTTTTTAAAATATGAACCAAAAATACCCGATGGCATGGAACTTGTATGATTGTCATAAGTGACGCCGAAGGGATGGTCTGAAGAGACACTGTTTGTTCGCGGGACGATTATTATCAATGGACTTATGTCCATTAATCATTTATTTTATTCACTCGCCATTACAAGAGCCAAAAAAAATCCTGTGGGGTATGAAGTTACAAACGAACTCTACGAGGATCTGTACGAGCTACATAATCAGAGACATTATGAGCATGTTGTGTTCATGGCACTGAACGAATAGGCCATTCAGAAACAGCTAGTCTAACAAAGGAAATGTCTTTTCTAAAAATAAGTTAAACAGAAAAAAATATAATTGATTATGTTTCACTGACTACAACATGTCCCACGCAATCTCCCTACAGGCCACACTCCAGGCTAACAGAAAGGAGAAATAATTTATTCAAGCGTTTGGATGTTCCCGCACCAGCCCACAATTTCTTTGTTCAGCTCCAGGACTTCGAGAGAAGCAACATTTTAAAATGAATAAATTGAACTTTTAAAACAGATAACTACTCGCTGTCATTCCGGATCAGCACATCTGGACTCAGATACATCTTTAGGAAGGGTGCAAACGGGCAGGAGGTGTCTTTGGAACTCATTAATGAATATTAACAAAGATCCATAATTGTTATTTCAATGCAGCGTAGTGTTGTAGATCAGGTTGCAACAGTACCATTCAGGCTACTGTTGAGCCGTGAACAAGGTTAACATAAATATGTCGTTTGAAAACAAAACAAACGTATTATCTTGATACACAACTGTAAGTATTCACGCTGTCCAAGATAATAGTTAGTCCAGAAAATTTATGATGGGACTTCGCGTGTTTAGTCCGTCAGAAGGAATTAACTAAAGCTCTGTTTACTGATTCAGAGGAATCGCATTTTATATTTGAGTCTTTATTAACTTTTTAATCTTTCAATTAAATATTTTATTTCTCCTTTTTTTCTCAGTATTCTCGTTCTTTTCGTTATTATCCTGGAGAACATCCCTGGATTTCGAAGCCTTTAGTTACGGTCTTTTAGAAACTAGACAGGGCGTTTTAAAGTTTAAGGAGCTAACAACTAAAATTTAGCCTCTCAGAGACAAAACATAATTTTCAATTTCGAAATCTTAACAAACAGAACGTTTGAATTTGCCTGTGCGGCGTGCTTAGTGACAAAGTGGGGGCAGAACTGTCAATTTCCAGCTCACACCTTACAGTGTTTCTTTACACAGTCCTACTCTCTTTCAAATCAAATGCCCTGAGTTACTCCACGTTTTTTGAAAAAAAATCCCTTTATTCTCTTTCAATCAGAGCGGACCAATAAATTGTAGAAAAGAAGACTCACGAAGGAACTCAAATGATTGAAAAAAAAGCGATGCTATGAAAACGGAGAGCAATACTGTTCAGGTCCAGTTTTGTTAACAATGTTTATAGAACAAGGTAAAGATTGAGACATGTATTCTGGTTTATGAAGTATTACAAATGAGTAAATTGATATAATAACCTTGTTCTAATTTCGACGTGTGCTAATTTTCTGATGCGTGTTCTGTTTGAGCCTAAAGGAGGAACAAATATGATTGCATGGGTCGGGTAGAAACTGATCTGAAGAAATGGGTAGACAGGAACTAACCCGATCTCTCATTGTTTTCTGATGAAGGGTTTAGGCCCGAAACGTCAAGTTTTCCTGCTCCTATGATGCTGCTTGACCTGCTGTGTTCATCCAGCCCCATGCTTGTTATCTCTCATTGTTTAACTCGCCTCTATCAAAGTGAACTCATGGCAACAACTTTGTAGCAGCATTCATCAAATGATTTTTAAAAGGTTCATTAAGAACAGAAGTATATACATGGATGTACATTTTAAAGAAAATACTTTAAAGTAGTCAAATATTTGGTTACTACATGTGGCCTACGTTAACTTTCACCTGTAACTTTAGTATAGCTGTTTCTTTGAAGGGCCATTTATAGCCTTGTTTGAAAGCGTCATAAAATGGGCGACGGTGCCGTCAATAATGGGAGCGGATATCCAGTCAACTGTACTTGAAAGATGACAGGGCAACGTAATGGAAAGGAGGCAGCAGCTAGTAGAAGGGCCAATGCTACCTCTTTTCGTGCAGCCATGGGGTGGACGGCGACTCTTGATCCCGCAAACCACAAACAAACACGTTTTCAGGAAAGCATCGCATGGTGCAGAAGGGGACTTGCGCCTGCGAGCTTGCGCGGGAGAAACTAGAAATTCCCGGATCCCGCGGGGTCAGTCTTGCTCCATTGCATTCGAAGCCAATGCTCGTTTATTATGGTACACTCTCATCCACATTTCTTTACCGAATTGCTCTGGACACTCGCTTCAAGTAACAACACTACGTTTTCAATTTTGGGGTGCGGGGGTACGGGGGTGGAGTTGACACTGTCAGCGAAATCTTAAAAAGACCCTTTAATGGGAAAGGCCTGTCATCTCGTTCGCATTAGCGTGTCGCTCTCTTCAGGGACCAGAGCGATAAGGTTCCCCAAGTAGCAAGTCATTTTGGCTACTTCCACTGTTCATTCTCGTCTGTTTCGAAGTAGCTATGATTTTAGCTGTTCTGAAGGGTCACTGGGCTGATTTCTCACCACAGATACTGCCAGACCTGCGGTATTTTTCCAGCAATTTCTGATTTTGCGTCTTTGTTTTTATAACGACCTGGTTGAGATACATTAAGGGATGCAAGGTGACAGGGACTGGTAGGTAATCTGAGTAACGAACATTTTCCAGGGTTGAGTGCAAAGAGTCGTTTGCTTCTGGATTTTGTACTCCGTTTGCTTCTGGAAGACCCTCGGAGAAGGGAAGCAGATGACATGTTCGCTGCATGTTTATTGGGTATTTGGAAGCTGCTCCAAACTAGCCTGTCAGAGTCTTTTACATCTTACATTTTTAAAAATCTTCCGAACATTGCAAGGCATCCACAATTAAATACATGATAACAGCACAAGTCACATTTTGAATTGCTTTGGAGACCAGTTACCACTCTCATTGATTGTGTGAAGGATTTGGTGGATTTTCGCTGCGATAAGTCGCTATATTAAGTGCGTTCATTATTTATATACAGCACCTCATGGACTTAAGTTTGCATGGTCCTGGATACGATCTATATAAAACACCACCCAATTTTAATTTACAAGGTGCCTTTAACGAATAAAAAGTCTCAAGGTGCTTTTCGGGAACAATAGCAAGCAGAAAATTGACACCCAGTTACATCAGAAGATATGAAAGCAAATGGTCAAAATATTAGTTTGCAGGAGAGCTTTCATGGAAGAACACGAGGCAAAGCAGTGGAGAGGTTTGGGGCAGGAATTCCAGAGCATACGTCCCAGCCAACTGAAAGCATGGTCACCAGCTGCACAGCTATTACATCGGGCATGCTCAAGAGAAGACTAAGGGTTCTTGTTGTGGAATGGTATTGTACCTAACTCTGAGCCAGGAGGCTGGGGTTCAAGTCCCACCTGTTCCAGAGTTATTTAATAACATGAACAAAAACAGAAGTTGCTGGAAAAGCTCAGCAGATCTGGCAAACCAACTGAGTTTTTCCAGCAACTTCTGTTTTTGTTTCTGATTTACAGCATCCGCAGTTCTTTCGATTTTTATTTAGTATGTAATAACAGGTTGACTAGAAATTATCTCAAGAGGCCAGACTTACAGGAGTGCAGATATCTCCAAGAGTTATAGAGCTGGAGACATTATAGAAATAAGGAGCGAAGAGGTCATGGAGGACGTGATTTTTAAAATCGGAGTTCCCTTAAATATTAGCCAGTATAAGTCAGTGAGCCCAGGGTGACGGCTCAGTGGGACTCCAGGCGCCAGCCATGGACAATGCGTCTGCGGCGCCCTCAAGTTGTTGGAGAGTTGAACACGAAAGGCTGACCAGGAATGCATTGGAATGGTCAAGTTTGAACGCAATAAAGACGTAAATGAAGGTTTTAGCAACAAAAGGGCTTGGGCAGCGGGAGGATCAGGTGATATTCCAGAGGCTTATCCCAGGGATAAATATAACACCAAGATTGTGAACATTTTGGTTCCACCACAGAGACCAAAGAGAAAAGCGAAGGTGAATACTCTGGAATGGGTCTTCGGCTCTGGGATCAGTTGCTTGTACGAGTATTTAATTGGAGGAAGTTTCTGCTCACCCAGTACCGAATGTTGGAGAAGCAGTGGAACAACTCTAAGACAATGGAGGGTTGAAAGGGGCCGTAGTGAAGTCGAGGTGGGTGTCTCCAGAAAACATGCGGTAACTGCTGCTTTGGGGTGAGGTCACGTAGAAACAGTATGTAGGCTGAAGATTCATCCTTGAGGACTCCAGCTACTCTGCAGATATTTTCTAATCAACCTGATCATAGTACTTCTCTGGAGAAAATGAGACCTAAACCTAAGCTTGCCAGCCCAGTGGCGGGGACACTACCACTGCAAAACAAGAGCCTACCACTTTAACCATTATGGGAAATGTTTTCTAATCAAGCTGGTGGGTCATGTTATTACACACGTCTGGAGCAGGTGGGAATTGAAAATCCGGGTTAAAATTGTTGCAGAGATAGTAGGAACTGCAGATGCTGGAGAATCTGAGATACCAAGGTGTAGAGCTGGATGAACACAGCAGGCCAAGCAGCATCAGAGGAGCAGGAAAGCTGACGTTTTGGGCCTAGACCCTGCTCGGCCTGCTGTGTTCATCCAGCTCTGCACCTTGTTATCTCA
>JAHRHZ010000139.1:5594736-5621199 GCA_024137785.1 Ginglymostoma cirratum | reverse complement strand
TTTGGAAAAAGGAAAGCTCAGAGGTGTACTGGAAAGGATAAAGGCATGGGACTAAGTCAGAAACTATCTGTTATTATGAGAGAAAGTAATTTCTATCTTAAAAATACTCTGGAAACATCTTTTAAATTGCTACCATAATGCAATTTTCATCGCATCCTTGTATGATACCGGTATTCGTCAGATTTAATTATCATCAGGTTTAACTGCCGATCAATATCCGTATTCTTATCGCTGTGATAATTTGTAAACTCACACTTACACCCCTGACATTTGGCACTTCTTAACACAAACTTTTCGATAATTAACATGTTAATACTGTTTGTTTCTACCCCTGCTTTTCTGGAGACCTTCTTCCATCGCTAAATGGATCGAAGGCTTACTAACTTGCAGCTGGCATTTAGATTCTAAACCGCTGCCAGGATGTGGTCAGATTGGCAACTGGAGATTGTTTGATGGTCTCACTGATTCTCCCTCTTTGTACTGAATGTCAAATGCAGTAACTGCAAAGTAGCGATCAAGATTTACCAGGCGATCGAATGGAACAGTGTTCTTTTGCAATTTCCAACCCTATGACATCCCAGATTAGACGTAAAATGAATGTAAAAATAGGCTTCTTGCTGAATTTTACTGACCTGATTACAGATTTTTTTTAGCAATCGCCCAGCAGCAAACTTTCGTTGTCAATTGAATTTAACTTAAGAGTCACAGTCAGCGCAGAAACATACCCTACTGTCCACCATATCCGCGACGAAGAGTCATCCCAATATGACCTAGTTCCATTTATCAGCATTTGGCCCATATCCCTCTAAACTCTTCCTATTCATGTGCCCACTCAGGTGCCTTTTAAATGTTGTAATTGTACCAGCCGCCACCGCTTCGTCTGGCAGCTCATTCCATACACGAACCGCGCTCTACGTGAGTAAGCCAGCCTTCAGGTCCTTTTTAAATTTTTCCCCTCTCACCTTAAATCTATGTCCTATGGGTCTGAATTCTCCCACCTAGGAAAATGACTATAGCTGTTCACCCTATTCATGCCCCTCATGATTTTATAAACCTCTATAAGATCATCCCTCAGTCTCTGACTCTCCAGGGAAGAAAGATCAAGCCTACCGAGGCTCTCCCTATAACTCAAACCCTCCAGAACTGGCAACATCCTTGCAAATCTTTCCTGCACCCTCTCAAGCTTAACAACATCCCTACTATAGAAGGGCGACCAGAATTGTGTGCAATATTCCAAAAGTGGCCTCATCAATGTCCTGTACTGCAGTAACATGACATCCCAACTCCTATACTGGAAGCTATGACCAATAAGGGCAAGCATGCCAAATGCCTTCTTCTCCACACTGTATACCCATGACTCCACTTTCAAAGAACCATGCCCCTGCACCCCGAGTTGTCTTTGTTTGGCATCACTCCCCAAGGCCCCATCATTAACTGTATAAGTCCTGCCCTCGTGCGTCTTACTAAAATGCAACACCTCACGTTTATCTAAATTAAACTCCATTTGCCACTCCTCAGCCCATGGGCCCATCTGATCAAGGTCCCATTGCAGTCTGAAATAATCTTCTTCGCTGTCCGCAACAACATCTATTTTGGTGTCATTTGAGAACTCACTAGCCATTCGTCCGATATTCACATCCAAATCATTTATAGAAATAACAAAAAGCAATGGACCCAGCACTGGTCCTTGTGTCATACCATTGGTCACAAGCCTCCAGTCCGAAAAACAACCCTCTGTCTCCCACCTTCAGGCTAATTTTATATCCAGTTGGTTAGCCTCCTCTGGATTCCATATGATTCAACCTTACTAACCAGTCTACCACGTGGAACCTTGTCTAACACTTTGCTGATTGCGCTGCCTTCATCAATGTTCTTTGTCATCTCTTTAAAAAACACTCAATCAAATTAATGAGACTTGATTTCCCACATACAACGCCATGTTGACTATCCCTAATCAGCCCTTGCCTTTCCAAATGCATGCAAATCTTGTCCCACAGAATCCCCTGCAACAACATATCCACTGCTGACGTAAGGCTCACCGGTCTATAGTTCCATGGCTTTTCCTTCCAGTCTTTCTTAAAAAATAGCACCGCATTAACCAAACTCCAGTCTTGTGACACCTCACCCATGGATATCAATGATACAAATATTTCCGCAAGGGGCCCAGCAATCTCTTCCCTAGCTTCCCACAAAAGTCTAGGAAAGTCCTTACCAGGTGCTAGCAATTTATCTATCTACGCTTTTTAAGACCTCGGGCACCTCCTCTTCGGCAAATGAACTCTTTTCAAGACATCAGTATTTATTTCCCAAAGTTTCCTTGCTTCCAAGTCCTTTTCCACAGTAAATACTGACACAAAATAATTCGTTTAGTGTCTTTCCCACGTACTTTGGTTCCACACATAGACAGCCAAGCAGATATTTAAGGGGCCCTATTCTCTCCCTAGTTACACTTTTGCCCTTAATGTATTTATTGAATCTCTTTGGGTTCTCCTTAACTCTCTTTATCCTGTATGCCGTCCTGATTTCCCCCTTAAGTATACTCCTACTGCCCTTATACTCTTCTAGGGATTCACTCAATCCCAGTCGTCTATGCCAGTTGTCTCCTTTTCCTCGACCAACTTCTTATAGACTCAGACTTATAAAATGAAAAGGGACATAGGCAGGGTAGAGAACGACCAAGGGGCGTAGATATAAGGTATGGGGATGGAGGTTTAGAGGTGACATGTGGAAAGATGTTTACACGCAGTGGGTGGGGAGAATTTGGATAAGGGCGGTAGAGGCAGAAGCCCTCATAACATTTAAGAAGTATTTAGATGTGTACGTGCGATAGCAAAGCAGACAAGGCTATGGGCCAAGTGCTGGAAATAGCTTTAGAATAGTTAGGTGTTTTTGACTGGCGCAGGCACGATGGGCCACACAGCGTTTTTCTGTGCTGTAGACTTCTATGACTGTGACTGTGTAATATTATTAGCCGTCAACAGAAAGGCCACGTTAAAAACAGCTGCACCTTCTCAGCAGAAATGTGTTAAATAGTTCGATGCTCCTGTCATTGTATCTGTTTCACGGAATGTCATGCTATTGTGTGTTTTAGTATAGCTTATATAGTATGTTTTTGTAAACAATATCGCGGCATGAGCTGCTGCTAGACTATGCTGTGAGTTTTTTTTAAAATCCTATATAACTAAGGACATCTTGCCACAGGCAGAAATGATCGCCTAATAGCAAAACTGCGTTCGAATGGATGTCCTGATGTTCTAAATGAAAATGGATGGATTCGGATGTGAGAGGTAATTAGCCACAAATTTTAAATACGTCATTACATTTCAAAATGTAAAATGAACAGGTTCTAAGCTCTTTTGATAAAGCCGAAAGAACTACGGATGTTGGAAATCAGAAACAAAAACAGAATTTGCTGAGGGGAAAAAAATACTCAGCAGGTCTGGCAGCATCTGTGGAGAGAAATCAGAGTTAATGTTTTGGGTCCAGTGACCCTTCTTCAGAACTAATCTCTTTACAGTTGGTGAGCAGTCAGCTATGTATCCCGTCAATCCAGATTACTATGACCGCCCATTTTAAATAAAACAACCGATCTCCAAGACTTTATTCAGATTGACAACATTTAAATCGCGGAATATATTAGTCCTGTCATGCATCTCAAATTAATAGTTCGTTATTATAATTCTAATATTTTAAATAGTATTTCTTCCGCAGTTTATGTATCTGCGGCTATGTTACAAATTTAAAAATGAGTTCCTTGTCTCCATCTGAATCGAAATTTTACTGATTGCGTCACGAGGTGATGACTGAGCCGTTGCACAAATAGATCATAGAACTGTTGTAAAGTACTCAGTGCTGTTCACAACTTGTACTTTTAATGCAGTAATTACTACCATAAGCTGTTCGGCACCTCGAGCCTGCTGCTCCATTCTGTGGGATCATGGCTGATTCAACATTCCTCATGTCCACTCTCCTGCCTTTCCCCGTAACCCTTGACTGTCCTATTGATCAAGAATCTTTCTATCTCAGCTTTAAATATACACAAGGACGCTGTCCCCTCGGGTCTCTGTGGTAAGCCTCTGAGAGAAGAAATTCCTCTCTATCTCAATCTTAAATTGGAGCCCCTTTATTCTGAGATTATGCCCGCTAGTCCTAGACTCTCCCACGAGAGGAAACATCCTCTGAGCATTTGCCCTGTCAAGACTCTTAAGAATCTTATATGCTTCAACGAAAGCACCTGTCATTCTTCTAAACTCCAGTGAGTAGAGCAGTGTTTAACCTTTGATCGTAAGACAAACCCTCCATACCGGAGATCATCCTGGTGAAACTTCTCTGAACTATGAAACAATATCGTTTCAGAAATAAGGGGACCAAAACTTCTCATAGTACTCCCGATGTGGTCTCGCCAGCACATTGTACAGTTGCAGTAAGACTTCCCTATGCTTATACTCCAAACCCCTTGAAATAAGGGCCCTAAACCTTCCTGATTACCTGCTGTACTTGTGTACTAGCTTTCCGTGTTTTATGCACAAGTTCCCCCAAGCCCGTTGTGTTGGAGCTTTCTGCAGTTTCCTCCACTTAAATAATACTGTCCTCTATCCCAAAGTGAGCGCCTTCACATTGTCTCATATTATTGCGAGTTTTTCTGCCCAGTTACCAGCGTATCAATATCTTTCTGTAAAACTGTCTGAATCCCTCTCACGACCGGGCTTCCCATCTATTTCTTGTGTCATTTGCAAATGTGGCAACAGTATATTCGCTTCCTTCCTCAAAGTCATTTATGTATACTGAAAACAGTTGTTGTCCCAGCCCTGATCACTGCGGAACCCCACTGATCACTGTTCGCCAATTTGAAAGAAAAGAACCCCTTAATTCCCATTCACTGTTTCCTGTCCATGAGCCAATTTTTTACCCATGCCACTATACTGCCTCCAACACCATAGGCTAATATGACCTATCGTTTGGTGAGGTACCTCGTTGAAAGCCTTCTGGAAGTCTACTGACCCTTCTTCAGATCATTTTCGAACCAGGCTGTTGACAGACGTTATTGCAAACTTCAAGAGATTTGAACCTAGGGATCCTACCTGAGAGGTAGGGACACTACAACTGAGCCACAAGATCCTTGTACCGCTACCAGGTAATCTGAGATGACCTAAACCTCATATTAGCAATCGAATAACCGCAAGCATCAGGAATAGTTTCCAACTCATCTTTAGAATACCGACATAACTATTCGGGTTTGTCAGGGACATCTTGTGGAATCCCAACAGGGGACGCTGGAAGTGGATACGGGATACTGATGAAGTGCGTGGCTAAGAGTTTTAATCGCGATTCCTTACTTATTGCATTAGCCACCAGCTAATCATTGAAATTCTGCCCAGACACTCTAAGACCCTTAAGACGTAGTTGTGTGTTGGCTATATTACTGCCATATTGGCCGACGTTACTATAAACGACTTTCTTTCTCAACCTCTCCCCTCACCTGAAGCACGGTGACCGTGGTGAGGTTAAACTCACCGCCCGTCGTCTCTCACCAATGAAAGCACAGTCCCATGGCGCTCTAGGACTATGGCGAGTTTATGTTTACATTACAGTGCTCGATTAATAATCCCAATGATCTGAATCCAGACTCTTAACAGTCACTTCCAATCGGTTTAAAATCAACCAAAAAGTCTGATATTAGTTAAAATAACCAAGAAACTGTTAGGTTGAGTTTAAGTACAACTGCTACGCTGACATATCCTTTAGGGAAATAAATGTATTGTCCTTGCCAGGTCATGTTTGTATGTGTCTTCAGTCTTGCCCTCTGAAGTGGTATATTGTTGCCACTGCTGCCCTGAGTTCAAGAACAAGGCTTCATCACAATCCACACAACTCAATAAACCCAGACGAAGGCAGATGCTCCTGGGCATCGTTGTGGGATTTTGCTGTCCACAGTAGATGTAATGTCCCTACCTGTAGTAGGACGCCCGGGTCAAAATCTCCTGAAGAATATAGTAACGTCTCTGAACAGGTTGGTTCGAAAATGATCTAAAAGGTCACTGGACTCGAAATGTTAACTCTGTTTCCTCAGTAGAGATGCTGCCAGGCCTGCTGAATTTCTCCAGCAATGTCTTGCTGTTTCAGACCTCCAGCATCAGCAGTTCTATATTTATGCGAATAGGAAATATCTACAATATGTAGCCAGGAACTCTGAGCTCGCATTTCTTTATTTACGTTGTGTGGGGACATTCTTTTGTGTCTCTGAACGGGAGTATCCTTTGTTTTTGGTCTGGGTGAACAACTTTTTGTGACTCCATGTCTACGTGTGAACTTTTTATTTTGCGCAGACGGACTTACGCGCGAATGTGTGTGTATCTGGACCCATCTGACTGAATATCTCTGTAAATGTGCCTCTGTGGAAGTGGACAGACGTATCTCAGTCTGTTGGTGGGCTATGTGTGTGTCTGTAAACTATGAATATAATCTTAGTGGAGGCATCATGCTTCTTTTAAATCAATGTCACCAGGTTCCAGTAAGTGTCCAGGCTGCAGCACCGTCCGGTGCTACATAGATCACGCCAAATTAAACACATATAAAATGGAGGGGAAAACAGAAATTGCTGGGAAAACTCAACAGGTATGGCAGCATATAAAATGGGACACTAGCTCAGATTAGAGTCCCAGAACTCACGACTGAGGAGCTGAGAGATGCCATTCAGGTCGATGATTGCGTTAAAACGCGGCAAATTCACAACGGGCGGAATACATTGGGATGGTAAGCCTTGCGTCTGCAATATTATTCTTATCGCCCGTGGACTTTTGGTTTGATCACTGCTGTTTAGAAGTAAAATTGTTCATCGTCTGGAGTTTGTTTGGCAAAGCCCATAAGGTTGCCCTGTTCGACTGGGGGTGCATGTACAGGAAACATTGATAAATTATTCGTTTGGAAGCTCATAGGATAATCTCTCAGAATAAAAATAAAGTCAGGATGATGCTGAAGGGCAGCATTCAGAGAACGAAGCAGAACTCTCAACACTGGAGCAAGTCACAGCAAGAATTCGCAGGAAAGGCAGTTATCAGACCGGGTTCTACATTCTTCCACATTTTAGAATAATAAGGAGAGGCGTTTGTACGAGTACATTTTCCTTTTAAAAAGGTCAGAGGTCAACGAGGAATGAAATGGACCTGAGCGGAGAATTCTCCTTGACGTCCTCCCAAAATGTATCCCTCATCCACATGGCTGAAGTAGATGATCTCATCATTTATCTCCTTGCTACTTATGCCATCTTGCTCGATCCGAATTTATCTGCGTTACAGCCACCAGCCACAGCATCATGTGCAAAATGATTTGGGACCTCCGGAAGTACTGAAAGGTGCTTTAGTAATGGAAGTTCTTTCTTTATCTTTCGCGATCTTTGTTGTTTCACGATAGCTTCGGTTTTCTATTAATTCTGGTGTTTGTATTTCAAATAACCCTTTGTCCTTCCTCCCCCTCGTATTATTGAAATCAACATTCAGTGTACTGTCTCCCACGATAACTTTTCTTCTGAAGCTACGACGCTGTAGGACTCATTATCTTTCACTTTCTATCCCTCAATCATCTACTGACATTTAAAACAATACTCAAAATTCAGCAATTATCCAAGTCATACAAACATATGAAATCAAAGTAGACCATTCAGCCCATCAAGTCCACTCCATCATACAATAAGATCATGGCTGAACTGTGTTTGTTTCAAATTCCACATTCCCATCTATCCTCCTGACCCTTGATTCCCCGGCCTAAGAAGAATCTGTCCACCTCTCTCTTAAAAATATTCAATGACCCCACATCCACTGTCTTTTGAAACTGAGAATTTCAAAGTTGCACGACAATCTGAAAGAAAAAAAGTCTTCATATTTGTCGTGAAATGCTGGCCATTAATTTTAAAAACATGCTCCACAAGAGGCACGTGGACTGACCCACAAGAGGAAGCATCATTTCCGTGTCCACCTTATCAAGAGCATTCAGGATCTAAGACACTTCAATCAAGTTGTCTCTCTCTTTTCCAAATTCCAATAGATACAAGCCCAGCCTGTCCAATCAATTCTTATAAGACAAACAGTGCCCCACACCCCAATCTAGTAAATCTTCTCTGAATCAATGAATGCATATACATCTTTAAATCTGGAGATCAATATTTATACTGGACACAGAATTTAAGATGTGGCTTCAACAATGCAATGTATAACTGAGGAATAGCATCTTTATTGTTACGTCTGGTCCAAGTATAGCAAGTCTACAGGTTCCCCATTACCCACAGTACATGTTACTCCTTCATGACCTCTCTTTGACAAAACTATACTAACTATTCTTGATTACCTTGAGTTTTCTGAGTATGCAACTATTGTCTCTTTAATTATCAATTCTCAAACCGTCACCACAAGGTAACTGCCCTACAGTTTCCTGGTTTCTATTTCCTCTCGTCTTTAATAGAGGGATTATATTTGTAACTTTCCTGTCAAATGGGACCTTTCTTGAATTTGGGACATTTGGAAGATTAACATCAAACTACTACCTCAGTAACAACCTCTTTTAAGACCTAGGACAAGTCCATTTGGATCTAGAGACTTGTCTGTCCCACATCTCCACCAGATTCCTTGGTATCACTTCCCTGGTGATTGTACTTTCACCAAGTTCCTTTCTCCAATCAAACTTCTGGTTTATAGCTTTTAGTGAAATGTATTTTTTATCTTCTGTTGTGAACTCAGGAGCAAAATATTTGTTCATCTTCATCATCTATTAACTTATTATCTACCATAAACTCCCTATTTTTAATTTCTAGGGGACCAACATTTGCTTTACTGCACTCCTTTCTTTTTAAATGCCTGTACAAACTTTTGCTGTCCATTTTTACTCTTCTAAACAGTTTGCTCATTGTTTCTCCATTTATTCACTTATCATCATTTTTCTTCCAATCTTGTTGAGAGTCTCATGTAATGCAGCATTTAATGTGCATTTTTTAAAAGAAAATCTTGACCTAGTTCAGAGAGTTTTACACAAAAAAACCCAAGTAGAAATGCATGCTGTAATTTCCCCGGTAATTCCCCAGAATGGTTTAATATGGTGCCTAACTTTCTCTCTTCACCTCCCCACTTCAACTCTTACCTGCCTTTACACAGACACACAAGTACCATATGATGGAAAACAAGGAATCAATCTTTAGAAAACAATTCTATGGGGAAACTGGATGAAACAATCAACTGGGCAATGTTACCAACATTCTACCACTAACCTGTCTGATTAATCAAATCATCCAATTTGTCTGGGAATAATTACAGAGACAAAGTGCAAGTGAGACATGTCAAGAAATGCAGAAATCCTATGTGGGGCTTACACAATAAATGCTTCAATTTCTCTCTCTATCTATCTATCTCTCTATCTCTCCTTTCTCATTCTTCTTGATGTTAAAATAATAACATTTTACAGAAGGGAATCTATGACCTTAGAGCTGAGCTCAACAAATGAAGGGGCTGCTACTTTGGTCGTGGAGTTCTGGCTTCCATTTGACACCACAACAAACAGTGGCCTCTGCAACTGACACGTGATAATTACAGGTAAAATAAACAAACAGATTAACTATCTGATACCACTTTGCATTATCTCCAAGCTTCTCTGATGCTTTAAAGGAATTGTACCCAGTATGTCTGGATTTTGTCAAGACCTTTCCAAGTTGTGCCAGACTTTTATTCTCAAAATTACTGCGGGAGGGTGATGGGCATTGTGTTGCAATTGATGCAAAAAGGAGTCCTGGGGTATAGTGATAGCATCCCTACCTCTGAGCTAGGTAGGCATGGGTCCAAGTCTTACCTGCTCTGGAGGTGTGTAATAGTATCTCTGAAAAAAATGGTTCCAAGATTTTCAAAAATATATCTCACGAAAAGGCAAAACATTTTTTAAAAAAAGACCACTCTCCAAATTGTCAAACTGCCTGCAATGTTGTATGAGCAGATATTTGCACTAATTAGATATTGGGAAGTCTGAAGCTTTGTCTTTGCAACCTACCATAAATTCTTCCCTAAACATCAACTCTATCATCTCCATCATCTCTGGCAAGTGTTTGAGGCTGATCCAAATTGCTTACAAATATTGTTTCTTCTAATACCCTGTGGTGAGCTTCAGCCATCATCAATCCATGTGATTATTCTGGCCACCAGCTTTCACCTCCATAACATCATTCTGCTCCTCAGCTGATCTGCTTTAGCCCTCTACACTCCACTATTCCAATACATTTCAGCTGACATTCCACCTTCTACTTTACATAAACTTGACATCATTCAAAATCTTGCTACAGTTGTCCTAACTTGCACTAAACCTAGATTTTGTATGTTGTCATGGTAGATGTAAAGAACACTATTACTTCTTAGACTGTGGATTAAAAATTGAGGACGTGTATTGCTTTAAGCCTAGGAAACTGTGAAAGAAGATTTTGCAGTTTTTAAAACAAATCACTGGAACATTTCTGAAGAAGGATCCAAACCCGAAACATCAGCTTTCCTGCTCCTCTGATGCTGCCTGGCCTGCTGTGATCATCCAGCTCCACACCTTGTTATCACTGGAACACGTTGTGGGTCGTATCTACAACGTTGCCTTATTAAAGCAGTAGGAAGAATGCCAGCCAGATGAGTGCTTGTATGTGTGTGTGTGTGTGTGTGTAAAGGAAAAGCAACCATCTCTCTCTCTTCCCCTCTTGTGTGGAGAAGAAACAGAAAATCTCTTGGTAGCTGTTCTCATTCATAATTCCCCTATACAGTGCTCTCTTTGCAAACCTCCTGTTGAAAAGAAAGGAACTTAATTGGTGACTCCTTAATCAGTGAATGAGAGATTGTGAATCAGGACTGTGCACTTATGTACCAAAAACATTGTATCCTCTACAAAATGTCAAAAGAAGTTGAAAGGAACTGATATAAATCAACTCATCTGCATCTGTGATACAAACTGGTGCATAAACTGTGCATCTCTGAATTTTTTTCCTTTCCACTTGCAATATTTGTCTCTTGTCTATTTGTGTGACTGGATGTATGTGTTTAGGAATTTTAAGAGAAGGGTAGATTTTAAGTTATAGAGGTATAAATTATCGGGATATAAACTAACAAAGCATTTTTTCTCGCTGTTGGTTAAAACCAGTTTGATTACAACAGGTAGTTATCTTCTTGTTTTTCTGATTTGAAAAAAAAGGTTTATGAAGTAGCCAGTTTGGTAAAATTAGACAATTTGGCGGTTAAACCAGATTTTCATATATGTGACAACTCTGGAAATAGTGGGTCTTGATTTCCAGTACATTTCTCCACTGGAATGTGACATACACTAGCATAGCAGATCACCCATACAGAAGCAGCTATAGCCATGTGGTTAAATTAGGATTGAGTTTTTGTCAGTGGATTCCTGGTCTCTTAAAAAAAAACTGTAGTCACTTTTCTTGTGGTGTAGTTCTGAAAACACAAACATTCTCAGAATTTCAGGGTCTCATTTATTGCTACCTAAGGTTCATTTTAGTGAAACAGTTTTACCTATTTAAATTACAGTGTGTACTCAGTCAAGCATTGGCAGTCTGAAGCTTTCCTATGTGATTCAATTTAGTTGTCCTGGACAAGCCGGATTTCTGAAGAAGGGTCCAGACCTGAAACATCAGCTTTCCTGCTCCTCTGATGGTGCCTACACCTTGTTATCTCAGGGTCTACACCTTGTTATCTCAGGCTCCAGCATCGGCAGTTGCTGCTATCTCTAAGGGAAAATTAGTGCTTTGTTTCATGGAGAGGGATCTGAAAGCTCTGTTCGATGGACTGGTGTAAAGGAGGGTAGAGACTACTTCTCCTGCCGTCAGCATAGGAGGTCACAACATCAGATCCTACTAGCCTAGATGAAGGTTACCACCCAGGTAAATGCAGTATGGACAGTCCAGAGAAATAGCCAGCAGTGCTGCAGGAAGGTCAATGATCTTCCCTAGTGTGCTAAGGTAAGTGCCACCATCTTCTTTCTGAATCTTCACACTCACTCTAACTCTGCTACTGCACTGACCTTCCACCAAGTGTCATGCTCTAATACTCTTGCTGACATATACAACATTTTGCCTCATTCACTCAATCTCAACCAGCCCAACCCCCACACTACTAACTCTGAATGTCCTCTGCACTGCCTACTCAGTCACTCACTCACTCATCTCTTGACCTTTCCTACACCTGCACCAGCACTAACAACTAAATCGTCCACTTCCATCTCACTCCATGCCTCTCTTCTCTCCTTCCAGGAGAAAACAGCCCAGGTCAGGGTTGGAAGGTTGGTGAGGCTGCTCAGTATGCAGCTGCTCACCCTCTACAAGCAGAGAACCTTGGCCCTTGCTGTGGAGATGCTGAAACATCCATTCCTGCAGCCAAATAAATGTTCATTACCCACTGTGTGCAGTTATTCTTAACATACCACAACTTCTGCCCTTTGATTGTGGTGCCCTCTCTTTTATGTCATAGAGTCATACAGCATGGAAATAGACTATTCGGTCCAACCAGTCCATGCCAAACATAATTCAAAACCAAACTTGCCCAACCTACCTGCTCCTGCCCCATATTTCTCCAAGCCTTTCCTATTCATGTACTAATCCAAATGTCTTTTGAACATTGTAATTGTACCCACATTGACCACTTCCTCAGGAAGTTCATTCCACACCTGAACCACCCTCTGT
The DNA here is from genome assembly GCA_024137785.1 of Ginglymostoma cirratum. Classification (NCBI taxonomy): domain Eukaryota; kingdom Metazoa; phylum Chordata; class Chondrichthyes; order Orectolobiformes; family Ginglymostomatidae; genus Ginglymostoma; species Ginglymostoma cirratum. The sequence continues at coordinate 5,608,505 of JAHRHZ010000139.1, read as the reverse complement.
GTTAAAAATTTACCCCTCATGTCTTTTGTAAATCTCTCTCCTCTCACCTTAAAAATGTGCCCCAGTCTTGAATTCCCCCATCCTAAGGAAAAGACAAAGACCATTAATTCTATCTATACCCCTCATTAATTTATTCACTTCTATGAGGCTGCCTCTCAACCTCCTATGCTCCAGTGAAATAAGTCCCAGCCTATCCAGCCTTTCTTTATAACTCAAACCTTCCATATCCAGTAACATCCTGGTAAATTTCTTCTGAACCCTCTTGAGAGTAATATGTGTTGCAGTTACTGGCAAAACCTCCATGATGGCTGAGATAAAGAGGTCAAAACTATAAGAGATTTTCTCAATTAACTGAAAAAGAGAGCACAGATGCCTCAGAGGAAACACTTGCAAGGCTGCCTCCTGCACTTCCATTTGCTCAGATACCGCCACCTTGGTGGGTTCTTTCCCTTAATTAGTGTCGGGAGGATCTTCTGGTGAGCACCTCACTGCCTTGTCTCTCCAGCTAGTCGAGGGAGAAACGGCCTTGGTTGCTGGCACTCAGAGGACTGCTGAAAACCAGGCACCTGCTCATTCCCAGGCAGGAGAAAACCCCACGGTGTCGCAATCAGGGTCTTCAACAACATGCATAAACAGGTGCAGGAGCGGCAGGCAAGTTTGCTGGGATCACTGGCCAAACTGATGCAAAAGATGCATGATTGTAATGAGATAACACAGTGTGGAGCTGGAAGAACACAGCAGGCCAGGCAGCATCAGAGGAGCAGGAAAGTTCAGACCCTTCTCCAGAAACTCCGACCCAAAACGTCAAACTTCCTGCTCCTCTGATGCTGCCTGGCCCCTCCAGCTCCTCACTGTGTTATCTCTGACTCCAGTATCTGCTGTTCTTGTTGCCACCATGACTGTAATGATGCTGTTTGTACCATGATGCCTATGGCATGCAAGTGCCTGGCTGCCTCCATCCTATGCCCTAACCATTGGACCTCAGCACTAATGGCTGGAGGAGAAGCCATAGAAAGCTTCCCCAGGAATCTCATCCCAGGACACGCCAGAGGTAGTGGGCCTTATGCCTCCACCGTGCATACCACCCTCTCCCCTGTGGGAGGGTCAGATGAGGGCAGTGAACTTGCATCTGGCAAGGGCAAACTCATCATGCCTGGGCCCTCTAAACTTGTTTGACCAGACCTCCAAGTCAAGTGGATTTCACTGTGGGCAGGCCACCCTTACTCCAGCCATGGGTACCTGCACTGTAACTAGACATAATGGGAGGGAAATAATGAAGAAGCTCTTCTAAGGGCACATATGTGGCAGGGGTGTCTAAACATTATAGATAGCTTTCCACATTTGCAAATATGTGTTCACTTTTCACAATCAGCTGTGTCTGTGTGTCTCTGTCTCACTGAAAATGCATCATTGCAAGCACTCATCTGTACATCTTCAAAGTAATCCATGGCCCAAAGTATGGAGTGGGCCACTGTTGCACCAAATGCAGTTAATGGGAAAATCGTAGCTAGCTGCAAATTTGGCAACTATGCTGCAACTTTCCAGCTGCACAAATATTGCTATACAGTTGTTAGTGGAGTTTGCTCATCCTGTGCTAACTTGTCAGGGCTGTTTGGTGCAAGGAGAAGCAATGCACACAGTGTGCCAATGTCTAAGGTTTTGGAGTAGATCTGTAGCTCGGGTTGTGGGTGTTGAGGTTGGTTGGCTCGCCAAGCTGGTTTCTTATTTCGTAGACGTTTCGTTACCCTGCTTGGTAACATCCTCAGTGCAGCCTCCGATGAAGTGTCGGTGTGTTCTCCCGCCTGGTTTTTAAACTCTGGGGTCTGTTGAGATGGATTGCCTCACTTCCGGTTTTCCTTCATAGTGGAATGTATATAGGGTCGAGTTCAATATGTTTATTAATAGCATGTCTTGTGGACTGCCAGGCTCCTGGGAATTCTCGTGCCTGTCTCTGCCTAGCTTGTCCCAGGTTTTTGGTGTTGTCCCAGTCGAAATATTCGTTCTCCTTGTTCATGTGGATTGAGATGAGTGAGTACTGGTCGTGTCTTTTCGTAGCCAGTTGGTGTTCATGTACTCTTGTTGTTAGTTTCCTTCCTGTTTGTCCGATGTAATGTTTCTCACAGTCACTGCAGGGGATCTTGTAGATGACATTGGTCCTGTCCATGGCGGAGAGTGGGTCTTTAGTTCGGGTGGGCAGTTGTTGTAGGGTAGACATGGGCTTGTGTGCCACTCTGATGCCCAGCGGTCGTAGGAGTCTTGTGGTGAGTACCAATGTGTTCCTGATGTAGGTAGTGTGATGCGTGTGTCGGGGCGTGTAGTATCTTTCTGATTTTGTTCGTGTAGGCATCTTCTGACCCAGATTTATGGATAGTCATTATCCTTGAAAACCTGGAAGCGGCATTCTTCTTCCTCTTGGCGTAGTTCCATGTTGCTGCAGTGTGCTGCAGCCCTTTTAAATAGTGTTCGCACGCAGCTTCGTTCGTGTGTGCTGGGATGGCAATGCTTAAGGGTCACATAGAATGCAGTGCTCACAAGAATATCTGACATTCAGTGTATGGGTGACACTGCCCTTTGAAGGGCCTCACATTGCATTTTGGAGCATCCCATCCCCAACAACAAACAACTTATCCTACCAATGGTGTGGAGCCATCTTCATCTCCATTGTGAACTTCTGAGTTACAGTACAATGGAAGATAACAGTGGGCGCTCCTCACACAATGGGTTCCAAGCTCTGGCCTCTTCACATACATGAATACCTAAGCAGAAACACCCATTAGCCCTTCCTGACATCACCATAGGCTTCACACCTCCTGAAGTCCCATCCAGTCCATCTACATGCGTACATATCTGACCATCTTTCCTAGCAGCCCCAGCTATATCAGGTCAACATGTTGGTTTAGTGGTGCAGAGCTTCTCCCTCCCCGACTCCTCGAAGCTGGGGTGTGTCAATAATCAATGACTCCTCCTCTTGCATGACCCCTTTCACTCTAATGTTGTACCATATGTCCCCCGACATATTAAGTTGACCCTCCTTCAGCATCATCATTCCGTTGCATCCTAGCTTTCTGATTTGAATTCCCACAATTATATTCCCCAGCCTCCCTCCCACAGCAGTGGCCCCTGATAACCCCACCCCACTTGATACTTAATGGACAGACCCTCTAAATTAACTGTGGCTCACTCACATGAGCAACATAGCTAGATAGCCTTGAATAATGAGTGACCAGGTCCCTGAATATTATCTGTACAGTTGTGTTTGACTGTGTTCTTGTAACTCCATGGATTGGTTGTATTGGACCAACAGTTCTAACTGTGGCCCACTCCCTAGATTGTCAAGGTAAGGACCTCCTGACCATAATCGCCCAACTTCATCCTGACTATCATTATTCCCTGGAATGATATTAGATGCTACTCTAGCCTTACTGTGCCAGAATCTTTGACTGATGTGTGCCTACTGGGAATTTAATGTGGACCAGTCCCCTTAGACTCTGAGGCATGACCATTTGCTTCCTGCATGTCCAGTATGTTTGCCATGTAAGCTGCTGGCACCCATAGTGCAAGTGAGAGATTGACGTAGCAATGAACTGTACAGCAAGATGGCTACCCCCATGACTGACAACTGCTAACCAAAATGACAAGCTGCCTGGCTTTGTCTCCAGCTGTCCTGTGAGCCTTTAAGCTTCATCAGAAGGGGTAGGGTGCTGAAATGCACGGCAAGGAAAGGCAAGGATGCTGTGAGTATCCAGGTAGGTGAAAAGTGAGTGAGAAGGAAGAGGAAAGTGTCCTAAGCTAATTGCTGGTGTGCCCCAAACTGATGCTTTACTGTGTAGAAGCAGAATGTAAGTGGATCAGCAATGTGCCATGATGGCATGGTGCTGGGAAGCAAGCAATTCTGTTTCATTCATTCATGGAACGAGGGCATTGCTGGCTCGGCCAGCATTTATTGCCCATCCCAGGGGGCTGTTAAGAGTCAACCACATTGTTGTACGTCTGGAGTCACATGTAAGTCAGACCAGGTAAGGATGGCAGTTTCATTCCCTGGAGGACATTAGTGAACCAGATGGGTTTTCCCTGACAATTGACAATGGATTCACCGTCATTATCAGACTCTTGATTCCAGATTTTTATTCAATTCAAATTCCACCATCTGCTTTGGCAGGGTTTGAACCTGGGTCCCCAGAACATTACTTCAGTCTCTGGATTAACAGTCCCGTAACTATACCACTAGGCCATCGCCTCCCCACTAAGGGAGGTGTCGGGCGCATGAAGCCACTGCCCGTGAAGTGTACCGTGGGATGTTGGTGCCTAGATCCAAGCTTGCAGTCCGGAACCTACATATGAATGAGTTGAGATTCGATTTTAATGAGGGTGATAATGAGCAATAATCCCCATTCATAGGCATCTGGTGTTGCTCCCTTGCGAAAATCTTACCACGACACCTGGAAGTCTCCAGGAAAATGTGACTCCTGACATTGTGAAAGGCCTTGCTAAACTTATGTCATTTTCTCAGATTTTTCACCAAAGCCCACATCGTTCAGGCTCCAATAAGATTCCAGCCTCTGTGACAGCAATCACTAGTCCTAACCCTTTGACTTTTGCTCTCTTCCATCCCTTATCTCTTGTTGTGTTTACTCCCAGAAAGCAACAATTTTCAATTTGTTTCAGCTTCAGAGATGATCTGCAAATACTGACACACTCTTGGGATCCTGTGTAAATATTAACACACTCTCAGGGAATCACTGCATAAATTGACACACTCCCAGAGACTCCTTTCCAGTTTGACCATACTCTTGGGGTATCTCTGTGACTGCTGACTCACTCTTAAAGAGAGTTAAATATTGACGTATTCTCAGAAACTCACTGGGAAAAAAAGACACTATTTGAGGAACCCCAGTGAATGCTGACACACACCCTAGGACCCCTGTGAATATTGACACAACTTCAGGGAAACCCTGTAAATATTAACATACTCTCACGCACCCACCGTAGATATTGACATACCCTTAGGAACCCTAAGCAATTGTTGAAACACTCAAAAGGACTCATGCAAATTTTGAAACACTTCTGGGGATGCCTGCAACAAATGATACTTACTCTGGGAATCCCTGTAAGTATAAATATACTGACAAGAGACCTCTGCAAATATTATCTCTCCTTGGACTCCTCTGAATATTTCACACACTCCTGATACTCTCTGTGGGTAGTGGCATACTCCCATAAATTCTCCTCCTAATTTTCAAAAATGTTGTGTCAGCTAGCTAAAGGAATTTTTTTTGTTTATTTGTACATCATTATATTAATAATAACATTGTAAGCTAACTCAAAGCCGTCTGATGATAGAAATCTCGTCATCTACTTGACACATAGGAAGAGAATTTTGATATTACTTTAACCAAGGTCTATGAACTGAGATGTAAAAATCTCTGATATAAAGCATCTCAATCACCATTCAGTCTCTGGTTCTAATGAGAATGCTGTAAATGTTAATGTGTCTTTGTTTTTTACAGACAATGTGATGAGTATTTCTAGTAATCTCTATCTGCTATATCTCAGATTTTCAGCATTTGCAATTCTTCCCTTTAGTTCCATAGCAATCTCCAAGCTAGTCATCACAGTTTATCTTTTTTACATGAGAAATGGATATTTTAAAAGACCAAAAAGTTGAAATTGAGTGAAAAATAATCACAATCAAAAATAAATTTTTGAATTATTCTGCAAGAGGTAGTAAATCGTTTATTGCTTCACCTAACACTTAATACTCAAAAATGGGTAGAACAAGTTGAATATGAAACAACTTCATACAAAACACAATTGTAAAACTATGTGCAAATGATAATGTCAAACCAATTCACCCCAGTTGGCAGCTCTATTAACTGTTATTATGGATAGTGATGGATAACGTGGAAAATATTTATTAATATAATTCTGGTTACTTATCTTAGTAAGTAGGTTTATAAATGTAGGTTATGTAATGCTTGGGAAAAGAGGCACCAGGTCTGCTCGACTTATAATGTATATCTTCAACTGGCCACAGACACTCTTATAGATGCTACAGAGTGACTCGTCATTAAAACAAATGATGCTAATATAAACACTGTTATTCTACAATTGCTATCCTGCCATCCATTAACAATGTGACATTTCCTTTCTTTTAAAAATAGCAATAAAAACAGCAAAAAAAATCACTTTGCCTTCCAACCCTTACAGCCAGTGATTTATTCTAATTATTTCTCCAACACCCAGCTTAATATTTTAAATATTATTGCCTAAAAATCACCAGTGCCATTATTCACAGATGAATTCCTCTGTTCATTATCTTGATTGAAGTACAAAACCATTTTCTTGATCCAAAAGGCTGCGCACTATATGGGTTTATTGAGTTTTTTGTGAGTGAAATCCATAGATTTTTGTTGAGTAAGATTATAAGTGATGTGCTGCACACTAACCATGATTAAACGGTGGAACGGTTTGAGGGGCTGGAATCTCACCTCCTCCTATATTTCCATGGACTCACCAGTTCAAGAAGTCAGCTCACAATCATCTACTTAAGGGCAATTAGGGATGGTCAATAAATGCCAACATAGTCAGCAATGCTCACATATCGTGAATTAATTACAAAATAGTTAACACGTCCATTAAAATGGCAGACGTAACCATATTTTGAGAATTTATTCAATGATATAATCAAGGGTCATTCTTTTGTAGACATGTCTGTGTCTTAATGCTTTACAGTTCTTTTGAACTTCATACCCTTCAAAACTAAATCTATATTTATGATATAACTTCCTTAACAGTCAAAATTAGCAGAGTTTTATGTGTTTAATTATTCTGCCATTAACATCAAACTTCCATTGCAATAACATCTAAATTACTCATAGAGTTATAGGGAGAGGCTGAACTTGGGGGGACGTTTTTCCCCTGGAGCTTTGGAGGCTGAAGGGTAACCTTAAAGGTGTTTGTAAAATCACGAGAGGCATGGATAGGGTGAATAGCCAAGGGCTTTTTCCTATGGTGAGGAAGTCCAAAACCAGAGGGCACAGGTTTAAGGTGAGAGGGGAAAGATCAGAAGGACCCCAAGGGATAACCTTTTCACACAGAGGGTGGAGCATGTGTGGAATGAACTGCCAAAGGAAGTGGTGGAGTCGGGTACAATTACAACATTTAAAAGGTATCTGGATGGGTATTTAAATAGGAAGGGTTTAGAGGAATATTGGCCAAATGCTGGCAAATGGGACTAGGTCAGATTGAGATGTTTGGTCGGCTCGGATGGGTTCGACCAAAGGGTCTGTTTCCATGCTGTATGATTCTATGACTTTATGAGAATCATAAGGGCAGATAAAGGGGAACATAACTGCTAGTCACATTGCAGATCAGAATGTGGATTACATGATTGGCTCTCCACTGTTTTTCAAGATTACCCAGAGATTACAGACATTGCAGTTCTTGTATCAATACATTCTTTCAATTCCTGGTGCGAAGTATTCCAAAATTAATAGAATTGAACAATAATATGCCATGTAATGCTCCTCTAAGATACTCCTCAAAGTATTTCTTGAGAAAGTTTTGATTACACCTCCTGATGTATCCTTCCTTAGATCAATGTGAGTTCTTGTTGGATCAAACTGCTGTGAAACAGTTTGGAATGTCTGGTAGCATCCTTTCAGTACTGTAAATAGATTCATGTTGTTGAATGTATCATTTGAATTTGTTTGTAATTCTTTTCAGCATTTACCCCCATCTGGCCTTGAGGATGTGGTGGTGAGCTGATGTTTTGTACTGCTGCAGTCCAGATTCTATCATTACGTCCAGAGAGCTGCTTGCAAAGCACTTCCAAGACATTGGCCTAATAACGGTGAAGGAACAGCGATATAGTTCTAAGTCAGGGTGGTGTGTGGCTTGCCTCTCCTGTCCTTGATCTTTTAGGTGATTGAAGTCACAGGTTTAGAAGGTGTTGTTGGAAAGTCCTTGGTGAGTTGCTACATTGCATTTTGTACATGGTACACCCTGCCACAACTGTGTGTCAGTGGTGGAGCGAATAAACGTTGAAGATTGCGGGTGGATTGATAATCAAATGAGTTGCTTTGCCCTGGTTGGTGCCAAAGTTCCTGAGCATTGTTGAAACTTCACTCATCCAAAGTTGTGGACAAACTCTGGGGAGACAAGAGCTGAGTTATGTGCCACACAGTTCCTAGCCTTTAAATTGCACTTGTAGCCACAGTATTGAAATAGTTAATCTAGTTCAGTTCCTGATCAATTAAAACTCCTAGGATGTTGATAGTGGTAACACATTTACATGTCAAGGAATATTAACATTACAAAGTCATATTCCTGTTGTCAAGTAAGCATTTAAATAGGTTCCTATGAAATCAAATTAAGAACCTTGACATATTCCGACTAATTATTTCTGTTCCCAGAAATTTCCCTGCGCGGTCAAAAGATTCAATCTTTATATATCATTAGCTTATCCAAAAGCATGATATAATCATTTTGTTATTAAACTTGAAACTTTAAGGGCAAGAAATGTTTAGTTTTATTATATTACAGGCAGATATGTGAAATATTTTATGGCTTGCTCTCTTATAGCATATTAGCATGCATTTGCACTGTTAACACAAATCTTTGCAAATAATGAGCTCCTCGCCCTATGTTATATCAAGCAACAATCGTTTATTGCTGCAAATTTATTTCTCAGTATTCAGAAAAGTTTAAGCAAATTATAATAATATTATTTTCAAGTTGCAGTACTTAAAATATATTTTTTAGCCAAATATTATTCTTGCCTGCAGTGTGTAAGCCTTATGTATAATCCCGCTCTCTTGCTATTTTATCCAAAGTGTAATCAGCCTGACAGCATTGGTACAGTAAGAATTTATCAGCTTTTAATCACATAAACAAATGTTCCTTTCGTGCTGAACAGAGGGCACACTGTCCATTTTTTTTCTCTTTTGCTTAGAGTTAAAGACCATTAATAACCTTTCTGTCGCCCCCAAGTCCTGGCAACACTGACAGGAGAGGAAGGCAGTGAGAAATTTATTTTACGCTGATACATTCAGGCCTTTTACAATACCCAGTAATACCTTCACCCAGCCTAGAGTGCATGGGAGACATATAGTTAGCCTAGCTCTGTGGAAATCACAACTGTGTCAAATCTTCAAGTTATATCTTTTGCTTTCAAGCAGGCATGGAAAAATCTCTTTAGCTTGCAAGTTCCAAGCATAGATGTAAGTCAGAAAGCAACACATAATGGAAAAAGTTTTAATCTAACTTGCCTGACGGGAAACCAACGGAATTGGTTCCAGTGCTAGTTTTACAAACTGTTCAATAATGGACCCCTCTGACTTCAAAGGAGAATAAAATTGAGAGGGGGGAAAATTAGTGTTACCCCAGTCTCATTAGCTTCCAACTAGTGAGTTAGGATAGAACTGCCCATACAGTGGTTAATATAAATGTGATCAAATTAGCAAATTATCAAAAATTTAAGGGTTTCTACAGGATCATAAGATATGCTTTAACTTGAAGTAATGTTCTTGTTTAGCTTTTCTCCACTACTGCTGTCTTCCATAGGTATATATTAAGTCTTTTTCAGTCAGCTCATATCAAACGTGAAAAACCCAAGTTTCCCACATATTTTCTCACTGACATTAAAAATGAGGCTTATAGAAATTAAAGCTTGCATTTATATAGCATCTTTCATGACTTCAAGAGCAATTTTTTAGCTCTGAAGTGATTTAGGATTTTTAAAAATTCAATTTTGGGGGCATTGCTAGCTAGGCCAGCATTTATTGCCCATCCTCAATTGCCCAGAAAGAGGTTGAGATTCAACCACATTGCTGTGGGTCTGGAGTCATATGTAGGCCAGATAAGGTAAGGATGGAAGTTTCCTTCCCTACCGGGCATTAGTGAATCAGATGGGTCTTTCCTGATAATCAACTCAATGTCATCATTAGATTTTTTTCCCCTTGAATTCAAATTCCATCATCTGCTGTGGTGGGATTTGAACCCAGGGCCCCAGAACATTATCTGAGTCTCTAGATTAACAGTCCAGCAATAATACCATTGGACCATTGCTTTCTCCGTGAAATGGATGAGGGAATGAGTGAAAGAAGAATGAGTAAAATACATTTTTAAAGTAATTTTTCTCACAGAGAGATTTGTGAAAACACTATTCATAACATGCTTCCAAATGTGTTTCTTAATATCAGGTGGAATCCACAAGAAAAAGTCCCAACTGACATGTTTTTCCATCGTACGTAAACTATATAAGTTCATAGAATTGTATAGCACGAAGAAAGAACGAAGTTACCTGACTCATGGTTTCTCTCCACTACTCCTACACCATAGCCCTGCAACAATTTCCTCCCCATGTGTCTATTCAATTCCTTATTGAATTTGCCTCCACCATTGTGTCAGATGGCCCTTTCTTGATAATGACATGCTATGTAAAAATCTTTCTCATATTTCCTCTTTTTCTTTTGCCAATTCTCTTAAATCTCTGTCCTCTGGTTGCCAACCCTCCTGCCAGAGGAAACAATTCCTTCCTATTTTACTTTAACACAACCAACTGCACATTATTATGTACGTCCCCTGCAGCTGCAGTAGTCTCCCTGTTTCCAGTGCAAAGGTATTTCTGAAGTATTTAGCATCTCAGAAAATAGTGAACAATTAAACAAGGCGTCGTCGATGACAGATGTTTTAATTGTATTTTCCAGTTTCTTTCCAAATAATACATTAACTTTAGTGAAAGTAATCACATTTACATGTGTAGTAAAAATGAACCTGTAAATATGTATTGTTCCAAACATTGAAGTAAAATGTATTTTTATTGCACGCTGTCTCCAGCATATACTTCTGCATCTAAGTTGATCCATAGGTTTTATTTTGTGGATCTAATTTTTGGCAGTCAATTTCATTAGGTGCAGTTGTGGAAGTTTTGGAAATGTTTCCCTTTATCCTGTGGGTTCTATTAACCTGAACAATCATATTCTTGTTGTCTTTGAATTACCTAGACTTTACATTCTAGAATCCCCTCTTTAAATCTCCACGCCTCTCTATTTCTCTTTCTTCACTTAAGGTGCTTCTCAAAATTTACATCTTCGATGAAGCTCTTGGCCACTTCCCTATTGTCTCGTTATGCAGTACAATATCAAATTTTCCTTCATAACCTTCCTATTTTCTGACAATGTGGGGGTCTTTGGGAACTTTTACTATGGTACAGTCACAGAGGAAATTCACGTAGTTGTTAATCTATGCATGTAGATACGGAGGCTGACATTCTATACTATCCTTTTAAAACTCCAGCAGAAGACTGGGAGGAATGAAATGAAATGAAAGAAATAATATTTTTCCTGAAAGTTCTGCAGAGTAAATGGTAGGGGACCAGTTGAACTTGTGTAGATTTTCAGCTCCATTAATGCGCTGGGTAGTTTAATGATAGCAGTTAAGTACCATTATATATTACTCTGCTTCACACTATTTGACCTTATTTCTTCAAATAAATGGTTCTTAGTGTCTTTTGTCTAACAAATTTCCACTAGCTCTTAACTTTAGTAGTCACGGATTTAGTCCTTTTTCATTTGATGAAAATCTTAAACTATCTTCTCTCATGTCTCCTCCAAGTATTTTAGTTACCCTATTTGTGCCTACTTTCTTTCATTTTTGCTACTCTTGAAGCTATGAAAAGAACAAACGCTTCAAATGAGCAATCATTAATCCCATATCTGAGGTGATACTCCATCTCTCCAGAACCTGAGGCAAGAAAACATTTTTATCTGATAGGTACCAATTTCCCTTCCACTTAAGCTTTGTTTGCTCTCACAACCTTTCTCATTCTCTCTTTCATTAATGTAACAAAATTTGAATGCTCTATGAACTCTCCTTTCCACTTATTAGGATCATAGGAACAGAAAATCTCAATTCCCCTTAATATTTTGAAAAATTCTAACCTTCAGTCTTCTTCATCATCACTGTATTGAAATCAAAGCTCGTTGCAGTGTACTCTAATTCATTTCTGCTCCAGAACTCGAAAATTCTGGAGAAAGGTTCTGAAGAAGTATCACTGGACCCAAACCTTAACTCTGTTTCTCTCACTCCACAGATGCTGCCAGAACTGCTAAATTTCTCCAGCCATTTCTGTGTTTGTTAAAAACTTTGGAATTTGCTTTTCTCCTTCATTCTTCTTTATTTCCTAAAATCTCCTAGATCTTAAATCCAAGCCTGGCAGCACCTAATCACATATTTCAACTTACGCCAGATCTTTTTATTCATAATGCATTTCTGTACTTTAAGGCATGAAGTCCTTTTTTAATATCACTATTAAAAGCACAAGTATTTTCTCTGCTTTTCTGGCATTTTAGCTGCTTAGTGCCTTGCAAACATGATTGTTCACTGCCCTGTTATTGACTACAATCTACTCAGAAATAGCCTATTCACATTAGCATCTGTTTGAGGAGATTCAATTACATGCTGCCATGGAGACTGTCTTCATTATGTCTGGGCTTATGCCTGCATTATTAAGTAGAGTATAGATTGGAATGAACTGAAGATTAAAGTCTCATTCACAGAATCAGAGAATGATTCTGTTGCATTCCTTCTCATCTTCCAAAATTCTGTAGATCTGGAACAGTTCCGGCAAATTGGAGGGTGTCAAATGTAGCCCCACTGTTTAAAAAAGGAGGGAGGGAGAACACACCAGTTGGGTCAACATCAATCGTAGGGAAAATGCTGGAGTCGACCAGAAGTGAAGTGATAACAGGACACTTAAAAAATTCCAATGGTATTACACAAAGTCGGCATGGATTTATGAAAGGGAAATCATGTATAATAAAACTGCTAGAGTTTTTGGAGGACATAACTAGTAGAACAGATGAAGGTGAACCATCAGCTGTTTTGTACTTGAATTTTCAGAAAGTGTGTAATAAAATTCCACAAAGGGTTAGACAAAATCAAAGCATGTGGGACTAGCAGTAAAATGCTGGTCTGGATTGAAAAGTGGTTAACAGCATGATACAGAGAATAGGAATAAATAGTTCATTTTCAGAGTGGAAGTGGAGTATTAGGTAAGTCAATGATTTCACTGAAAGAATCAAATACAATGTTTCCAAGTTGGCTGATGACACCAAACTAGGTAGGAGTGTGAGCATTGAAGAGACTATGAAAAGGTTTCAAGGTGATTTAGACAAGTTGAGTGACGGCAAATAAATGCCAGCTGCAACATAACATGGATAAATATGAAGATGTCCACTTTGGTAGGAGAAACAGATCGGCAGATAATTAATTAAATGATGATATTTTGAGAAAGGTTGATGTCTAAAGGAACCTGCTTACTGGAAGCAAGCATGTAGGTGTGTCAAGAAAATAAGAAGGCAAATGGTATTTTGGACTTTCATTGCAAGTCTGAATATAGAAGCACTGAAGTCTAATTGCAGCTGAACAGGGTCTGGTTTTCAGACCATATCTGGAGTATTGTGTGAAGTTTTGGTTTCCTTACCATTGCGGGGAGGCAATGGCCTAGTGGTATTATTGCTGGACTGTTAATAGAGGCACCCAGCTAATGTTCTGAGGACCCGGGTTTGAATCCTATCAAGGCAGATGGAGGAAATTGAAGTGAAAATGAAGGAAGAGATAAAAGGTACTGCAGATGCTGGAGAATCCGAGATAACAAGCATGGGGCTGGATGAATACAGCAGGTCAAGCAGCATCATAGAAGCAGGAAAACTTGACGTTTCGGGCCTAAACCCTTCATCAGAAAATCATTTTCTGATGAAGGGTTT